>CATIXQ010000002.1:11525573-11829858 GCA_949711755.1 Leptidea juvernica | reverse complement strand
TGGATTGGTTCCGTACAGAGTAAAACACAAGTTAGGCTCAAATGGTATATTGAAACCTTAACTTATGCTATATGGTAAAATGGTAAAATGTTGGTATGGTAATGAGCACGCGAATCGATCGGCGGCTTGTCGCGAACTGGTTACAATATTACTTAGGAAATAACGCGAGGCGACGTAAACGCTGACACGCGAAACGTGATGTACAGTCGACATGCTGTTGACCGTACACTAGTAATATTATAACAAAAAACTTACTTACAGCTAACTAAGATTATTTACTCAGCCATATACATTAATAGGTATAGCTTCATAATCGTATGTGCATGTGTATTTAAAACGATGTGCTTTGAAAAGGATGGTTACATGTAGAGGCAATATTTTTAGGGAAAAATACAAATAAGAATATAACTGATATTTACTTGAAACTTTCTGATAGTACGAGTAGGTATCGCGATTGCGAGGTGTGTTAAAAAGCACTTTAAAAGATCATTTACATGTTTACATTGCGTTTATAATACAGATATTTTTGGTGGTAATTAGATACTACCCATCGTTGCCATGAAATAGTAATCTTTACATTAGTCGGATACAAATAACATTCATTTCAATCGTTCGCCATTCGTTCACGAATATTGTCTATATTTCCGAAGTACGTTGATGTGTCCGAAAACAAAATAGAGTAGGGTCACTATCGAAGCTTCGTTTAAATTTCTTTCGTTTACGAAGTTTCGATTCGGACAAAGAGAGTAGACCCCCTGAGAAGAATGGGCGCAACAAACTCAGCGGGATTTTTTTTCATCAAAAAATATGTTAACAAAGAAATATTGTACAGTTAAACTTATTATTTAATAGCCCGAGGGCGGTCGCTCCATTCCCAATCTGTGGTTCCCAATAGTAGAAGATGTTTTGACGACTTATTTTGACGGCTTATGCATGTTAACATGAAAGGTTAAAAAAGAAAGCACTTGCTATCTCATTTAATATTGTTATTTTAATCTCGTTTCAATCCGTTTTGAATATATGCCCTTAAGCAGATTAAATGGAAATATTAGCTTGCACACATCCTTTATTAAATACATTATGTACATATTGTTTTAAATATACAAAAGTATAAATATTTTTTTTGTACAAATTTTGTATTTTTAGAGATTCACGTTGATTTTATGTCAACAAAGTATTGGGAAGCTCCTACCAGTGGGCGGCTCCTTTGCACAGGATGCCGGCCAGATTATGGGTACCACAACGGCGCCTATTTCTGCCGTGAAGCAGTAATGTGTAAACATATGTGTTTCGGTCTGAAGGGCGTCGTAGCTAGTGAAATTACTGGGCAAATGAGAATTAACATCTTATGTCTCAAGGTGATGAGCGCCACACAGAATTTTTGAGTTGTTCAAGAATCCTGAGCGGCACTGCCTTTAAAAAAATATATATATATTTTTGGTGAATAAAAATAGAAACAGAAAAAAAGAAATTTTTTTTTTTTGTTATTCATAAGTGTCATTTTCGTGACCTACTTGAATCAACTGATTTTGATTTGATTTGATTTGATTTAAATGGGCAGGGCGTATCAATGACCATCAGCGGAAAATCTTACTCGTCTTGTCCCTTATTTTCGAAAAAAAAAAATTTTTTTTCAATTTGACATTAATGAAATGAAAATATGAAATGAAGTTAAATCAAATTTAAAGCAAAGTCACCTACTTGTATAATTTGATTTGCATTTCATTTTATAACTGTAACCATGTGCTTGTTATACAGCACGTGCATCAAGCAGTTACAGCTAACACGAGTTCCGTTAGCTTGACCGCTGATAACGCAACATAACTTGTGCACAGCTTGCAATTTGAGGGCAAAACTAATTTGCTACAGCGTAACTTCCGTGACTAACAGCTTGCTCACTATAAACTAACCTGTATTTTAACTATGGTTTGTGAGAACGACAGTTAAGCTTCAAGTAACTGGACGTTTCATTAACGATCATTGCTTGAATGGGTTTAATCGAAAAATTCGATTATCTACTATTTAAAACGGGTTTGTAAATAAAAAGTATTTGAACAATTACATAAAGTGAATATGACATATTCACTTGGCAATTCTGCAAATGGAGTTTACTTTGAGATTTGGTGGCGTTCACAAACACAGATTTTTATGGAAGAGATTAAACGACCATACGGGTAACCTGTTGTTAAGTGATCACCGCCGCCAACTTCTTGCAACTGCTGATGAATCATAGGAGCCTTGCCGGCTATTTTTTTTAAAGGTACCCAAGTCGTACCTTCCTGAAAAATCTCACAATCTCAATCCACAGCTTGGTTGTACGTTGGAGACCGTTCCTTGAATACCGCGCTGTACAGGATCGCCACACATCGATACTTAGGTTTTCGGAACACTCCCCGTGATAAATCCGCCATATTGCGGTAGAAGGCACACCATTAATGGTGTCTTCTACTGAAATATGGCGACGTCTCTACGCAATGTCAAGTAATCACAGAGCACTGGGTTGCCGAAAATTCGAGTTTAGATTGTGTTATTATGATTGACAGGTCCTAAACGGTCAGCGATACTGACAATTAGTTGGTTAGTATTTTGAATATTAGACCATTAGCTAACACACCCAATAGCACCAGTGGGAGGCTCCTTTGCACAGGATGCCGGCTAGATTATGTGTACCACAACGGCGCCTATTTCTGCCGTGAAGCAGTAATGAGTAAACATTAGTGTGTTTCGGTCTGAAGGACGTCGTAGCTAGTGAAATTACTGGGCAAATTAGACTTAACATCTTAGGTCTCAAGGTGACGAGCGCAACTGTAGTAGTTTTTGGTTAACTGAGCGACACTGCATTGTAATGGGCATGGCGCATCACTTACCATCAGCTGAACGTCCTGCTCGTCTCGTCCCTTATTTTTATGAAAAAAAAACAAATCAAAATTGATCGCGAGTTATTGGGCTGTCCGGTTGTCTGCACTCTAGTACATTCTAAGTCCATGATTTATACAAAATTGTACTGGCATTTTAATTACTATAAAATAATAATATTTTAATTATATTCTACTCCTCGACTGCCCGATCGCTCAGATATTGCGATGTTGAGTAGCTAGTAAGATTTACAAAAATCATTTAAATTTATTTAGAGATAGCGTATGAGCGATTTTCTTTAACAGCTATTCTGTATTTTATGAAGCCTGCTAGAGTACGTTATAAACAGTTTCCATTTTTCTAGTGTTGGAACATTGAGAATCACTATTGGAGTAAAGAACTGACCAAAGGCTAAGCTTATATAAAATTAATATTGACACACTTTTACACAAATTATCTTGGCTGAAACTAGGCATAGCCTGTACTATGGGTACAAGACAACGATATATTTAATAAAATATACTTATTTAAATATACATAAATACATATAAACATAAAACAATCTCGGAAACAAACCTGGTCACCGTCACAAACACAAAAATCGCCCCCTTTTTGCTCTTAATAGTGATTTTCATTATTATAACACTAGAAATAAGGGATTGCTTGTAACTAATTCTAGTAGGCTTCATAAGATACATAATAGCTTTAAGGGTAAATGTATACACTTTTATAATAAAGTCCCAACCACTGTTCAGGCATTATCTATAGATAAATTTAAATGTTTTATAAGAAAATGGCTCTGTCGTAAATCCTATTACTCCACTGCTGAATATCTAAATGATCGGACAGCCAGGGACTAGATTGTGATTATTTTATAGCGATAGAAATGACTGTACAATATTGTATATTTTTATTGAAAAGAGCGCAAAAAATGAATGCTGGGAGAGTTTCTTGCGCCACTTCTTCTCTCTCAGAGCGCCATTTGTTTCCGAAGCGGTAGTAGTATCTAGTAGTTATTAGGAATGACATCAAAAAGAATTCTAAAGGAATCAATTTTGAGAAAATTAATGCCTTTTATACCTTTTAAACATCTATATTCATCATATAAATGATTGCACCTACCGGGATTCAAACCCGGGACCTCTAGCTTAGTCAGGGTCACTAACCATTCGGCTATATGGTCGTCGTAAATTAAAAAAATACTGTTAGTATTTATGTGTATGTAGTTGATATATCGACCTAGTTATATGGATAATAATATAACAGTTAGCATCGCGTACATAAATGCCGGTTACATAAAATGCTTTAATTTTTATAATGCGTGTAATTTTCACTCAAATTTACAGAAATTTCTTAGACTTTAACTGCATATAAAGAACCACGTTCAACAAAAGCTAGTTAAAAGTTTCCCTTCTCTTTCACTCGCTTCGCTACACACACTATTTCCATTTCATTCCTGAGCTTTCGCTGTCCATACTGCATTAAAACATCACTGTCTCGAATCCTATCAAAATAAACTAATTACGTACATCTTTTGATATGACAAATAAATAATAATAAATAAATAAAATTTCGTTTATTTCAAAGATTATATATATATACTTTTTTTAGTGGTTGAGACTTTCCAATAAGTTGTCTTAAGACACTTGTATTGGGAATATCTCGCAACTTCCTTAGCGGATACATAATATTTGATAAATAATATAGAAATAAACAAAAATGATTAAAAACCAAATTTTACAATAATCATCATCATCATCAGCCGGAAAACGTCCACTGCTGGACAAAGGCCTCCCCCAAAAATTTCCACGACGATCGGTCCTGCGCTGCCCTCATCCAACGTATTCCGGCGATCTTGACCAGATCGTCGGTCCATCTTGTGGGGGCCTGCCAACACTGCGTCTTCCGGTACGTGGTCGCCATTCGAGGACTTTACTGCCCCAACGGCCATCTGTCCGTCGAACTATGTGCCCTGCCACTTCAGTTCGCAATCGTTTTGACTATGTCGGTAACTAATTATAACATAATGAAAACAAATATTTAACTTCTATTGTCAATACAAGCGTTGTGATTTAAAAAAAAGTATTTTATTTAAATCGCTCTCGCGTTAACAAAGAAAAATACAAAAAGCGAGTAATTTGTTCGTTGCTGCCAGGTGTCAACGTTACAATCAGAATTCATGTAATTAGTATGCGAATGCACACGTGATTAACATTGCAAGACGAGTCCGACGCAGGTTTCATCGCTCGGCGCGAGATGACTAAAATATTCTCAGAATGTTACGTGACTCAAAAGTATGAGAATGTCATTTATGCAAATTTTTTGCAATGTATGTTCGGTACATAGATGTTCTGATTAATGAAGCTATTTTATTTGTTTCATTAAGAATAATAAAGTACAATTCTCACTCTCTCTCTGCGGTTGTTCCCTTTTTTGAGGATCGTGGTCATCGTCGGATGATCTGCTTCTTCATCAGTACCTCTCAAGTCTCATTGCATCTCTGACAACCGAGCAGAACTTAGTCGAGGGTGGCCTTTACACTCGATCGTTCCATCTGGTAGGGAACAGTCCACGGGCTCGTTTGCCTAAGCTAAAGATCTGTCCACCTCATTATATGATAAAAATACGTGAGCATTATCTGCTAACAGATTGTTGGGAAGCGGTTTCAAACACGAAGGTGTGAAAGAATCGATACATTGGTGCGCTTAGCTATCCCGTCACATACACCTCCAGCAACCACATCTCAAATGCTTCTATCCTCTAATCCTTATGTCCATAAACACACAATATTGCTAAAAATTTGACAAAATATTGACAAAAATCTTTATAGACTTTTTTTTAATTGTGACAAATAAGCTCATTATCTAATATATAAAATTCTCATATCGCGGTGTTTGTAGTTAAACTCCTTCGAAACGGCTTGACCGATTCTCATGAAATTCTGAGTGCATATTGGGTAGGTCTGAGAATCGGACAACATCTATTTTTCATCCCCCTAAATGTCAAGGGTGGTCCACGCCTATTTTTTTTTTAATTTTATTGACATTTTTTTTAATTTGTTTGATTATGAGTCAGCATTATAAAATACATACAACTTAAAATTTTCACCCATCTACGAACAACAGTTACTTTTGTATCGCGATTTTAATATCGGCAATACGTTTGCTGGGTCAGCTAGTAATAATATAAAAATTTCAAGCTAGTGATAGTATATGCTACATCTATGTAGTCATTTTTAAAGTAATAATTATATATATTGTTGGGTTCAAGAAAGGATTCAAGATTCTTGAAAACTTGCCTTTAAATTGAAATGCAATCGTGCCAGCACACTAATGTTTGGTACTAGCACACTGGCGTAAACCGTAACTAACTGAAGTATTGCATAGTGTAGTGTGGTCATAAAATGTGAAATGCGACGTAGTTGGAATCCAGGCTGAACCCACGTCCCACGCGGCGAGTGATGACGTGGTGACTCGGGGACGGTACAACGAACGACCTCGAACCCCGCACACATTTCACAAATACCATTCCTTTATGCGCAAACATTACTTTAGCACGATTATAAAGTTGTTGCTGAAAGTTTTAAAAATTGTAAATTAAATTTATATAGTTTTAAAAAATGTAATGAATTAATGAATGAAAAGGCTAAATAAACAAAAACAAACCACACATATTTATACACAAAAAACAATTACAGCGCTTAGAAAAGAAACACTAAATATTATAGAAGATATAATATACATAATAAATTGATATTCTTTATTTCAAAGTGCTGTGCAGTAGTCATTTTTATCAAAGTTGATTTTCAGCAGCCCCCTGGTGACCCATGGAGTAATTTGAAAAAATCATACTAATAATTTAACCTTTTTACTAATTTTTATAATATAACATAATAATTTCTTTTTTTGCGTACTGTCCAGTATAAACAAAAATATTATAATAATAGTAATAGTGTGTCTGTTTTATCAGTTTTAAATAAATACGACGAACATTAGAAAAAAAATAACTATAACAATTTCAGTAACAAAAGCAAATTAAAAATAGGATATCATATTGTGTTTATCTTAGATTAAAGTAATGGTCTCCGCTGCGCTTAAAACTGATAAAACAAACACACTATTATTATTATTATTACATTAGTAGTAGGCTAGTAGGTAAAAAATGAAAAATTTTATTTAGTTTTATAAAATTAATGGAACGATCGATTATTGTTTTTAAATAATAAAGATTGTAGTTCAGTAACAAATCACAATAGACAGAAAAGCACGACATACAACAGAAGATATATCAATAGACATCGAAAAAACACAAAAAAGCCATTCTCACAAAACATGGCTGTTGTTAGCTTTAGACTTGGCTATAAAGTATAAATGGAGCTATAGGAACAAAAACTGTCTCGTTTGATTGAAGTGGTTTTTTGTTTGCAGGCATTTCGGCTAGTGGTGCACGCGACTGACAAAAAAAGTACAAAATGTCGAGACGTAGGTAACATTGTTTCTAGAATTGATTGCTCTTTTATAAAAAAAGATGTCTTTTTTGTAATTAACTCATTACTGCAGCACTTTACATATTTTTTTCTTAAACAAATGATTTGAGGTTTTTTTAGTGTTAATTCCGCCAATATACGAGACTGTCTCGTGCCAGATTTTGGCGAGACAACACGTCCTGAGGATGCCTCGTGTAGAGGCGAAACACGTGTCGAATTGTTTAAAGACATATATTGGCGGAATTAACACCAAAGAAACTCAAATCATTTGTATAATTATGGATTTCCGCAAAGTAACGCCTACTTCAATAAATTTTATTTTTTCCTTCTACAATTGTCAATAAATCTATTTGTTACTCATGTGGTAAAACTGTGGAACTTGTATTGTTTCCACGCTGACATGACTGCTTAGGATGATTGGTATATTTTGTTATCAGGAACTCCAATTTAGTAAGCACTAAAAAGGTTAACTTTATATAATTCTTAAATGTTTTTTCATATTTTTTCTAAGTAAAAATAACATACCAGCTCAAATTGTCGGAGACCCATTGCTCTGTGAAAGTCAGACGTCGCTTCATTGTGTGTCTTCTACCGCATTTATCACGGGGAGTGTTCCGGAGAGTTGTTTCACCCTGATTCCTGCCGCCTAATTCCACCTTCGCACGACATGCCACAAATTAGGACATCATACCCACCATTTGGGATATGGGGCGGGCCCCCACAATGCGGTTTTCAAGGAGCTTTCTTCCACGAACTGCAAAGCTGTAGAATGAGCTTCTTTGCGCGGTATTTCCGGGACGATACGACATGGGTACCTTCAAAAAAAGCGCGTACACCTTCCTTAAAGGCTGGCAACGTTTCTGTGATTCCTCTTTTAGTTTTCGTTTAGTGTAAGTGTATGCGTGGGGCTGTGTATTTACAAGAGAATATGAGCGGCGGTTATCACTTCACACCAGGTGACCCGTACGCCCGTTTGTCCCCCTTTTCCCTAATTTCAAACTAGATACGAGGATATTATCTTCGTCTGGTTGCAACAAATTCACTTCATCCAATATATATTTGATGGATGGCCCGGTATATATCTATACTAATATTATAAAGCTGCAGTGTTTGTTTGTTTGTTTGTTTGAACGCGCTAATCTCTGGTACTACTGGTCCGATTTGAATGATTCTTTCAGTGTTGGGTAGTCCATTTATCGAGGAAGGCTATAGGCTATGTTTTTTTTTCAAAATTAGGGATCCGTAATAAAATTGCTATTTTGTAACACAAGGTGTAAAATCGAAAACCTATTTTTGCGTGCGCTGCAAAAACTATTGACAATAGAACAAAATGATGTACAGGCTATAATATAGGCAATATTTTATTACTTATAAAACTATCGCGTGAATTATACTTTATATGGCAAAACAACGTTTGCCGGGTCAGCTAGTATTATATATAAAGCCCGGTGGTTAATGACCCTGCCAAATGTTCCGTTTTTTCCTTTTAAGGGTAGGAAACCCAAAAAAGTCATGTTGGAAAAATGTGTTGATTAGATTTAAATACTGATTATATTAGCGAAATGTAAAATTGCTGCCAAGCTCAGCCCGTCAAACTAAAAAGTAAAAACATATCGAGTTGTTTACTTCAAGTGCTGTGGTAATAAATAAACGATAATACTGTCACCTTATCTGACCTGGGGTTATTATAATTATCCTAATAAGCACTATATAATATGTGTTATATAGTTAATTATATATTGATTGATTATATGGACAGTATTGTATCTTACCTAGATAATGCTAGTTCTTTGATATTAATTATTGATGGCACTTTCAGCTACATGATAATTTTTATATTTTATTAACGAAAATTAATTTAGGAATAATGTGTGAATATGGTGTGAATGATAATACCCTATTTGAGAACATTCTATTCTGAATGTACTAAGCGCCATCTCTTAACGACTAGAAGAATTACGACGCGTCCACGGCACTTAAGTAGTCTATAGTAAGTCTAGGGTCAATGTATTTCAGTTGACTTATGTATTGCTGAAATAAAAGGGGTTATTAACCAGCATTGTAATAAAAAACGAGTGTGCTTTAGACAACATGACTGAAGTAACACAAAATATTAATTTATGAAGTTTTTCAAGACCAAAATGAAATTACTAAATTATGGAAATGTGTGCTGGGACACATTTATAGTAGAAGTAAAACTTCAACTGACAAAGTTTAAAACAAATATTTCAAAGAAATATATTTTACCAAAAAGTATTACCAAAAATAAATAAATAACCCAATAAACATTTGTGCATATGTTTTGCATTTCAATTAGACAGGTTTAAAAAAAAGTTAAAAAAACTCAACTTCCCTTCGCTTCGCCTCGTAAATAAGTTTTACTTCAAAAAATGTAACTTAACGTATAATATATCACATATTACACAAATTATCAAATAACCACAAATAATAAATAACTGCAATTGAAAGTATAAATGATTACTCGGAGCGCTAATAGATGTGGCTGAAAACATATAAAAATCATTTTTTTTCATAATTGGGTGAGTATAAATATAGGTAAAAGAAATTAAAAGTTTTATTCATATTTATACTATGTAATGCAATTAATGGGAGATATAATTTTTTTACTTACAGTGCAAACAAATTTTAGTTATGCTACTCAGTGATAGATGTCGCCGATAGTCATAGAAATACACTACGGCTCCATGATGACCTAATTATGTATATTTGTATAATTATTATTGGTGTGTATTTTTCAGACATTATTAATCCCCAGAGTATACTTAAAGATACAGAAAGATTTAATAAGATGCGAGAAGATTTAAGACAGTCAATATAGACCGAGGGATTGCCATACTTAAGTTTTAAGTGCCAATGGGTATGGGTTTCTTAGTGGAACGTATTGCCAAATGGGTTGTAAAGCCTTGGAGTAGCAATGAGTAATATAAGGCGCGGGGTTGACAGGTGGCATATTTTGTGGACCTGGTAAAAGTAGCAGAAATAGGTAAGCTGGATGCGTACGGTGTATGACCGGTAGATAGTGCAAAGTGACGTCTATGTCAGTATGTCTAAAAGTGGACATTTTTCAATTGACAAGATATACTCGTAGATACCGCTTGAAGGCTATCTTCGCGTATGGAGGGCCACTCGCTTCTCCTGTAATAATTAACTTGTCAACCATTTTTTTTTATTTAAGAGGGGGCAAACGGGCAAGAGGCTCACATGATGGGAGTGGTGAGGCAACCGCCCATGGACATCCACAACAAATGTGTTAAGAGATGCGTCATGATTATATACACACTTTTTTATTAAAATAAGGGAAGAGACGAGCAGGACGTTCAACTGATGGTAATGGATACGCCCTGTCCATTACAACGCAGTGCCGCTCAGAATTCTTCCAAAACCCAAAAATTCTGAGCAGCCCTACAGTTGCGCTCGTCACCTTGAGACGTAAGATGTTAAGTCTCATTTGCAGAGTAATTTCACTAGCTACAGCGCCCTTCAGACCGAAACAGTAATTACTGCTTCACGGCAAAAATAGGCGCCGTTGTGGTACCCATAATCTAGCCGGCATCCTGTGGATCCAAATGATTCAAAGGAGCCTCCCACTGGTAACTTTTAGCTGCTTGCAATGTTTTTCTTAGTTCTAATGGTGGTAGAAATGCACCAAACCATTGACATTATTAAGATGCAACATGTATTTCACGTATCTGACTCAGATCATATCGTCGCTAAATTGAGCGCCGTGGATCACTACTACCGAGTGAAGGCCATACTCGTACGTCGAAAGCATTTATTAAATGAATTTAAGCATATTATTTCTTATAAACGTTCTGTATGAAGCAGTTTTTTTTCATCTCTTTAAAATGGTACTCTTTTTATGAAAATAAGGGTCGAGACGAGCAGGACGTTCAGCTGATGGTAATGGATACTGTCCATTACAATACAGTGCCGCTCAGGATTTTTGAAAAACCCAAAAATTCTGAGCAGCCCTACAATTGCGCTCGTCACCTTGAGACGTAAGATGTTAAGTCTCATTTGCCCAGTAATTTCACTAGCTACGGCGCCCTTCAGACCGACACACATTACTGCTTCACGGCAGAAATAGGCGCCGTTGTGGTACCCATAATCTAGCCGGCATACTGTGCAAAGAAGCCTCCCACTGGTTTTTACGGTTTACCGCAATACAAGAAGGTAATAGAACAGTGCCGTAACAACGCGGTCTACATTAAAAAAGATAAATAACGCGGACGCCGCGGCGCAGCTAATTTGACTCGGACAGCGACCAGTCTCGGTGGTGTACTACGTGGCACTCAATAGTTTTGTCTTCCCAAGATTGCTTAGCGACCGTGTAAGTCGTGTAACGGTGCTCTAGTATGAAATAACTGTTCTTTTACTGTATTGTGCTCTTACTGCATAAAAGCAAAACTCGTATTTGCTCACTCAGACCCTTCGTGGTGCCGGCTGCTCGGTTTCCGGAATTTCTGGAATAGAAATGTCATTAACCTATAATATAATATTATATTTCTCATGCATTTTTTATATATATTTTTATTATATACTTGTGTAGCTAGTGCGAATGTACGTTAATGCGTGTATCCGCATCACTACGTGATATATATTTACTTTTCAGATTTATAAATTTATTAATTATGAGCTTTGTTTGTTGGATATAGGACACGATAAATATTTAAATATTATATTTATTTTTTCACACATTACTGCCAAAATAGCTTGCACGGAAAAAATATAGGAAGTTCATAATATCAGTGTTAGGAAAATACGTCCTAACGTTTGCTGAGAACTTTCCTTTTTGCGAATCGCGCTGCTGTCTCGTTTTCTAGTTATTAATTAATAATCCTTACATGTTTTAAAGCATTAATATCTCTGTCTTAATTGTTTTTAACATTTGTATTGTTATTTTCCTTTTCTTTATATAATGTTAATTGTTCATATGTATTGTACTTGTAAAAAATTTGGTGGCAGTTTTCGCAAATAAAAAAATTATTATTAACTTGTTAATATGGGTATATATATAGGTTATTTTAAATTTCGAACGCTGGGAATTAGAATTTCTAAATGTGATTGTTCCACGAAATGTTTGGATACTATAATATGTGTACTACAATACAGAAAAACAGCCCCCGGCTCGGCGGAACAAATTTGACCGTGGGGACTGTGTTACCTCCGCAGGGTTACTTAATAATACAGGGTGGTGTTTTAACAGACTTCAAACAATAAAGGAGGACGTTCTCAATTCGTCAGTATGCTTTTTTTTATGTTTGTTACCTCAAAACTTTCGACTGAACCGATTTTGATAATTATTTTTATTTGAAAGCTGGTGCTTCCCGTGTAGTCCCACTGTAATTTGGTCCAGATCTGACAATGGCATCCATGAGAAAACCATAAAAGTTGTAAATGTGCTATACGCTGTACTATCGCGCCAACCGATTTCAATGATATCAAAGGATATTTAAAGGTTCTGATTATGGAATCCATGACAATGTAACGGAACTCTTCAGTTCTTAGGAGCAAATTAGCGATATTCGGCCGAATCTTTTTTATGCTATTAGGATATTTAAGTCATATAACGTAGTTATGGTCATGTAACTGTCGTAGTCGAATATGATGATCGATAATATCAATGGAACTCCTTAATAACTTACAGTGCGATCTGTGGCAGAATTTCTGTCTGTAATCAAATTGCAAAGCGATTACGTTCATAGCTGCATTGAAAAAGTATATATATATATTAGTATATCTACACATATTTAGAAAATTTGTTAGTTGTTACTTCAAATTCACAAAAAAAAAAATTAACAAAAAATCAACAGACTTCAAAAACAGTACAAAAGTATAAAAATAATTGCGTATTTTTATACAATCTAATTAATTAATCTAATTCTAGTTACGATTATTGTTATTTTTGGATTCGGTGTCAGTCAAGATGGGTTTGTTGCTACATAGTTATAGGTGAGATGTGCTTGAGTCGTGAGGAGATGAGAGCGGGTTGCGGCGGGAGGACATCAATTCCAAAAATTACAATAATCGTAACTAGAATAAGATTAATTAATTAGATTGTATAAAAATACGTAATTATTTTTATACTTTTTAGTACATATTATATCTATTGTTTTGGAATAGTTGTTTTGAAGTCAGTTGTTTTTTTGTTAAATTTTTTTTTTGGGAAGGGCGATGATGGCCCACTCGGAAACTACGAGACTCACGGCCGTTCCCAATATCTCCGGTTGTGGCTTACTTGAGATAATAAACGTTACTATCGTTGACTTTTCTGTCCCATTAAACCTATCGACGGTAACTCACCTTATCCGTACACGCTGTCTGTCAATGGGACGACGTATGGCTTACCAGCGATAGAAGTTTGTATGTAAATTATAATTCACGCGTCCCAATATAAGACGATAAGAATGACTTATCGGGTATATTGGGACAGCTAATTACTGACAGTAGAATAATTTATCTCTATCTGTAGATAGTATATTGGGAACGGCTATTAGTGGAAAGTCGTGAAAGAAGTCACACCCTCGATTTATAAGAAACCAATAACTGCATATTTAGTTTTTTAAAATTGTTAAACTTTTGACGGAAATCGACCCGAACGATTTTAAAAAAAAGTTACATACTGTATTATTGGAATTGTTGCTGATACGGATTTGCTTAGAAATGTATTACTTAAAATCACCAAATTTGCTGTTTCATTACTTTTACATGGAAGAAAACTCACCTCCTATTCAAACTTTTTGTTAGAAATCTTACTTTTTTATTGATATTCTATCGAGGATAAATCCTGTCATGGTTTCAAATGCATAAGGTCATTAAAGAGACGCTTAAACTTATGTATTGGAGTCAGGAAACCATTTTGAGCAACTTATTACTTAGGTAAAAGTGAAATGTGAAAAGCAGTTTGTAAAATTTTTCTATTTGCTTTCATTTTTAGTAATACATATCTTTGCAAAGATTGATCCTTATCAGCAATAGAGTCCATTGGTCCAATAATACAGGGTGTCACTTTTTTGAAAAATCCTGCCGGTATTCCGTCAAAAGTTCAAGAAATTAAACAAATACTAAATATGCAGTTATTGGTTGCTAATAAATCGAAGGCATGACTCCTTTCACAACTTTCCCCTAAGTCTCATAGTTTCCAACTTGGCCAATATAGCTCTATTCAAAAAACCAATTGTATAGGATACCGTTGTAACGGTTTTAAGGTGTTTGCGTAAAAGTTACATTTTTATTTTAGTTAACCCGACGTTTCAAGACCTTTCCAGATCTCGTTTTCAGGGGGACACGCGTTTTAATCCTTTAAAAATGTTTTATTTAAATGTGTAACACTCGCGTTAATCGAAGTAAATACTAGGATACCGTTCTTAAATGCTTAGCTGCAAACTCACTGCGACCAAAAACTAGGGCGTTTTCTTGAGTTATCTCAAAGCATAATAGTTGAATATAATTACGAAACTTCACTTTAAAGTCATATTTCGACGAAAATGTCTATTATATTTATGCGCATATCGTGAGCGGATATTTAGCAAATATTGTATAAGTGTACTAGTGATACTTATATTTAGAAAACGTACCTAAGTTAAATAAAGGGATGGTTAAGTAACGAAGTGAAAAGTCGTTTTGTGTTTATTTACTTGTCTATTTAAACAAAAATACATTGATATGCGCGTCGCTACTAGGTAATACAACGGATCAATATATTCTTGATAATGTTATGAATGTACATAGGCACATAAGTGAATTTGCTAGAAACTGTCATAACCATAATGCTAACACCAGGAACAAACATAAAGTTATAATGCCTCCTCGGCTACGTCGAGTTAGTAAGTCTTTTGTGTGGCGTTGTATATGCTTTTAAAACAAGATCCCACAGATTGGGAATGGAGTGACCGCCCTCAGGCTATTAAATAATAAGTTTTATTGTACAATATTAATTTGTAAACATATTTTTCGATGAAAAAGAAAGCCCGCGGAGTTTATTGCGCAAGTTCTTCTCAGGTCTGAGGCATATCTTTTGGAATGGGTGGTAGTTTTTCAATAAGTGATTTGATATCCTATTTTGAATAAAAATATTTGAGTTTAAATTTGAATATGATGCTGGACATAAATTGCGATCGTTCGTTATAGGTGAAAGAAGTGTAAGAAAAAAACTAATAACAGAAATCATGTGATGCTTTGTCGGATTTTAAGATTTCATAGTGCGCCTTTGGTTACTAGAATTGTATATCATGTATCAGGTAACTCATAGTATTTGAACGAAGCTAATAACAATGCTTGGCTAAATATTGCAAATATTCAAAATTTTCCAGACGATTTAAAGTGTCAAAAAGCATGGGACGCACTTCTTTGTAAGTCAGCCTTTGATGATCTTTTGATTAACATTGGCCGTGACACAAAATGAGTCGGGCTTTTGGTTACAAGCCTTGCCTTCTGTGCCAATTGGAACGCTACTTGACAATATGACATTATCAATATGCGTATCACTCCGGTTATAAAACTGAATAAACCACATCGATCTAGATGTGGGGTTCAGGTAGATACTCTTGGGCATCACGGGCTATCCTGGCTAAAATCGGCACGTATTTATGAAGTCATCCACAGGGAATTTAATGTACCAGCCATGTTTTAGGGCCAAATGGTTATTACCCGCCTCGATAACATCATCCAAAACTGAAAAGATTTTGGTTTATTGGTAGACTGTACTGAAAGTACAACAAAAAGAGGAGAATCATGCAAGAATCAGAAGAACAAGAAAGAAACAGCGACTGCTATTTAAATCAATAAAAAGAACCTGTATGTTCTCTGAGATTCTTACAAATTACTTATAATCTCTTAAATCTTATTCCAGTTCTCAAATCAACTAGATTCAACAATAAATTAGAATCAGCTACCTTACCAGGTTGTCTTAATATATTTGCCGCATATAACTCTCTCCATTTTTCGCGATCTATCGCCGCTCTTTTCCATTATTTCTATGTTTCCTATCATTGGGCGAATCATCCTCTCTATATTTTTACTTGTTTCCCTCTGCGCCTTTTACCATAACATTTTCCTGAGACTACCATTTACCGTCTTACAATTTTTTTTACGACAATAAGGGCGAGACGAGTAGAATGTTCAGCTGATGCTAATTAATACGCCCTTTCTATTAAAATTCAGTGCCGCTCAGGAATCTTGAATATTCTGAGCGGCGCTACAGTTGCGCTCGTCACCATGAGCCATGAGATGTTAAGTCTCATTTGCCTAGTAATTTTACTAACTACAGCACCCTTCAGACCTAAGCACAATAATGCTTACACATTACTGATTCACGGCAGAAAAACTCGCCGTTGTGGTACCCATAATCTAGCCGGCATCCTGTGCGAAAAAGCCTCCCACTGGTGATGTGTATATACGCAAATATAGTAACATGTAGCAATATACCAACACCAACTGACGCTTTGTAATGACAGAGACGCAACCAATAGTCTACTACATTTCCTCCAAGTAAAGTTTGAAGACCAATTCGTAGTATCATATAGCTTCAAAACAGTTCCAATTTTGTGGGCGGTAGACGATCTTTGATGACATCATTTTACAAATATATTGAGGCGCCAGTTTTTTTATATGCCCGTATGGTCATTGTATTCTAAAATTAATTCTCAGAAGCAGCCTTGAACTAGAGGTAATCATAAAAGTGATACAATTCTTAATTAAGTGATAAAATTCAAGTCACTAACCTCAAGTTGCCGTTGGCGAACTTGATTGTTTGGGCACTTTGGAATTTGATTTAAAAAAGAACCGGTCAAATGAAATAGAGCGTATGTCTATTTTTTAAGTCTCTTTGCAATATCAATGGATTTCATATGGGGAATCATGAGGGAACAAATACAGACGTTGTACCGAAAAGAAACATTTTGTAAAAGAAAAGTTTTTAAAAAACACATTCTATCTCAGATCAAATTAATATTAATAATTTATTTTGTAGAATGAAAAAGTATATAGTTAGGTTCATTCAAAACATATTGAAACTCTATACCAGGTGAAAGCGATAAAAAATACACGTTCTATTATTTTTAATGTAAGTACACAGCTATTTATTATTTCGATTTTTTTTTTCATTGGTTTGCCCCACAGAATGGGTAAAACACATTTAAACTGTTCTGTGGTTTGCCCGGTGATCGACGCTACATTGTTTTCCCTCAGAAAATGTCGGTGCGCGATTTCCATTTTTATACTGTTTAAATTCATGTTTAGATAGGCTTTATAAAGCAATGATATTTATTCAGCACTTGGGTATTTTTGAGGAGCCTCAATGTATCTTTAGATACCATTATGGAAATGGTGGTCAACTCCTAAATTCTTTTGGAAAACCCAAACAATTGAGGTTTTTAGAGAGGCGCTTTGGATAAAGCGAAGGTCTTTAATGGGGGTCCATTGAATCCAGCTGAATAAATATCATTTCTTCATAAAGCCTATCTAAATATGAACTTAAACAGTATAAAAATGATAGAGTACAGACAACCTAAAACTTATTTGAATCAACATTAATTGTAATACACTTAACACTGCTAAGGTATATTCGAAAAATGTTAAACTACCTTCAAAAATATTATTCATTTTAAGTGTCCGTAGTCGAAGCGTAACTAACAGGTACCTGGAATTCCATGTACATTCGTATAATCTGAAATTTTGAAAAAGTGAGAATTATTAAATATTCTCTTAATAATTATAGATGATTAAAACCAAAATTGCGAATCCACGAAATTACTGAATTTAAAAATTGATCGAGATATAACACATATATCTCGTACGATGGTAGGGAACCATTCCCGCTGCACCTTATTTTTTTTTTAATATTGACACACTTTTACACAAATTATCTTGCCCCAAACTAGGCACAGCCTGTTCTATGGGTACAAGACAATGATATATTTAATGCAATATACTTACTTAAATATACATGAATACATATAAACATCCATGACTCAGAATCAAACATCCATGTTCATCATATAAATGATTGCACCAAGCGGCAATTGACGACGTGCTTGCAAAGATCCCCTCCGCTGAAATCGTTGTCTTGGGTGATTTCAACGGGCACAATGCCGAATGGCTTGGATCACGTACCACAGACTACGCAGGGCGATCTGTGCATAATTTTGCATTGGCGTATGGTCTGTCCCAATTGGTTGAGTCGCCAACGCGGCTCCAGGATGTGGATAGCCACATGCCGTCCTTATTGGATCTTCTGCTGACTATATATCAATGATATGTTGGACACCTCCAACATACATTGCTATGCAGATGACAGCACTGGTGATGCCGTATACACGGGCCATGCAGGTCTCTCTCGGGAAATCGTCGGCCAGTGCCGGGAGAAACTTGTGTCTTCTATCGAGTCCTTTCTCGAGAAGGTCGCGGAATGGGGTAAATTGAACCTTGTCCAATTTAACCCCCAGAAGACTCAAGTTTGCGCGATTACCACTAAAGAAACCCCATTTGTCGTATCACCGCTCTTCGAGAACACTTCTCTTAAAGCCGCGCCTAGTATCGGAATACTGGGTCTCGAAATCTCGAGCGATTGCCAATTCCATGGCCATCTGGAGGGCAAAGCCAAATTGGCTTCGAAGAAGCTGGGCGTCATCAATAGAGCACGGCAATACTTCAAGCCGGCCCACATTATATATTATAGCCGGCGCTCTACAAAGCGCAGGTCCGGCCGCATATGGAGTATTGCTGTCATCTCTGGTCTGGTGCACCCCAGTATCTGCTTGACCCACGACCGCGTGCAACGTAGAGCAGCTCGAATTGTCGGGGACTCAGTGCTCTGTGAACGGCTGGATCACTTGGCGTTGCGTAGAGACGTCGCTTCATTGTGTGTCTTCTACCGCATTTATCACGGGGAGTGTTCTGAAGAGCTGTTTAACCTGATTCCTGCCACCGAATTCCACCTTCGCACGGCACGCCACAAGTTAGGATATCATCCCCACCATCTGGATGTGTGGCGGTCCTCCACATTGCGGTTTTCAAGGAGCTTTCTCCCTCGTACTACAAAGCTGTGGAATGAGCTTACTTGTGCGGAGTTTCCGGGACGATACGACATGGGTCCCTTCAAAAAAAGCGCGTACCCCTTCCTTAAAGGCCGGCAACGCTCTTGTGATTCCTCTGGTGTTGCAAGAGGGCGGCGGTGATCACTTAACACCAGGTGACCCGTACTCTCGTTTGTCCTCCTATTCCATAAAAAAAAAGGTTAAAAAAATATTAAATTAAATTTGAAACTTTTTGAAAGTGACACGCGGAGATATCAGACAGTCAGATATAAATCATGAGTTAAATCTAAATAATAATCAATATAATAATAATATAATTTAAAAAAGATATACACTAATAATAATAAAGGTAACAGATACTGAATAAAATAAAGAAAAAATAAGGTTTATGTCTGTTTTTTTATACCTTTTTTAAACTCTAGTAGACCAAATCACCAACTTCGAAGATTAAGTAGGTACTTATAAAATTTTCATCATCAATTAATTATGAGGAGAAGTTATTTCATGTATATAGAAAGTGATAGTATTTTTATATATTACAAGAGTTGGCTATAAAAACCAAAATCAGCTATGAATCTAAATTTATAATCTAATTTTTAAGTCGGTGACGCAGAAACGCACATCATTTTTAAAGTCGAAATATATTCCGCTAAGAAAAATAGATCTTTAAGCCTTTGATAGAGAGAGTCCACACCACATATATCAAAATATATGCTTGTATAAGTATCGATTTCAAAGTGTCCTCCAACCGTCTTAATCCAAATTCGTCGATGCTACATGCTCATGCGCTAAAGTTCTTCGGCAGTCGGAAATCGCGCACCGACATTTTCTGAGGGAAAACAGTGTAGCGTCGATCACCGGGCACACCACAGAACAATTTAAATGTATTCTGCGGGCCAAATGAGGCTTAACGTCTTATGTCTCAAAGTGACGAGCGCAATTGTAGTGCCGCTCAGAATTTTTGGGTTTTTTGAGAATCCTGAGCGGCTCTGCATTGTAATGGGCATGGCGTATCAATTAGCATCAGCGTCCTCTCGTCCCTTATTATCATAAAAAAAAACAATGGCGGTTTTTAGAGAGGCGCTTTGGATATAGGGAAGGTCTTTAATGGAATCCCATTAAAGACCTTCGCTATATCCAAACTGTCAAGTCTACTCTCTTGTTTTTTTTTTTGATGATCCACCCGCCCATCTGTGAATTAAACAAAAAGAAATTAAATTAAAAACTACCTATAGAGTAAGAACGAACATGAAGGAAGCCATATGAGTGACAGAATACGAGCGTTAATATAAGGAATACAAGCCTTTATTCAAATATACTTTAAATAAATTATTTGATATTATTTCTTTAAATATATCGGCAGTTGCATTTTTTTTTCTAATTTGAAAAAAGACTCTCCCAACTTTTTAGACCATTTATCGCTGGTTATCGCTTTTATTTCGTCTTCCCATCTATTGTTATATGTTAACGTTTAAGTACTATTCAATTTTAGGGTACCAAAACATCGTTGAACAGTCCACTGTGCAGAGCCTGCATGGAGGCAGAAGAAACAGCCGCACACATCATTCTAGAGTGTAGGAGTGTGGCCACATACCGGGCCAAACACCTGGGGTCACCAAGGACTCTCCCCGAGGTCATAGGTGACATCAGAGGTTTGATACACTACCTTGAGGAGCTGGGCTGGCAGGATTAGCCGCCCACCTCACCACGCAAAATAGGCGCGCTGTAGTCGTCGAGTTGCGGATAGTAGCCCGTGATAACCTATTTATTACCTATTACATCGTTAAATCGCAAAATTTTGCTTTGTTTTCACGTCCTCCGCGCGTTTCTTTATACTTCATAATAATAATTTCTACATTATCGTTTCGATTTCAGTCGGTTTGGTCTGTCGGAGAACTACTTGACCTAGGTATCTGAATTCTTAAACGTTTTTGGCTGGAGTCTTGTTTAACAAAAATGTTGATGCTAGGTTGTTTGTTTTCAGAAGATTCATTGTAAGTGCCGTTTTCTCCTTTCGCTTTCCAGTTCATTAAGCAAGCTAATTAATTCGGATGCCGTAGATGAGACAATCACAAGATCATCTGCTTTTTTCAAGTTGATGTCTTTCCCCGTTTGCGTTTAAATCATAAGCTAAACATCATAGATGTCGAAATATTATCGCTAGCAGCAGTGACAATTAGTTTGGAGAAAGTGTGTCACCTTGGCGCACTCCTCTTTTTAAATTTTGATTTCTGCTCCTTCTCTTTCTAGATTCACTTTAGGTGTATTACTTTGTGTTACTGTGCTTGCCAGATCTTTACAACTTTATCTAGTTGCAGTAAGCGTGTTACCACAAAGTACATATTCCTTTTTAATCATTAGTTCAAAAAAAAATGATTTTATTGAATTCAAATTTGGAACACGTATATATGCCGTTAAATATACGTAGGCCTACTTACGTAAATATATTTCAAATGATAATAACAGAGACACAGATTGAAAAAAATGTAGGTACCAAGCATCGAACTTGTAACCTATAACGTTGCCCTATTGTATTTGTGAGACTCTTTTACCACATGATTTTATGATGTGATTATTATCAGTAAGTTGCAAAAAAAAAAGAATAATATAGATAGTATTTAATATTTACAGTACATAATGCGAGCATTCGAAATTTTAATATCATACTTTTTTTTTATTTGAACGTATCTCCCTAAAAACATTTACCTTGAAAGAAAATTAATGTCGGGTTAAATAATAAAAAGGTAATTTACCAAAAATCTAATACAAAAATACAGTTATAGTAAATACACAAAATTTACGAGCCCGAAGTTGATGGACAATTATTTAATGGTTGTAAAATAATCTTATATAAAAATTTTGTATATTACAATGAAGAAATCTCGAAGGCTCTTAATTACATCATCAATGATATAGTAACTGAAAAGCTTATCTGTTACTCACACGTTTATTCATGCTGAACGGTTACACTTTACAGTGAGCTCTGAAGCAGTCAGTACTTAGCTTCCGTAGAGAGAGCACGCGATTTTTGCCACACGGCGCGAGTCTGTCTTACGATTAACTTTAAGAAAAGAAATATAAATTACTTTAACCAAAACTAATTAGTGCTGTGTGAAGTGTTTCGTGAAATTATTTCAAGGTAAATATATTTTGCCGGCGTTCTATCACGTGGTGGGTACAGTTAGTAAATCAACATACATAATTCTTGGTTTTATTGTTTTATTATTAAAATGTTTTTAGATTTAGACGAATTATATACGTTTTAGATTATACACGTATCTTATTAGAAAATTATTTATATCGTTAACACATAAATTGCAGTTTATAAATATTTTCTCTATTTTAAAACATTTCTCTTCACCTCACCTCAGTAGTTTTAAATTTTCATCCCGTTATCCCCCTTAATTTTGATTTCTTTTTTTTAATTCAGCCGGTTGTGCGATTATGGGCCATCGTAGGTACCAGCCAGTCTTTATTGAAACAATATTTGCGTTCGATTTCTTTGCCGCGCACTAAGAACATTTATTACAAAATTCCACCCGCAAGATTTTCTTTTATTATGAACAGAACAATGTCTGATAAAAATCTATTTTTTTTTTTTAATTTAATGAAATCATTAGCTTTAGTAATATGCTTACAATTTCTGTTTTGTTATTAATAAAACTATGGTAGCTTTTTAATGCATGTAAACGATAGCGATGTCATAACTTAACGTTATCAGTTACAACTAGATTCGCTACGTTCGATAAGAATAAATGCAGTTTTATTTAGTGTACAGTTCATAGTGTGAAATTTATGAGTTTTGGTACTTGATATTGTTATTGTTATTGTTAAAGATGTTAAATTTATTACCAATGGGAGGCTCCTTTCACAGGTTGCCACAACGGGGTTCCACAACGGCGCCCATTTCTGCCGAGAAGCAGTCATATGTAAACATTACTGTGTTTCGGTCTGAAGAGTGCCGTAGCTAGTGAAATTACTGGGGAAATGAGACCTAACATCTTATGTCTCAAGGTGATGTTTGGGTTTTTGTAGAATCCTGAGCGGCACTACATTGTTGTGGGCACGGCGTAAAAATTTCCATCAGCTGACCGTCCTGCTCGTCTCGTCCCTTATTTTCATTGAAAAAAATGTTAAATTGAATCTTTTCCGCCGTGGCATTTGCGGGTAGCCTTATACTAACGCAAGGCAATCTTTTTGTGACTTTCTTTCCTCTTAGAGCATTTTTGCAACATTATTTAAACAAAACGTGTTTGTATTTGTGGTTCAAATCTTGAAACTGAATTTTGAGGCTAACGAGAATACATTTGGGTCATCTCCTTAGCTAGGTAACCGATGAAAACAGGCCAGGTTTATTACTTTAGTGAGCTTTACAAGCTTACACTCGCGATTTCTATGTCACGCTCAAAATAGAGGTTAACTGTCAACCCAACTTTTTTTGATGTTTCCCAGCTGTCATAGTCTAGACTTATAAGTGAATTAAGTTCATGTGATGGTTTGTGATCACTGCGGCCCATAATCTTTTATAACACCAGAGAAATCTACCGTAATTATAAAGCTCGATAAAATGTTCTATGAATTCGAAAACAACCGGCTAGGATCTAATCGGTGACCACCGTGGTGAGAGTCAAAGTATAATCTGGGTCGACGTCCACGATCAGCTCCATATAAAGGAACTCTTCATTGGTCAACAGTTCAGATACGAAATATCGTATGCATATTTAATTATGATAATGCATATAGATGCAATAACTCACCAATCTCCAGGATGTCTAAAATACTAAACGATAGTTGCAAACATTTGGAACTGTTTCGGGACTCTCTCAAAACATTCCGTAGTAACATTTTATTAAGGCGCTATAGTCCTAAAAAGTAACATTTTAGAAAATCTACTTAAAATACTTCTACAAATACTACGGTTCCAATTTTTTGACATGTTTATCTTCATTTTTTTATCTAAATTACCGCAGTTTCGAAAACACGATTACGAAAAAAAATCTCGATAGATTTATTTTTTGAAAAATAGTCTTTTTTTAATTGAATTGTTTTATATTATCATAAAACTATGATAGCTTTAAACACAAAACTTATTTTATTCGATAGTTTATTAGTATTTATAAATTTTCCTTGTGCGTTTTATCAATACGCTTTGTGAATTATTTTATATTATTTTTTTTCATAAATTCATTGATAAATTAACATTTGTAATATTAACAAAATATATTTAACTGATTTCAATATAGCGAACTACCTGGTAGTCACAACCTACAACTATTTCATTATGATTATTTTTCGGTAATAAGTTAATTCGTTTTTTAAATTGTGTATAAGTACTTCATTTTATTATGTAATATATAAAATTCTCGTGTCATGGTGTTAAACATTGAACTCCTCCGAAACGGCTTGACCGATTCTCATGAAATTTTGAGTGCATATTGGGTAGGTCTGAGAATAGGACAACATGTATTTTTCATCCCCCTAAATGTTAAGGGTGGTCCACACGATTTTTTTTTTAATTTTGTTGACATGTTTTTTTAAATTTGATTATGAGTCAGCATTAAAAATACATACAACTTCAAATTTTCACCCATCTACGATCAACAGTTACTTTTGTATCGCGATTTTAATATCGGCAATACAACGTGTGCTGGGTCAGCTAGTATCATATAAATATTTGTTAGCTTCATAATAATTGCATGCATTGACTTAAAAGATAATGCATTTAGAATAAATTTTAGATTAAATATTATATTGTTGCTTGAATTAATGTAATGATCACTGGTGGATTGAATAAATAAATACTTTATGTTTAATTATCTCCGCGACAACTGGAACTCCTCAACGATTAACAGCATAGGCGTTTTGAATGAATCCACATATAATGAAAGGGTTTGTTGAAAAAATACGTTTTGATATAATAATAGAATAAAATTTAATTAAAGTAAGACTTAAAAATGCTTATACATTCTACATATTTATAGTCCAAGTATCAGTCATTTGAATTTAATACATTTTATATCGCGTTACGAAATATATAAGTTTTGACAAATTAAAAAAATCTGTTTGTCCAAAACGTTGTCGACGTGTTATCTTAATTACAGGACTTATAATTTTATTTTTACTTATATCATTTAGTTAATTCACAAAAATTGAGATTGTAAGAACAAGAATAATAATCAAATTCATTCTAAGATATTAAATTGGATTCAAATCAACTAATTGATTTATTTTAATTATGTAAAAATTAAATAAATATTAAGTTTAAATGTCGTGCAGGAATAAATTTAGTAGCCATAATGCTATTTATGGCTTCTTAATAATTCATAATTTAACGACCTGTATAGCCGAGTGGTTAGCGATCCTACCTACTAAGCTAGAGGTCCCGGGTTCGAATCCCGGTGCAAGCATTTATATGATGAATATGGATGTTTGTTTCCGAGTCATGGATGTTTAAATGTTTTTATGTATGTTTATATGAATTTATGTATGTTTAAGTAAATATATTGTATTAAATATATCATTGTCTTGTAACCCATAACACAGGCTATAATATATGCTTAACTTGGGGCAAGATAATTTGTGTAAAAAGTGTGTCAATATATATTAATACTAAACTATTCATTAATATATTAATGTAACATTGAATTAAAACAACATAATTTAAGATTTTTGAAACTGGCAGTGTCGTATTTAACACAAGGCTGTTGTGGTATTGGCTTTAATTCAATTTGCACTGGAAAACACTTAACAGGAGTCGAAAATACGGGGAATAACATAATCAAATCAAATCAAAATTAGTTTATTCACGTAGGTCACGGAAATGACACTTATGAATGTCAAAAAAAATTTTTTTTTCTTATTGAACCTACCGCCACTTCGTAAAGGGTTGAGCTAATGAGATGAAGTAGCAAGATACTCATTGCCACTCTTTTATATCAAGATTTACATTTACATCGATTTACAAATCATTTCAATTAAAATATAATATGTAAAATGTAAAATGATGCAACAAAAACACTCAAACGTCAAATAGTCAATATCTTACACGAGTAAGTCAAAAGAGTAAATGTAAATGAATACAAAAGTTACTGAGTACAGTAGCTGCATCATCCACATACACCATATACTCCATCTAATGTATATCCAATGTATACAGGCTTGTAAATAGGCTTTTACAGCTTGAAATATCATATAAATACATTTTCAAGTAAAACTCTACTTTTACTAATTCTTATTTGTAAAAGCATTTATTATGTTTGTGAAGATATAATTTGCAGCGCTCTTTTGTAGCCTTAAACTTAACAATTTGAATTTGGTAAGATGATTTTTAAAGCAATATACAAAAGTAACAACTCGATCTTCGCTGTATCAGCTAAAATATGTAAAAAAAAATGCCTACTAATAAAAGAATGTTGATTTTGTTTGTTTGATCAAGTATGTGTTCTGAGAAGTTAAGTTGAGACTAAGTTATTTGAGAGCCGCCCAACAATCAAACTTGAGGCCGGTCTCGACGAACTTTGATCATATTTTATTTTATATATTATGTTTATATTTTCATTTATCATCAGTAGGTGATTTGATAAACATATTTGTAAAAATGTATATAACTTATCCAATCAAAATAAATGTTCTCCTATGAGTATGTTAAAATATACACTTATGATTAATAATTTAATTATAGGTAATATTTAACATTTACCACTTGGGAAAAGTTGAGCTTTGATGAGAAGAAGTGGCAAGAAACCTACCTTTTTAACAAACTGCAAATAATATATCTGAAATACTCAAATGTTTCGATATACACTAAAAAACTTAAGATAAATTAAATCTCCAAAGCGGTTTGAGTACAGTAGATGCATCGATTACACGAATTACAAATGAATAAATTTGTTATCTGTATGATATATAATATCTTTTAACAAATACATATATTATTTTTATCAACTACATAAGTAAAACCCGGATAATATTCACTATGATCGAATTCGAAAATTTTAAGTTTTCGATGTTTCGATGAAGTTTGCCAGTTAGTTAAAGACAAATACTATGTTCGATATTCAAGTTCTTATAGGTAATTTTATACATTTTGTTATGTTTTTAAAGTGATAACCCTCACTTCTAGGATTAATAAACAAATAAAGGAAGGTTGGAAGAGCACTCGCACGGAACGCGGGAGGTCGGAGTCCCGCATCGTTCATAAAATTTTATTTTCAAATTTTATTTCTGTAGGTGTTTTTATTCAATATTGGATGTTAAGTCACATATTGTTCGTCATTTATTTATGAGAAAAACTGGCGAGACTAGCAACACGTTCAACAAATGGTAGCCCAGTAAAATGGCGCCCATCACTTGGAGGCATAAGATAAGTCTCATTGGTCCTGTAATTTCATTTGCTAAGGTGCCTTCCTCCATAAATACATTTACGTATTGAAGACCCTGAACGGGGCTCATATGTTGGGCTCGGATATTCCCTATCGACTAAAAACCTCCTCTATGCTGACAGCCTTAAAGGCTTTAACAGCGATATAGGACGTGGACCGTGAAGGCCGTAAATAACGCAACAACAGTCGCGGGCCGTCTCAAGGAGACTCGAACCTCGGCCGAGCTGTTGCGGGAAGGAGAGAAGATCGCTTACGGTAATATGATCTGATAGTCCGATGGACTTTTGATAAAAGAAATAACAGACTCGCCGGCGAGTTTGATGATGTATAGTGTAATGTATGTATGTATGTGTGTGTTTGTATTTGTTTGCGAGGTATGTTTGTGATAATAAAATCATCGGTTATTAGGGTACCTTAGCTAAATGGCAAAAAACCGAACCCTTAATATTCGTCATATCTGTCTGTCTGGCCGTCCGTATAACACAGCCATTTTTTTCCGAAACTGTAAGAACTATAACTGTTGAAACTTAGTGTATTCTGTGAACCGCATTAAGATTTTCACACAAAAATAGAAAAAAAAACCAATAAATATTGGGGGTAAGTAGGGGACTTAAAACTGAAACCCAAATAATTTTTTCATGATATCCATACGTTTAAACTGAATAGTTTGCGCGAAAGACACTTTCAAGGTGATAAATTGTGTGTCCGTCCTGCAACTTCTAAAATAAGAGAATGATAAAACTTTAAATAAATATATGATGTACATTATGATGCAAACTTCCACCGATAATTGGTTTTTATGAGATCTAGTATGTAGTTTTTTTTAATACGTCATAAATCGTAAACTGCAATGTACCTTTCATTCAATCAACTCAAATATTTTATTTACTTTTATTAAAAAACTTTTATATTATGTTGCTTGCTGCTACGGAACCCTTCATGGGCGAGTCCGACTCGTTCTTGGCCGCTTTTACTTATTATTTTATTATTTATTATATTTATATGTCTCCAACATCTGAACAACGGACGCAACAAACTCACTCTTTAAATAAAATTTCGTAATAAATAAATGTATTATTTAAATAGCCTGGGGGCGGCCGCTCCATTCCCAATGTGTGCTTTAAGATAGGTAATATTATGTTTTAGTTTACTTTAATCACATGAACGTTTTTTTTTAAATTCTACATCAATCAAAACTACCGAGTAGACGGTAATGGCATCGATATTACTGGCTTCATTACCAATTTTAACTTACGGCCGTTCCCAATATTCAGTCTATCTCTTACTTGAGATAAAAATCGTCACTATCGTTGACTTTTCTGTCCCAATAAACTTATCGACGGTTACTCACCTTATTCGGACACGCTGTCTGTCAATGAGACGACGTATAGAGATAGAACATACGCGTCCCAATATAAGGCGATAAGAATGACTATCGGGTATATTGGGACAGCTTCAGATTATTGACAGCTAATTACTGACAGTAGAAGTTAGTAATTTATCTCTATCTGTAGATATTATATTGGGAATGGCCGTTAATAAATCATTAATCATTGTCTATTAAACCATTTATCTGACGTTTGTGTACAACTGTATATTAAATTATGATTTGGACATTGATATGTTAGATAAATGTGATATATTGTTCAGACAATAGACTTTTATTAGGACGGTGACATCAGCAAATTTAAGATGGACTTAACTGATTTTATGGACTTAACTGATCATAAAATCGGCAATAAACCCGACCCTTTAATATTAAACTAAAAACAACTAAATTAAACTAAATATAAAACTAACATCTATGAAGATGTTGGTATATGGAAATAACATTATTATAGAAAAGAATAAAATAGAAAACATTACTAACAATAAAAAACACACACCTTCAATTTACAATATTAATTAAAATCTTCTAATTATGATAATTATAATATATAAGGTAACAAAAATTATTAAATGGTAAAAAAATAAGATTTACCTACTGTGCGGCGCGTGATTCCCTGCTAAAAGGAGCTGACTCAGTACATTGTTGGTCAGTGCAGAAGACACCAACACAACACTGGTTTTCAGCAGCCCCTCGTGACATTTGGAGTTGACAGTTACTGTTATTGTAATTAATTTGTGAATCAAAGGGAATGAATGAATATTACATATATATGTCTTTGTCCAATTTCCTTAATGTATTTAGTTATTGTAATAAATATTATTAGTTATACGTCTGTATTTAACTAAGAAATATGAAAGGAAAGCGGATACCCATAGAAGGTGGACTTGGCGGCTGAAACACCTGAAAAAGGTTTTGGCTTATCCCTGTTCCAAAGTTGCTGGAGAGGGCACGCAAAATTTAACAGACATCATCATAATGGTCCGCTAACTTAAAACAGCCGCTAAGGAGTGTTTTTTCTCATTCTGACTTAGGTCAATAGAATAAGACAGAACGATAATTAGCAATGCTTTAAGTTAGCAGACTATTATTATAGACTATAAGGGGGTTAGACTTTGCTCTCGCACAACTTAGTTGAGTGTAAGCTTAGCATGACCTTTGATTTCGTTTTTATAGTCATTTGACAGCTGAAATTATGCTGGTTGAGCTTATGCTAAGACAGCCCATTGCGACAGTTCTCGGTTTTACGTTAAGTCTGAGAAAAGTTTATAAAACTGAGCTCGATATCATTAATCTGATTTTATGTCATTGTTCGCCACGAATCGATGTTAATTTGAGATTTTGACAGACATGAGAATTTAACATAAAATAAAGATTAATAAGAGAGTCTTCGAATCCCTCAGTAAGAATATGGGCTTAAAATTAGGTATAGTTTTCAATAATACTATCGAGTACGTTATTTATTCATCGGTGTAGATCAGAATAGAATAAAATATCTCGTGCGAACAATTTCGTGGTGCTTAAGATCATTATAAATTCTAATTCACGTAAAAACCTTGAAATACGTAACACATAACAGAAATGGGTTGAAAAATACTCAAACATTCATAGATAAGATTAGATAACAGTTATTGGCAGATGTATCTAAATGTTAATGTCGTTCAATTCTGTAGAATATATTCGCTGATAGATTGAAACTATCGAGTTTTTTTGCGAGTATCTAACACTCGAATAAGACATGCTATATGTATAATGATTATAGGAACAAACATAAACTTGTTATGACTACTGAGTAGTAGTAAAAGACTTACTAACTCGACCCAACCACTCGGTTGGGTCGAGTTAGTAAGTTTTGTTGGACGATGTATATGCTTCTACAATATGCTCCCAGAAAATGTACAAAACAAATGTGTTACGAAATTTAAAAGAATTGTTACAAAACGTTTGTGTGGGAAAGGTTATTATAGCATAAACGATTTTCTTAATGACACCACGGACTGGGAATAAAGCGAACACCCTCCGGCTCTTTAATTATAAATGTTTATTGTACGATATCACATTGTAATCCATATTTTATATAAAAAAAAGCGCTGAGTTTCTTGCGCCCATTCTTCTCAGGTCTGAGGCAGTCTGTTTTGAATGGGTGGTAATTTTTGACGTTCAATAAGTGATTTTAAATCCTATTTTGAATAAAAATATTTGAATTTGAATTGAAATAGGTATTATTGTGACTTTTTTATCTATTTTATTTCAGTATTTACATTCTAATTAGAATGTCAATGCAGTAGTCAATTTCATAAACCATTCGAAAAATCAGAGTAATTTACAATAATTCTCGGGGACCCAATGCTCTGTGATCTCTTGGTCTTTCGTAGAGACGTCGCTTCATTGTGTGTCTTCTACCGCATTTATCAATGAGTTTCCTTGTGCGGTGTTTCCAGAACGATACGCCATTGGTACATTTAATAAAAGCGCATACACCTTTCTAAAAGGCCGTCAACGCTCCTGTGATTCCTCTGGTGTTGCAAGAGAATGTGGGCGGAGGTGATCACTTAATATAATTAAAATATGATTAAATTGAGACAATTTTAACATCAGACACGAGTATCAGCTTTTAATATTATTTTATACAAACCGGTGTCTTTACAGCGTAAGCCCCAAAACTTATTCAATTAATTATGGAAATATCTAAGGTACCTACGCAAATTTGCCAATGGAAACGGAATACTCGGCATATTTTCTATGTGAAAGTATTTTTTTTCACTTTTATGGAAGATGGAGTTCTCAAGCACATTACCATATTCGTAAATCATCAGTTTTGGGAACGGAAACAGAAAGGTTTGAAAATGCATAAAATTTTGTTTACATTTCTATATGATATAATATTTTGTTTAGTTGTAAAATCTCGTCAAAATTTCGTATGATTAAGGGAGCCTAGCCTTAACAATGGCTATAATTTCGGTAGAAATAAACATATTTGGATTTATTTGTGCCTATTTGTATTTTAACGATAGAAAGAAAACTGTCTATGAATGTCGTCTAATGAATTTCATTGTTAAGGATGATCTTATAACTAACCAATGAAAACCATTCATAATGTATCGCTCATTCTTATTTTTTATATATAAGTATCGGATATTCATTTTTTGCTGTGTCGAATATGTCCAAGAATGTACTATCGTTATATGAAATAACAATATTGTTGTTGGATTTGCATAATGATAAGAAGATGTCTAGACGAGGCGTTGGTATTTATATATTATTATCATAATAGCAAAAGTAACTTTGTATTTGGCGTCGACTAGCGTATTTACTCCTTTTTCAACACACTTGCTTGTAAAGTGACCCTTATTGCATCGTTATAAGGGCCATAAACTGAACTATGACACACACGTGCATAATAATATTACACACTAGTACATAATAGAATTATCTCCACAAAGTTATGTTGGTACATAACTGCAAATTATATGAGAGTTTACAGTGTATTTTCAATTAAACCGGGTTGTACAGTTTTTTTTTTGTAAGAACAAAAAGGTTTTATGCCGCTTAAAATCCATTGACATTTTTGCAATACATAAATGTCTCCCTAATTAAGACTAAACATTTACTATTATCAAATTATTTATAATTCACAATAATTTGTTATAAATATATATTTATGATAAAATATCACTAAAAATTATAATTTTGAAGTAGTTTGTATGGCCATTTCCTCCTTTTGTTTGAACGATTTATGCAATACATGTTCGTTATTTCCTCTCAAGTGTGTTGAAAAAGTGCGTATGACACTCGTGAGCAACTTGCTCACAAGACACTCTACCAATTTACACCCTCGCCTGCCGCTCGTATTCCACAATAGAAATCACAAGAGATTGCCGGCTTTTTGGAAAGATTTTTCTTATAATGAAATTATATATGAGCTCTGTCTAAAACAGAATACGCCACTTACAAAAACGGTAATAAATCAGTTAACCGGCATGTCAAAATAATTGATTTACGACATTGATTTATTTAATGTCCGCCACGGTGACACTCCAGTTGACACTAAAGCGTCGGCCATCTTGTTTCGTGCGGAAAGTTTTGAAACTCTGCCTACACTATTGTTTTATTGTTGAATTAATTCTTGCTTTCTCAATAAAATGAAAATCTAATAGCAAAACTCAAATAAGACCATAAATGCTATAAATATATAAAATAAATTAGTACTTTATTTGCATATGTTACATAAAGCGTTTTATTGAATAACAGAAACCGGTCAAATGAATTCAAGTCGCACACGACAAGATATAACACTAGTTATTGTTAATATTTTTGTAAAAGAGCCTTTTTGTTAGGTAAAATTTGCATCTTCTTATTTGATGGGTATTAAATGAAACTGAGCCGTCATGCTCCGTTAAGTAAGGTTCGTTTAGGTAAAGTTAGCTCGAGGCGACTTAGGGAGTACTTTGTTGTTTTAACTTCTGTCGTATGATCTAAGGCAGGCGCATTTTTTTTTTAATTTGTATGGAATTCTCATACAAGCTCAATAAAAAAGTAAGTAAAACTAGCGCATAGTGAAGCTGTGAAACAATTGACTATCATCAAAAACTTCAAGTCAGTTCACCATAAGAATACGGTCTACGTAGTGGGTGTTTCATCGCTTACAATAGTGATTAATTTAACTTGAAATAATAATTTAATTAAAATTAATTTAATTAAATACTAATTTTACAAGCGTCTTAAGTATTATATATATTGACGCTAGTGAAATCTTGATTCTGAAAATTCATATCGATATTGTCATTAGTTTTATGTAAACATATTTGCAGTTCGTATCACAGCGGCTGCGCATGCGCACACGTCAACCCTCACCCCTCCCCCACACACTCGCCCGCAACTGACAGATGTTCAGTTTTTCTATCTCCTCGTAAATCACACGCCCATTCACATTGATTGTAGGCTTTTGTGAATGGATTTCACGTGTCCTGAACCAGGCACGGATCTAAGCAGTCTTAATAGCATCGATGTGATCGCATTTATTTATATTAAATTGAATTCTAAATGTTTGAGGGGTGAATGGAAACTTTAAAAATTTATAAAGACATTTGCACACTGATTTGTAATCCAATTAAATACAATAATAGCTATTATAGTCAAGAGTTTAGAATATTGTACAGGATGTCCCAAAGTTATGGGACATGAAGGGAAAGTACCTTAAATATCGAAGATGATGCAGAAGTACTAACTTTTAAAAATAACATAAAGTCTTCTTTCAACAAAATAGCCTATCTTCGATATTTAAGGTACTTTCCCTTCATGTCCCATAACTTTGGGACATCCTGTATATTTCAATGAACGTGGAGTCCGGCATCGGGCTCAATCCGAAGTGATAGAATAGCGATAATAATATTACACAAATAATAGTTAATAAATACAAAGTTTACTGTAAATAACTAACAATTAATTAACATCCAAATACCGTTCATCCATTCCACTCACAAACGCAAGCACTCTGTTAAAATCATCTGCCTTCCATCCGCTAATAAATCACAAGCAGGGTTGGCCTCGAGAAGAGCGTTGAGAGCAGAGAGAGACTTCGGTAAAGGTGAGTTGGTGCGAGCCACAGTACGATGTGGCGGACTCGCGAACAATCTATGCCTGCGCCTCGAACAGTAATAATTGTCCGGTACAAAGATTCTACATAGCTCAACCTGCAAACTCTGCGTATCTATATCACCTCTGAGAACTCTGCATATAACTGTGAGCTGCTGTCGTTTTCGCCTAATAATATCATAGCATTTTAAATTATTATTAAAGAATTTAGCTTAACTAATAAAAAGTAATATTTAAAATTATGTACGAGTATTTATCAAGACCGTTCAGCAAATTAACAAGATTTTTTAAATTTCTCTAGAGATAGTTATTTATATTGAAAAAGAGATTTTTATTTACAATTTTGCATTATTTGGAACATTTTTTGCTAGTGTAATAAATTTTTAATCCTGTTACTAATAGATTACATTAGCCAGCCTAACACAAATAGAAACTTCTCAGTCTGATAGTACCTACATGAAAAAGCTTGCATGCATGTATGTATGATAAAAAATATATATAGACAAATAAAAAACAATAAAAAATGTAGATAACCAACAATTAATAAATTATGAGTTGTGAACCTATAAGATAAAATATAGATTTCATATATTTTGTTTCTGAATCCGTCCCTGTTTAAAATAATATCGTATCGATACAATACTTTTCAACACTGTCGTGTTTCTTATGATGTAATTCGAGAGACATTTCGAATTTGTCAAAAGTTTATTAGTTTCACACGTGTTGCCAGAACAATGCGTTCATGTCATATTATGAAGAAAATTTTTAAGGATAGAACATTTTCACAAGATTATTTATATTTTATCCATTCTCCAATTTCTTAAATTACTAATAAATAGATGATTATCTATAAAAATACATACACACACTCACGCCTTGTTCCCGTCGGGGTAGGCAGAGACAATAGAATGCCATTTTCTTCTATCCTTACTTCCTAGAGGATGTATGAAAAGAGTAATGAATGTAGACATTCATTACTCTTTTCATACATGCTCGCCGGTTGAGGGTGCTTCGGACCTCTCCTTTTCTCAAAACGTCCCCAATTTGGTCGACGAATGTTCTGCGAGGTCTCCCGCGACCGACTTTAAAAATGTAATTATTAAATTCGATTTTGGTTAGGGAGTTACCAGTGGCTCCTTTGCACAGGATGCCGGCTAGATTATGGGTACCACAACGGCACTTATTTCTGCCGTGAAGCAATAATGTGAAAGCATTACTGTGTTTCGGTCTGAAAGGCGCCATAGCTAGTGAAATTACTGGGCAAATGAGACTTAACATCTTATGTTTCAAGGTACGAGCGCAGTTGTAGTGGCCCTCAGAATTGTTGGGTTTTTCAAGAATCCTGAGCGGCACTGTATCGCGTGAACGTCCTGCTCGTATCGCCCTCTAATTGTTATAAAAAAGATGAGAAGAGTGGAGTTCAGTCACAAGCATCATTATGCTTAAAAGTCGTAATTTTTCTCAATACAAGAAGCTTTTACGAATCAGTGGTAATAATTAAAAAATGTATTAGAATTTGACTTTGATTTTTTTCTTTGACAATTATTGAACAGCCAGCTGATGAGTACCATTAATGTCTTCTATAATTTAATTTCGAGGAGGACATACGTACATAAGGAATATAATAGATCTTGGATATCATATGTCTTGAGTATTTAAAGGGTACGTACGGCTTCAAACAAGCTAGACAGTTTTATGCCCACGAATTGATAAAGAACTACAGTGCCTCACGAGGAAATAAAAGCCAGGATGTTAGCATTGTGGCCGTGCTCAAGTGATCTCGGTCAACTTAACACCGTAAATAGCAACTTGAGACCACTGAGCTAAACAAACTGTGCAGTCACGAGTCTCCATTGTTGTTTGGCAATAAAACTTCAAAGGCTCGTCTGTTTTCTTTTTGGGTCTGGCAACGTCGCCGATCATTTCAAAGCTTTCAAGGACTTCGCTGTGACTTGTGCTCAACATATCCGTCCTAACATGGTGATATCTTAAAACGACACTAAATAAATAAACGTTTTCCCAAACATGAAAGATAACTAGGAAATGATTGATTGTTTAAGATAATTTTAATTCTAACACCAAAAATAATTCTAATAATTGACACACTTTGACACAGTACAATAATCGTATAGAATTTAATGACATCTCCTCTCAATCTTAGTTTTATAATAAAAAATTTAACCTAAAGCCTCCCTAAAGTTTTCTACGATACTGTGTCCCTACCGTTTCTTTTCCAACCTGTTTAGCCATATCATAAATGTGATAGAAATAAATACAAATATCCTCGCAACGGAAAAAGGAGAATGGGAAATTTATGTTGTATCGGTTATAATTTCCCAACGGATTTTGACTATGCCATCGGCTTTAATTTATAACACTGTTCTCCAATCTAGAAGCATACTTCTACAGTAATCATTGCTTCGTCCGGATTTTTTTTTCATGATGATGATCATGAGTTCAATCTAAATAATATAATTAATATAATAATAATATCATTTAAAAAAAAGATGTACACTAATAATAATAGAGGTAACAGCTACTGAATAAAATAAAGAAAAAATAAGGTTGATGTCTGTTATATTATACCTTTTTTAAGCTCTAGGAGACCAAATCACTAACTTCAAATATTTAAGAGTAGGTTAAATTTTCATCATCAATTAATTATGAGAAGTTATTTAATGCATATAGAAAGAGATAGTAAGGTAAGAGATAGTATAGAAAGAGTATATTTATATATTACAAGAGTTAGTTATAAAAACCAAAATTAGCGATGAATCTAAATTTCTAATCTAATTTTTAAGTCAGTGAATTTAACGCAGAAACGCAACTAATTTTTAAAGTTTTTTTTTATAGAAAAGGAGGACAATCGAGAGTACGGGTCACCTGGTGTTAAGTGATCACCGCCGCCCGCAGAGCGTTGCCGGCCTTTAAGGAAGGTGTACGCGCTTTTTTGAAGGTACCCATGTCGTATCGTCCCGGAAACACCGCACAAGGAAGTTCATTCCACAGCGTTGTAGTACGAGGAAGAAAACTCCTTGAAAACCGCACTGTGGAGTACCGCCACACATCCAGATGGTGGGGATGTTATCCTAACTTGTGGCGTGTCGTGCGAAGGTGGAATTACTGGAATTTCGTTAAATTGCGATTTTAACTTCAGCACGCACTCAAAATTTGGAAATGAAATAATTCGTGATGATTTGTTCAGTACTTTAAGAGTAGAAAGTAGAGAAAGAGCAGTTCGTAGACTTATTTACTAGGTAATAGGTAATATCTATCGTATTCAATGCTACAAGCTTAACGATATATATACGTCTAAATAGATTAAGACAGCTGTGAAAACGTCGAAAAAAAAAAGACTTTAGAACTAATCTCCATTTTGAGCAATTAACGCACACTAACACAAAGTGTCACATAAATTGTGAGTGTAAGACGTAGCTTGTCACGCACACTAAAGTAATATTCCTGGCCTGTTTTTATCTGTTGTCTAACAGCAAGAGACTCTATCTAGACGTATAAATTATCTAAAGCTATAAGGTTATAGCAACTGACATCCTCAATTGAATGCATGGAATTCATAGTGCGGTTTTCAACTTTCTTCCACTGACCACACAAAGTATGCAATGCACTTTCTTCAGTATTGTTTAAGGTCAATACGATAGGGGAGCTTTAAAAAACCTGTAATATTCTTATTTTTTTAATGTTAATAACATTTAAGTAGCCATCAATAATTTTAATTATTTCATAACTTATCATCAAGCTGATTTTCAAATAATTATAAAATAAAAATAAAAATTAACCGATAAAATTAAAGATTTTAATTTTGTAAGGAAGAATATTAATTTATAAAATAGTGATTTATTATTATACATTCAAATGCAATTAAAACCGGAAAAGTCATTAAAAATTTTTTGCCCCGGGCCAGATACATTGTACATAACAGTAATTTTTGAATACGAGTTAGATAGTGGAAATAACGTAGAAACGTATTATCAACTGTTTGGAGAGAAAACCTACGGTCAATGAACACACCGTGCGTTTTTGGTTTTTATCGCGTCCATAGAGGAAACAACAACCAACAGGAAGACCAGGCACTACGCTAATGTCTTATATAATTTAAACGCTTAGATAGAGCCGCTTGTTGTTAGGCAACGCATGAAAACAGGCCAGGCTCATTAGTTTAGTGTGCATTACAAGCTACGTCTTACACTCGCTATGTGACTTTGATTTAGTGTGCGTGCATTGCTGAAAATAGAGATTAACAGTTCGCTGCAATCTTTTTCGACGTGTCACAGCTGTAACAGTCTATCTAGACGTATAAATTATCTATGCGTTGGTAGAAGCTGATTCATATCAGAAGAGTTTACCCGAAGAGTCTATTTCAATACCCACAAAATCAAATGCTCAGCGAGCCTAAATAAGTTTAAAATTAAAAATCTAGAACTCTCAACCTAAACTGTAATGGAACACCATGTATCCAGGAATCCCGCGAATATTCTCAGTATGTTTTTAAGACATGAAAAAAATTTACCAACATGGCTTCTATTCACGGGAAGTCGACATTGAAGACCCATAATGTGAGTTAAAACTTGTCGTTTTTGAAGTTATACTTCTTTAGGCGCGTTATGAAAAAATTATGAGAGTGAAATTTTAAGATGCGCGCGAATCACTGAAACACAAAAGTAATAGGTTGAAGTTGGTTCCTAAAATTTTCTGACGTTTGCGTCATTCGTTATTGTTTTTATTTGGTTTCTTCGTCCATTATTAGGACAGGCAAAGGGTTCAAGCCCATAGAGCCGTATTCATTACTTAATAATTAATTGTCAAAGCCATCTCTGCAAGATTTTTACAAAATTGTTCTTTCTGAAAACGTAGAATAGCACGAGGAATAAATCATTTTAATGATTTTTGCTTTGTTAGGCCAAACAAGTATAACTTCTTGCGTGCATACATAAGTGCGTATACACACTTTTTAACTCAAAACTATGAGCATATTACGTAACATTATAATTGTGATAGACCGTTATTGAATTACTGTTTATTCAGATGTGTTTACTTGATGACTACGTGCTTGGCTCTCTCACGGATTTTAATTACTGCTGATAATTCATTATTATGTCTGCAGTTTTAAATGAAAATTAATCCATACACACATACACATTATCTATATACATACAGACGTGTTTGCTCCTATAAAATGAATAAGGACGACCCTAGTAATTTATAAACAAGAACTGAATAATGTAATTTGTATGAAAATTTATGGACACGAACCCCGGAGATTACGTTTCCAACGGTTTTCTTAGATATCTCATTCTGCCGGCGAATTCCACCTTCGCACGACACAAATTAGGATATCATCCCCACTGTGGGCGGCGGTGATCTCTTAACACCAGGTGACCGTACGCTCGTTTGTCCTCCTTCTCCATAAAAAATCACATTAGATAAAAAACTACACCGGGCTCAGAGATAGATTCAGTTCTACTAAATAGACCGTTTGTAAGAATAGGGAGTAATGTTGCTACGGTCAGATTACTTGTGGCATATGGTGTGGGGTCATATTGATAACATTAATATACTACTACTCGGCTAATTTGCGTTAGTCTTTTGTGGGGCGATTTATATGCTTTTACAAATAGATCCCAGAAAATGTTCAAAACAATTACGATAGTCAAAAGAGTTGTTAAAACGTTTGTGTGGTAAATGTTACTATAACATAAATGACTTTCTTAATGATACCACAGATTGGGAATGGAGCGACCGCCCTCAGGCTATTAAATAATACATTTAATTGTACGATATTGTATTATATATGAAAAAATATAAGCTCGCTAAGTTTGTTCTTCTCGGGTCTGAAGCATTTTTTTGGAATGGGTTTGTAGTTTTTGGCTTTCAATTAGTGATGTCACATCTACTTAATTTGAATATTTGAATTAGAATAAGGGCAAATACACTTTTATATCAAAGCCGCTGCGACTATAGAGGCGTTATTTAAAAACAAACTGAAATGGTAACATTTAAATCAGAATTCGTTGCATTATAAATAAATAGATCGATTAGTTAGTTAAACTTGATACTTTTTCACGGCGAAAGTCGTGATATGATCGTAAACCTAGTAAGAAAAGGTCAGAAGACAAGACATAAATTAGTGTGCAGCGACTGTTGACTTTGGAAACGGAAATGAGATAACGATAATCTCTTAATGCCCACGTTATGTCCAACCTCCTACACGGTTGAGGCAACTAGATGTTTCTGTCATAATTAATATCATAGCTAATATTGATATTGCGACAAACGCACACAATAAACTACGAAAATTATGTGGTTGTCGTGGCTATATCTTGGAATTGATCACAAAATGTAGCCGAACATTTCATGAAATCGTTGTATTTCGTGATCATTTTGATTTATGATAAAAGATAGACACAGTCAAAAAAAAAACAATTGTGTGGTTTTATGAAACCACGATTAAAGTGAAACTTCTTTCCACATAATTACTAATATATATGTATCAAATTTATATAATGTTTATATATAAATATTATGTTTTAATCAATAAACAAACACTATAGCGTGGAGCACTGGCACAAATGAGTAATAGTCTATACACTACACGGTCAGCTGCTGCGAACTATATGCGCCGCCCGACCGTCACGCGAAATGCATCATACAGACGAAAAAGTTTGAGACGATGTAATAATAGTTTCACTTTAAAATGTCACATATATATTTTCGAACACATATATTTCACTTTGAAATAATGTTATCAAACATGTGAAAATTATAAAAGTATTCAAATAAATAAATAAAATCAGTCATATTTTGTTGTTGCATGTCAAACTTTCGCGGAGCTTTCAGGCGTAAAGTGATGTCTTTTTGAAGCTTGATCAAGTTATTGTAGGTTATTTGGTTCATTGGTTTTTTTGAGTCGATGAGTATTTCTGAAAGAGTTGATTGAACAAGAAATTGAATATTTTAGTTTGACAGCTATGATTTTGGCAGTGACATTGGTTCGACAAGTGAAACCTACTTTTACCAATTTCGAAGAGGTAGTGATAGTGTTCAATGAGCACGTAGAAAACATGCCTTCAGTTCTGCGGTCCTCCTGTTTTAAAAAATGATTCGATCGCATGAAAAAATGTTTAAAATGGAAAGGAGAGTATTTTGAAAAGCAATAAACCTAATATTTTGGTTAGTTAGTTAGGTTAGTATTTTTTTAAGTTACGCAATACCTACGTATAAATTCACATTATAACAATACACACAATAAAATTTAGTAACTATTGTTATCCCTTCGTTAGCTGGAGAGAAGTCAGCCAAATATTCAGATCAGACACGAGAACTAGGTATCTATCTAACTATCTGTGACATGTGGTGGTCGTGGATGTAAAGATCGAATGACACACTCTTACGCGCTTGCGTATGTATTTGCTTCTATGGTACAAAATTTACCTGTCTGAATAATATCTGATTTCGAATGGAATTGAAACAGGTCTGAAGAGTAACTCTTCAGTCCGTCACAACTGTTGTGTAATGTTTTATATTTTACGGTGCGTGTGAATATACCGCTATTGTACTAAAGCTATTCATATAATTCAGAAAGCTAATTGTTCGTCTTTGAAACTAATTCCAACCAACAAATTATTTTTCAGCCATCAAAAGCTTATTATAACTCTGCAGTAATACTAATGAAGTTTTGCTGATTATGTGTACGTATACACTCTATTATTCGTGAACAATAATTCACCCTTTCACAATTTATTAAAAATTGTCTGTGACTTTTCCCGTGTTGATCTTTGAAACAATATTTAACCATAACCATCATAACCACGGTGTAAAATGTGAAAACATCTTTAGACGCACTGAGCACTTTATTAGATTTGAAAGAGACTCTACTAAAACGCTCGTTGGTAACGCTAATTCGGGTAAAATTTATAATGTCGAGGTTCTTGTAACTAAAAATTCAAAAATACGTATACTGCAAGAAAGTAAGGGATTGAGAGAATAATGACTCATGTAAGTTTTAATAATTTACTCGATTACACAAACTAATCAATAATTGCGTGTAACACCAGGCCTATAATTAAAATTAGAACTGCAATGAATCCCGCTCCACTGACACGCATATCAAAATAGCACTAAACGAAAACATACGGGCAGCGTCACCTGACCGAAAAATATCCACGCAACCTAATTATAAACGAACGTTTAGCGAATTGTCGGCCTAGTCTCAATAGTCCGATTATTTAGTCCGATAATCTAACTATGACACTTTTTAGTCTCATTACGCTTAAAGCTGTGCTGATTAACGATTTCAATCGATCACCCAATGTGCCATGTGAGTTATTATAGTCTTTTATATAGTGACGAAATTTACCGTTGTATATGTTATTGTAGCTATTTCTCATGAAAACACGGACAAAACTACATATTTTTATATAGAAAGCTAGATCGATTTATTGTCCCCGAAATCTCGAATAGACAGTGATCTGACTATACGAACGTCAGTGACCTAACAATAACGACGTCTGAAATTGAGTTTATCTTTTTCTATTGCAAAACATTGTTTTAACTAAAAAGTCTTTAAGCACAACATAAACTGAGGTGTACAGGAATAATTAAAGGATCGGAACGCAATTTTTGACAGCTGTCATATATCTGTCATCATATAATCCAAGTCATCCTTATGAATATGGTCTATCCGTTAGACAAGCTCGGACTCTTCTTTAAATATAAGGAATGTCTAAAGAATGCTGATCGCTAAACAATAGAAAGACATAGATTTGTAATAGAACTTTTTTTTATCTAGTGTTCAACACGTGTTTAGCTTTTGTGTAATAAAACAGTTAATGTGTTGTTAATAAACGCGAAGTTATTCCAAATGTATTTTTTTTTAATCTTACCTTTGTCACTACACAATAACATAACAGGAACAAGTAATTTTAAGCTTTGAGTAACTTTACACTGTGTTTATTAGTGAGAAAGTCAAAGTCTGGCTGTTGTCAAAAGCCTTTGATCACTTCAGCCAGCTCGCATGATTCCTTCGGTGAAAATAACGGACGAGACGTTCAGCTGATGATAATTGATACGCCCTACCCAACATAATGCAGTGCCGCTCAGGTTTCTTGAAAAATCCATGTAATGTTGTTAAGTCTCATTTGCCCAGTAATTTCACTAGCTACGGAGCCCTTCAGACCGAAACACAGCAATGTTTACACCTTACTGCTTCACGGCAGAAATAGGCGCCGTTGTGGTACCCATAATCTAGCCGGCTTCCTGTGCAAAGGAGCCTCCCACTGGTGGTGGTGTTGTTCTACATGAAAAAACTACAACTTGTATGTTTATAGCTCTCTCTATTTTATTCTCAGTCAATATAACAATATCTTTGTCGTAAATCCTACTACTCCATAGCTGAATATCATATTATAATAATAATATTAAAGCATAAGTGATCGGACAGCCTGGGACTACATTATGATTATTTTATAGCACTTACAATGACAGTACAATATTGTATATTTTATTAAAAAGAGCGCAAAAAAAATCTGGAAAAGTCTAAATGCTGGGAAAGTTTCTTGCGTCGCTTCTTTTCTTTCAGAGCGCCATTTGTTTCCGAAGTGGTATACTACTACCACTATTATAATAGAAATGATATCAAAAAGAAATCTAAATGAATCAATTTTGAGAAAAGAAATGCCTTTTATATTTTTTTATTGTTACTGTTTGAAAATAATAGCACAGAATAGATAATAGTACTATGTAGGTACTATAAGTCTTAAGTATCTTTGTTCAAAATAGGTCGAGTTAGAAATGACTGAAAGTAGGTAAAAATACTTATCACTTTACTTACTTTTAGTCAAGTTCGGAAATATCAAGAACTGTGGAAATTGTTTATTTATTTATTTATTTATTTGGGCAACTCACAAATTACACTCTTTACATGCTTAAACTTAAAATATAATAATAATATGGATAAGAGTTAATTCACTTATAAGCTACCACAGCATTCATAATTTTTACTGCGTTTATAAGACAGCAATTTTAATAATTTAACTAAAATATATAAATGTATAATAAAAAAATATAAATGAAATATGAAAACAAGGTTTCTAAGTTACGTGTGTAAATTAAGAATTTTCTTTTTATATTGAGCAAGCGGAAAGAATAAATCAATATTCCGCGATTTGGCCAGTGAGTTATATGACCTACAGAGCCTAGAAATAGTTGCGTTTTAACCCCAGATTAGTGTGAAATTCTGGTACTACAAACAACGAATAAGCATTTTTTTTTATTAATTTTGGAGGAACGTTTATTTTGAATTTTGATAGCATGTATGGAGAATCTATTTTACCGCTAAAAATATTGTGTAAAAAGAAAAAATCTAACACTATCCTTCTATCCGCCAGTGGGATCCTACTGTAATGTTTTAGCCTTTTTTGGTAGCTTGAATGCTTTTTCGCTAAGAAGTCATTATAAGATATATATATATATACATAAAGCGTCTTTGCACACTCTCAATACGCTTAATAAATATATCATACTGTGGACTCCAAACTACGCTGCAGTATTCTAAGATGGACCGTGCAAAAGAGTTAAATAACGTTATTTTGGTTGAATGAGATTTAATTTTTTTGATATTCCTAATTATAAAACCGAGTATTCTGAATGATTTATTGGCTATGTTCAATGTTGTTGTTTTCAATTGTTTTCAATAAACAAGATTTATCAAATGTGCTAGACTAAATACTGCGATTCAGAGACGCGTCCTATTAATACTTCTGGAAAAACAATTTATCTTAAAAGCTGAATAAAATTGCATTCTTTGCGGATTAATGCTAGAGGTAAAGATAAATTATGTCGGCGGCGCTTACTAATCTACGCCCGCACGATTGTCGACACACATAAAAACTTTTATTTTACGTACGTAACGTATTTTGCAGTAGAATAATAATAAAATATGAAAACAAAATTTTGTGAACGATGCGGAACTCGAAACCACGAACTCTCGCGTTCCGTGCGAGTGTTCTTCCAACTTAGCTAACCGTTCGAGTGACGTATGGTCACAAAATCTTGTATGTTTTGTTCAACTCTCAGGTTGTGACTTCATCTACAGGATCTACTTTACAATTGATTACCTGCTCAACTCCAGTATTTACATATTAGGAAATTGGCTTGAGGTGTCGCTTTTGCAAATCTAAACAATTTGTTATGTTTTAAAGTGATAACCCTCACTTCTAGGATTAATACACGAATAAAATTTGAAACAAAATTTTGTGAACGATGCGGAACTCGAACCCACGACCTCTCGCGTTCCGTCCGAGAGCTCTTCCAACTAAGCTAACCGTTCGAGAGACGTATCGTCACAAAATCTTGTATGCTTTGTTCAACTCTCAGGTTGTGACTTCTTCTACAAGATCTACTTTACAATTGATAACCTGCTCAACTCCAGTATTTACATATTAGGAAATTGGCTTGAGGTGTCCCTTTTGCAAATCTAAACAATTTCAAGACCTCTCGCGTCCCGTGCGAGTGCTCTTCCAACTGAGCTAACCGTTCGAATGACGTACTGTTATACCTTATTACAGTAGGCAGCAACTTGCTGACCTAAACATTTATTTTATTATAAAACCCCACATTAGCGTCGCGCGGCGAGTTGTATTTCAAATTTCATAACAGCAAGAAGTAAAAAGTGAGGTCCTTCCAAATATTGTATTATACATTTTGGAAAATAAAAGTGTGGAGGATTTGAATTTGAATTTTGTATTAATCCTAGAAGTGAGGGTTATCACTTACAAAACATAACAACTTTTTTAGTAGAATACCTGAATTGACAACTCTCGTATAGAATTTAAAATAACTAATTCTGGTAGTACTTTAGAAGCGGTACTTTTCAATAGTGTACGTGGTAGTCAAATAGTCGTAAACTGTTTATAAGATTTAATCGATTAAAGTTTAATGATCTTACCGGCTCGGCAAACATAAGGGCACGTTAACAGATTGCTTTCTTTGAATTATTATGACGTCATCAAAGCTTTGATAGGATACGCGATACAATATTTATTATAAATATAAGTTTATAGGCTTACTTGAGTGCTTTCCATTCAACTTTGAGATCGAGTAATGCTATATGAAGTTTAAATATTGAATTGAAGGTTCACATTATATAAATACAGCGGAGTTACCAGGGGGCAACTATAGGCCCCAACTTTTAGCTTGTATGCAAAATTTTAGTTTTATTATTTCAATATCAAGTTGTGGAGAGGTTTTGATATAAATAAGAACCTGCAATTTTCAAATAACTTGTGTTGTATATTTAATTTTGCTTTAATCATTTTTTGTTGGCTTGATTGTTATTCTTTTGACGCACCGCTTTTCTTAAATCAGTTACCGGTTTTATATCTTTTAACGGTTTGCATGTGTACAAGTGTACGCTATTGCTATTTGGACTATGGTGTAGAAATAATTGTTACCTGCAGACATCTTTTACCGTCAGTTGCCCCAGCCTTTCTACTTTTTCAAAATATATTTTTGAAACCTCAATATCATTTCTTATTCATATCTGTTTTTAACTTTCACACCCTGATTAATTAGATAAACGTACAAGATTTATTACTATAAAAAAACATTTCAATATGAATAATATTTACACATCCGTTTATAAATATTTAAATGGAAAAAAGGAATCATTACGCCTCTAAATATATTATCTTAAAATATATTTAAACTTCTATTAAATTACAACTTGTTTTATTTGGTTTTTTTGATTTCAGAATATTTATTATCTCAAAAAGAATACAAATTCACTTACTGAGATACTTAAACTAACATAATACATATATTGAGCGGCAAATCGTTATATACTATACACAATTTAAGACGTTATATTTAAAGTTACAATAATTACACAGAGTTACAATAAATACTAATTAGGTAGATACATTAATAACGAAATAGGTGGGTAACGTATAAAATAAATGTTTACAGTAATGAATAAAATACCTACACTATTTTATTATTTATTATAATGACATGGTCATAGCCGGAAGCGGTCTAATAAAATAAGTTATGAGAAATCCTTCAAAATGTGGTGTTTTAACGTTTTTTTAAAAACATTTAATGATTGTAATTCTTTAATATCTTTTGGGAGGTTGTTATACAATTTTGCCCCTTCGTACATTATATTTCTTGTTCCATATTTTGTTCTAGGTTTTATTAAGCAAATATTGAATTATCATTCTGATAATGTATTCATATCCAATATCGACAAGTGGTCTCAAGTCTAGATTTAATCTTCTTAAGTCAGAAATGTCATGTTATGAGTTTGAAGGGCATACAACGGCATTGTTCACGAAAATGGTGCTCTTTATTGCATTGGCAATTAACGATGCAACCCCAAGGTTGGTGAGATCATACGCCGTCCGTGTGCTGTGAAAGTTTCGGTAAAGGGTCCATGGTATAGGCGGCAGCGGAAAACCAGTGAGTCATATTCACAGTCGCAAACATATATTAAACATCTTGCTTATAGCAATTTTGTAATAATTTATAAACAAGTCTTTGCCACGGATTTTCACTCTCAAACAATGGGTGACAAAATCTTAAATGCTAACTTACTATTCAATCTACTTGCTACCACTTCAATCGTTAATCAAGACTATTTTACTCAGACTTGGCATGAAACTTTGTTGTATTTTTTTAAAGTAAGCACAAGTAGACATCACTCTGTATTTTTATGGACGACGTTATTTCGTATGAATGTATTCAAAAGTTACCCTGATGTAGCCTTCGACTCGAAAAATATATTTTATATTTGTTTAAGAAGTTTACACTGAAATTACAGGATGCAAAAGAATGATAATTAAATTATACACTCCACTTAACGATTTTGCCCGTTTCATGAAGATTAAATCTAATAGCATTAATGAATTAGAGAAAGCTAGTCATAATATATCAATTGGATAATTTGTTATGCGTGAGAGTTGGAAACTATAATATGGTTTTTCATATTTTCTGTTATAGGTTTTTGTAGGTTTTTCCAACTAATACATTTCTGTTAGCTCCATTGCTGTGTGAGAATGTAATAGGGCTTAAGAAATATTGAGGAAATAAATAGCATTATAGCATAAACCATCTCTTACATAAACAGCCGCGGAGTGTGCATTTCACGTCCATATGCAAGGTGCAAGCATTTATATGATGAATATGGATGTTTGTTTCCGAGTCATGGATGTTTATATGTATTTATGTATGTTTATATGAATTTATGTATGTTTAAGTTAGTACATTGTATTAAATATATCGTTGTCTTGTAACCCATAGCACAGACTATATATGCTTAACTTGGGGCAAGATAATTTGTGTAAAAAGTGTGTCAATATTATATTATTATTATTATTATATGCATAAATTTGATTAACACTCAATTTCTTCCCATGGCTAACAGCTAATGCATTAGGATAGGAACTATCAATGGGGTCGGATATTTATAGATAATTTTAATCAAAATAATAATAAATAAAGATTTCAGCGATACATCGACCTATTCCCTTCTATTATCTTCAGAAAAAGTTACATCTAAACATAAGATGCGGCAAATAATAACACCTTATTCGTTCAGGTCAATAAAATAACAGTTATAAATGTTCTCACAAATTATTTTTATAACATTTTAAAGTGTAAAGTGATGGATGAATCATTATACTATCCCGTTATAAATAAAATCCTTCTAATAAAGTCCAAAATGATAGATTATACTTTAAATCGTGTGATTTGGGCAATGCTGTTGGGCATGTGATACTAAATATAACTCTGTTATAATAGTATTATAAGATAAAACAGCGAAAAGCTCAAAACTTAGACCACACAAGTATCTATAGGGCACGTATTGAATAACGTCACCAATATTTATGATATCAAGCGGCAAATACTTCAATGAAATTAGCTTACAGAGGCCACACACTAACAATAAACCAGCTGGGGTTAAAATATATTAATTAAAATAAAACCAAATTATACCTTCGCGCGTAGTTTTACTACTAAACAAACAATTTTAGAATTTTATATTAACTTTGGTAGACTTGCTACTGGATATTACTAAGACTTTACAAGAAAATATTTTTTATTTTTGCTTAGGTGATAAGTTAGATTATGGGTACCACAACGGCGCCTATTACTGCCGTGAAGCAGTAAGTAATGTGTTAATATTACTGTGTTTCGGTCTGAAGGGGGCCGTAGCTAGTGAAATTACTGGGCAAATGATACTAAACATCTTATGTCTCAAGGTGAAGAGCGCAATTGTAGTACAGCTCAGAAATTTTGGGTTTTTTAAGAATCATGAGCGGCACTGCATTGTTATGGGTATGGCGTATCAATTACCATCACCTGAACGTCCTGCTCGTCTCGCCCCTTTTTCATTTTATCTATTTATAAATAATAACAAAAGTTCATAATATCATCACGAATAGATAAAATGTTATATTATGGCTCTTATGAATTGTTTTTGGACAGTTTCATACACTTACAGCAATCAACAGCATATATTAAGAATCACGTCTATATACTTTTAAACGTTTCTTTTTCTTTATATGAGTTAATAGGAATTTCTAGCTTTTGTTGCTACGCTGAGGTTCACTGGATGTTTCGTTAACTACGCCCATAATTCTATACTTATTAAGTTTTTTTTAAGCCAAATTTTGTTTTCTATACCCAAAAAAAACCAATGGGAACCTTATTACTAAGACTTAGCTGTCCATCCATCCGTCTGTCTGTCAGTGGATTGTATCAACTGAAATAGTTGGTATATTGACCGTTTATATGATCAAAAAATTAATGACTATGAAAGACCAAAAGATGATAAATTTTTCTTTCAAAAATATTTATAAAGTTACCTATTAGTGTTATATCTTGTATGATGTACGATGTTACGAGGCTGTTTGTATTTGGCTTTTGTTGTCCGACTCGAACTTGACTGGTTTTCTTTTTTATTTCATTGCCCATTAATTTCCGTTGTATTTAGTCACGTAATTTCGCTGTGCCCTATTCGTGTACTTATCCAACACTCAATGTAATTTTAGGGTCAGTCTACCCTAGCTTGTTTTAAAATTTAATAGATCCAATTCATGTTTGTCTGGTATTTTAACTTAATTATCTGGACAAAGAGGGCCCGAAGTCGAAACGTATAATCATATTTATTTAATAACTGAGGAAATCATGTCTAAACGTTTATAATCGTACATGAAAAATGTTACAGTGTGAACAGAAACCCAATTATATGTTCTAACATTAAAGCAATATTTTGTGTAAAATCAATCATTTACTCAAATAACAAACGGCTACATAAAAGTATGTATGTATATTTGAAAAATCATTCGATGTGTTTGTTTCTTTAACTGACAGACAACATCTAAGACTATATAAATAAATATACTTACCATATTGCCGGTAGACCAGCAGATATCCCTTTACCAATCCCTACGGACTGTGTACCTTCATTACCTAGTATAAAATGCGTCATAAAATTAATAATATTTTATACATTGCCGAAAACAATGTAGAAAATTTCTTGTAGAAAATATTGTAGACTAGCTGACCTGGCAAACGTTGTTTTGCCATATAAATTATATATGTAAACCTTCCTTGGGCTTCAACGAATCTTTTACAAAAGATTTCATTGAGATAGGTCGAATAGTTTAGGAGTTATTAGGGAACATACAAACATACATTCTCTTTTATATATATACTAGCTGACCCGACATTGTTCTGTAGATAATAAAAAAAAATCTGTTTTATAGGAATTTGCCAATAATATTTCAAAACATCAAGAATTATTTCGTAAAAAATGCTCCTTGTTGTTATAATGAAATTGTGTCACAGCGTCACATTCAAACCGTGCGTCACTATATTCTCACATAGAAAATATTATGTCCATACAAAACAAATATTGAAAATAAAAATAATTATGGGTCCCAAATCGAAATAAAAACTATCCTATTTCTCAAGTTGGACCAAACTGCACCCATGAAGTAATCCCCATTAAAATCCGTTCATTAGTTTAGGAGTCCATCGTGGACAAACAACGTGTCACGTAATTTATATATATTAAGATAGATAATTTTCGGCATTTAGTAGTTTTTGTGTAATTCGCCCCAAAGAAAAGTCGTTTTCATTATAATCATTTCATATAATCGCAACTATTAAATACCTTCCTGATTTGTCCTTACACGATGTTTACTACACGTTGTTATATTTATTTCAAGTATGTACGGTCTATCTTATCTCGGATTAATGCTATCTTGTCTAGGATTTTGTGATACTACCGATAGAAATTCTAATCATCAAAATATCAATTTAGAGTATTATAGTAGATTTTGCCTCTGGATCTTACACAATGTGTATTAAAAATACTTAATCCTTGTGCCTAATACAGGGTGGTTTTTTAAGAAGGGCGGTGATGGCCAAGTCGGAAACTACGAGTATTAGAGAAAATTCGTGAAAGGAGCCATTTCTTTCATTTGAAGTAATACATTTATTTGCAAATATTGATCCTTATCAGCAACAAAGTCCATTTGTCCAATAATAAAGGATGTAATTTTTTTTTGAAAAATCATTCGGGTGGATTTCCGTCAAAAGTTCAAGAAATTTTGAAAAAATAAATATGCAGTTTATGTTTTCTTATAAATTGAGGGCATGACTTCTTTCACGACTTTTCTCTAAGACTCGTAGTTTCCGACTTGGCCATCAACACCCTTCTCAAAAAACCGCCCTGTAGGTATATATACATATATTTAATCTGCTAAATATCCTTTTTATTGTATCCAATTAGCTACAAGTTAGCTCAAATAAAACTTTTATTAATTTCTAAATCTAAGCTAACTAACATAAACGCAACACCAAGTATTTTGTACTTGTATAATTACACTTTTCATACAATTTATTACGGTCCATATCAGATAGCTTTTTCCACATTTTACTTCTATTGTTATAAGGAATTCGTTGTTAGGAAAGATTTAAAATATAATAAGCTATTTGAAATAATAAAGTAGTTAGAATTCCAATCGTTCAAAAACTATAAATAAGACGTTGTTGAAACCGTAACATTAGTCCAGACTTAAAAATAACACAGACAGCATGACATGCATCTATTTATACTCTGATACGATATTACCCGAAATCTGTATATAATTCAGAATGTTATTCACTTTTAATACCTAATAATTTGATTGACATTGACTCATAGTTTTTTTTATTTAAAGATTTTCAAAAGTTGCACAAAATAGGCATGAATCTACTTCAAACGGTACAACAAGGTACTAAGTAACTTCAGATCATGAGTGAACAGAAAATAATTTCGCTTACATCATTAATATTAATATTTATCAGGATAAACTTTCGTTCGTATCTTGATGGTTAAGAAAAAAAATTGAAATTGAATGCATCGATTGATAATCGCTATTTGTACTCTGGGTGCCGATGTCACTCGCTGAGTTATTTGACACCCTGAGATTCGATTTTTGACCACCGTAATAAATGACATCTTAAAAGAAACATACTACAGCTTTTACTTTCTGTTTCTTTAGGTCCGCGTAGAAATATGATAAATTTGACAAAAAAAACTAAATAATTTACCGTTGTTCCTTCTACGCGGACCAAGCCAAAGGACATAACGATAGTATATTCAACTCAAACCGCTGTAGTATATTCATGCTAATAACCTACTTTGTATTACAAAATGTATTATATGATGGATTATGAATAAAAATGTATGATCATCTTTTAGTTATAATGCCATTCAGTAATTTTCTAGAAATACATTGATAGCAGAAGTATTTTCAGCACAAGTTAAATTGGTACCAACGCTTTGTTGTCGGTTGTTTTAAAAATTGTATTAATGCAATGCCATACATAAGTCAATGCAAAGCCAATCATAACGAAGTCTTATTATTTAGGAAATCTACAGTTAATTACAGTTAAAGTAATTTCATATAAAATAATAAGATTTACAGTAAACACTTATTTTAAATTAATCTTATACTTTATTAATCACTACTATTTCTAACTTAACGAGCTTTCTGAAAATTTAATTATTTAAGATCTCCTAACTCATAAACACAAATCTGCTCCGTCTGTTGTACGTTAGTCTACAGTTCGGTCACATCTGAGTTAACAGGAGACGTATTGAACAGTCAACGTTGTGTAGTGCATAACAAATGTACTACTTGTCTAAATATTGTTTGGTCGGGTACGAGACTTGTTTACAATATTTAAAACAGAAGCAAAGCTAAACAGATTGAATTTCTGTGTGGATGAGAAGGACAAAAGAGCTTTATTCGGATCACCGGAGGGTAGGTGAACAGCGCAGCTTGCTCTCCTGCAATACCAGATAAATCAATTTTTTTTTATATGAGAGGGGGCGCACGGGCATGAGGCAGGAGGTGAGGCAACCGCCCATGGACATCCGCAACAACAGGTGTGGCAAGAAATGCGTTGCCGGATTTTAAGGTGGGAGTATGCCTTTTTTCTTGAAGGTCCCTAAGTCGTATCTGTTGGGGAAGACCGCTGCCGGTAGTTGATTCCACAAAGTGGCTGTGCGAGGCAAGAAATTTCGAACAAAACGCGCGGTTGTGGAATACCAGACGTCTACGTGATGCGGATGGTACGTTGCACTGGCATGCGGATGAGGATCTTTGACACACGCCCCATAATTATCTCCGATTTGAGCAGATCCGTTGCACGCGGTCAAGTTCTCAAGAAAGGGGGGTGGGTGTCGTGCAATGTGTACGTAGGATGAATTTTCTCACTGCGCTATAGGTTTCCTGGCTGCAGTGAGAGGATGCTTATGAGCATGAAATAGCTGCAATAGCTCTTCTTGCGAGTGCTAGGAACTGCTCGTTATTTTTGAGAGGAGGAGTGATACTCGACTCAGTTCTGATTCCAATTGGTTCCCGCACTGGGAATCAAACCGGACCTGAGCTTTATAGAGTGCTGAAATGAAGGTCAGCTTGACGGAGTGTCTTGCTTTATTAATGGTTCTCAGATTGTCTGAAACCAATTTGGCTTTGTAGCTAATCGTGTAATTGGCAATCACTCGAGATTTCGAGACCCAGTATTCCGATACTAGGCGAGGCATTAAGGGACAAATGGAGTCTTTTAGCGCTTTGACTCTCCAGTCTTGATTGTCATAACAAGCTATTAGGTCGGTAAATAATTAATATTATTTAATGATAACAAGTGATAATATTCACATGCCTGATGTATGTGTTTTTTCGAATTTATATGTAACCAGTAGGACGCTCCTTGGCACAGGATGCCGGCTAGATTATGGCTACAGGCACAACGGCGCCTTCTACCGTGAAGCAGTAATGTGTAAACATTATCGTATTTCGGTCTGAAGGGCGCCGTAGCTAGTGTAATTACTGGGCAAACGAGATTTAACACTGATGCTTCAAGGTGACGAGCGCAATTGTAGTGCCGCATAGAATTTTTGGGTTCAAGAATCCTGAGCGGCACTGCATTGTAATGGGAATGGCGTATCAATTACCATCAACTGAACGTCCAGTTCCTCTTGTTTTTAAATATATATATAATTCTATTATTAAAAACAAAAGCTGACAACAGCTACGGTCGTCTATTCGGTATTTACACCCACGCTTTGTTTTGTTCCCACACATAGCCTTAACTATCAGCAAATTGCGTTGACATGTCAAATATGGCTGGCACACTACAAGGTTTTTATATTATTATGAACTCTTGACACGGAGGCCGAGCTACTGTGTTAAGTGAATATTTGACCGTTTCGCTTACTATCAATAACCGGTTTCTGTCACATTTTAAATAAATATTGATGTTATATATATATTATATTTGTTAAGTTTCTATGGAAGCCTAGTCTTACGTACGTAGAGGCACGGCTCTAAAAGTAAAATAGATAAGAGTCAAGATCATTTTTCTCAGGAACGTGGTGAGGAACTAATAACATCGCGGACTTTTCTGTAGACATATACCAGTTACACAATTCCACCATACATTATTTTATTATATGTTAAACAGTGTTTTCGTTGAAAGCCCCCAGACGTCTTATTTTATTCCGGCATCTCCAACCAATATGATAATAATAAATAATAATGAAAATCGGTGCAGTAGTTTGTTGGTTTGTTTTATAATATGTAGTTAGTTACCTCTTCTCATACTAAAAAGCAAAAGACCAACTCATTATATTAATTCCAAACGTTTACCCACAATTTGTTGAAGTGAAACATCCTCAGAATTGTCATGATTTGTAACTCGATGAAACGAAAAAGCGAGACAAGACAGGCACCGTTGCCAGCTATTATTTAATTCTTAAATAAGATAAGAAAGGAAGGCGGGCCTATATATCAACTATCAACAAATAAGACTCATAGTTCATAAACAGCTCCCAGTTACAAATACCCACAAAGGTCAGCTTAAATAAATATTTGTGCCGTATTATTCAAATTGCAGCGGAATTAATTATTGTACGTGCTAAAAATATAAAGCCTACGCGATTGTATTGTGAGGCTGCCAAATTTGACAATTAGTCACCTGTTAAAATTGACAATTGTGTAATTTTCATTGAATCTGTCATTGTTTGTGTCTTAAAGTATGACATAAGATATTTTAATATCATCGGATTAAATATAACTGTAGGAAATCAACCACAAATCAATTTAAGGAAGCTTTGAAAAGCTGATTCAGCGGGGTTTTCACTGTAAGATAATAGATTATTATGTATTTTACGTAATGTAAAGATCGAATCGAATGAATACAACAAAAAACTCTAAACAAAATACTCATTTGGGGAAACCAATAGCTGCTCGAATCAAATTGCTACTAGTTCATTCAACTTTTTCTTAAATGGCGCCAATGACGAAAATTATGGAATGTTCCGAGTGAACTCGTAAGAATAGATCCGTGTTCGAGTCCGAGTGCCCTCGGATCACGATTTTATAGTTTACACTGTGCGAGTTGCGACAGAGTAGTGAATTCTATCAGAGTGTACTCGCATAGTGAAAACCCCTCTTAAGCATTCAAGATTACGATGTTATTTAAATATATGAAGGGGCAAATGGGCAGGAGGCCTACGTGATTGAAAAAGGGTGAGGCAACCGTAGGTAATGGACATCCGCAAAACCAGGGATCAAGAGATGCATTGAGAGTATACTTTAGGCTTGAAGGTTCCTATGTTGTATTGGTTCGGGGTAACTGCAGCGGTTATTCATTCCACAAAGTGGTCCTGTAAAGAGTGGAAGTTTCACTTAAAATTTTAAATGATCGCATTATTTTGACTAGTTGGACTGTTTTCAAATATTTTATGTTGTCAAATAGACAATGACTAAGACCTATTATTTAAATAGTTCATGCTTTGAACCTCGATTAAATATGATATTTTAAAGATTTCATAGAACTATGTAATCAAAGCTTGAGTATTTATTAAGTTTATGTTTATCCTACCTACAACTATGCATAATTGACCATGACCTATTGTAGGCTGTAATATTTTAAGCCGTATAATAATATATAAATAACATTTAAGCTCTTATGTTTAATGTCTTAATAATTATTACCATGCAGTGTAACACATGTTTATTGAATGAGATTTATCTTGATCCATCATTACGACTAAACCTAATCTAATATATAAAATTCTCGTGTCGCGGTGTTTGTAGTTAACCTCCACCGAAATGGCTTGACCGAATCTCATGAAATTTTGTGTGCATATTGAGTAGGTCTGAGAATCGAACAACATCTATTTTTCATCCCCCTAAATGTGAAGGGTAGTCCACCCAAATTTTGTTTTTTATTTTTTTTTATCTTTTTTTTAATATATTTAATTATGATTCAATATAAAAATACATACAACTTCAAATTTTCACCCATCTACGATCAACACTTACTTTTGTATCGTGATTTTAATATTATTCTAATCCATCCACAGACATGCAATAGAGTTGCAATATGGCAATCGAAAATAATGATTATTGTAGTACGATAAATTTTACGTACGATATATTTGGTAGATCTGAGAATTGATCGTCATCTATTTTTTTACCCTAAAAATTTTAATTATTGAATTCTTTTTTATGACTTCATACGACGTTTGCTGGGTCAGCTAGTAGTCTATAAAAACGGGTAGGGTCGATAATTCCTGTTTTTGATATTTAATACCGATGTGTGTGTTATACACAACAATGTTGGTCAGTGAAAATCGGCATAGTCAGAATTGTATAAAATTGTAAGTGACGCAAGTGGACGCAATAGACAGAACCATTGACTCAACCCACGGAGCCCCCGGTTCGATCCTCATCCACAACGTACCAATATGTTTCGAATTCATATGTACGTTCATTCGACGATTTATAATGTCGGCAATGCTCTAATGATTATGTCACTCCATTATGAATACTCGTGATTAAAAAAATCGCAGAAATTTTTAATTCCTGCTATGATAAAGAAAACTGGGGCTTTTTCAAAATTTTATAATGGCTAAAACGCTAATAGTTCATATTCGTTACTATCTCCAATTCAATTATAAACTTGCCCGAATTATCAATTATCCAGTACCAATATGTGAATATCATGACATCGCTTCAATGTACTTCTTCCACCATAGAAGAGTTATCTGACCTGATTTCTGCTGCAATATGAAGCTGCTCACTATCCACTTTCATAGCATCCTTGCCATCAGGTTATGTGGCATTCCCCGCAGTACGGTTTACGGCAGAAGTGTCTTCCACGTACAACCTACATGGGAAACAAATTCCCTCCGCGATATTTCCAGGATCATACAACTCGATCCAAAAAATGACATACAAAACAAATGGAATTCACATGGTCGATGACAATAGCAGAAGATCTCATTGCTTCTCTCAGTATGGGGGTATCACAAGGGTCAATTCTTGGACCGTTCCTCTTCCTTATAAACATAACTTATCTACCTTATCTTACAGAAAAATTAAACAAAAGGTATTATTGTTTGCAGACACTTCAGTCATATTCAAAGAGAATAGAAACCAAGTTATGTAGGACGAAGTAAGCGATGTTATCCGACATCATTAACTCGATTAGCGCCCGTGATTTATCGCTTATAACCTAATGCCAAATGTCAAAATGAACATGTGAGTATTTTGTTTAACGGAGAGGTGAATCTGCTATAGTTTTTGGCATCACTCTTGGAAGGACTGGCTAAAAAGACTTAGAGAATCATTAGAAAGAAAGTTTGAAGATATAATCTTTTCAGGTCTGAGTCATAAATTTTCTAGTATTCTTTAATGTTCAATAAATGACTTCATATCCTCCTATTCTGAGTAAAAATATTTGAAATATTTGAGATGAACTTCTCAGCATTCCCACTGGCGAGTATCTCCAAACATTTTCGAGATTAGTGACTCGGGCTTAGGTTTATGGGATATAAATAAAGGATGTAAATCAGCACTTATCTTCGCTCATCGTATTCGTCTCCTTGCCTAGCCAATTTACGAAACTGTTAGAAGATGCTCGCACTATGAAATAACATACTTGAGATCTCGATAGGAGAATGTTCACTAAGAGGTTGCAAAGAGTAACTTGCTTACAACTACGTCATCATATCTTGCGAATTACGTTATAATACTAGTTTGCTTTTAGTGTATAATTCTTAATATGTCTCTTGTTCTCCTATTCTATAATAAAACCTTCCAATAGTTTTAACCATAACGAAAAATAGGTATATATGTAGGTAATTGCTATATGTATCCGTGATTTTACACAATGTTTATTTTAAACTCCTGATTTCAGATCCCCACGACTTTTTCATTGTTAATTTAACTTTACTATCGCGGCAACTTTCGTAATTTTAAACCGTTAACAATTAGTTCATAGATATCTAAATTATCACGATTATTACATTTAACAGATAAAATCAGAGTCGTTTTATCTCAAACTAACTAGTGGTCTCAGCTGTCACGAAGTCGAGATTTATCGGTAGCAACAGACCATTAATGAAATAAGTCTCAAAACCTAACGGAATTTTATGGATAATATGTCTTATTATACGTTACCTACAAATATTACTTTATAACCCTAGAGTTAAATTATTTCATAAAATTATTTAACGTACTCTTTTTTTTAAATATTATTATATTTACACAAACAGGCTAGCGGCTCACTACTTTACACTGTGTTAATGAATAACTTTGTCCTTGGATAGCTCCAATGCCAGAGGTTTTGAAGATTAATACCTTAAGAAAATTTATTGAATTAGGCGTTACTTTGCGGTAATCCATAATTATACAAATTATTTAAGTTTTCTTTAGTGTTAATTCCGCCAATATTTGTCTTTAAAACATCGTGCCAGATTTTGGCGAGACAACACGTCGTGAGGATGCCTCGTGTAGAGGCGAAACACGTGTCAAATTGTTTTAAAGACAAAAATTGGCGGAATTAACACTAAAGAAAACTTAAATAATTTGTATATTAATACCTTAGCCTAGAAGTCTCCAAGTCATTTATTGCAAACACCATAGATTTTAAATATTGACATGATATTGACACACTTTGACACACTTTTTACACAAATTATCTTGCCCCAAGTTAAGCATATATAGCCTGTATTATGGGTTACAAGACAACGATATATTTAATACAATATACTTACTTAAAAATACATAAATTCATATAAACATACATAAATACATTTAAACATCCATGACTCGGAAACAAACATCCATATACAGATATTAAACAGAATTATTAAATAAAGGCACAGCACCATATGGCAGCAATTATCGGGAAAGGGAACAACCGAAGCAGAAAAAGAAAAAAAAAGATGAAGATATAGATCGTCATGAACTTCACAACAAATATTTTATGTCATTAAAAGCCAGAACAGATGGCAAATTGCCGTTAAACACAGAAGCATAGCTGGATAATCACTATAATGGCAAAAAAGAGGTGACAAATGGATCTGCCATTCACATATCCGACAAGGGGAAGATGCTTTGGAATAGTTCCATAGTCCCTAACAAAGAACGCCTCATAGCAGATGACTGTTATTGTTAAGACCGCAATCTGTTGCTATAATTATCTTATGGATTTGCAAACATCTATTCAGTATCCAGTCGCAATTCATTCATATTTAAATTATAGTTATTAAGAAAGCTGCTTACAATGATCTACTATTCTCATTATTATAATAATAACAGTAATAAAATATTTATGGTATAAACAAAACAATATGTCTTTTTGAGGCCAAGCTTAATATTATTTATTTTGCATAATTTTTGTTGTATAATTTTTCACACATGAAAATCCATACCGTAAACACAAAAATAATAAAAATGAATTCAAATTACTATTACAAATAGTTGGTAATATTAATATTAGTCAAAAAGGCTTGGATTAGTCATTGATTGATCTGAACATAAGAGAGACAACAGAAGATTGTATTGAACATAAATATAATAAACTTAAAAATCGATTTAAAATAATAATCACTTTAGTGAGTTTAGTTTTATAAATCTAGTGCAAAATAAAGAAATGAAAGATATTCTCACAATCTCGATTGTATTATATAAAAATGTATTGCATTTTAAAGAAAACGTGCCAAAATATGCATAAAAAATAAAAATTATCCAATGCTTCAACGGTTTTCGGAAAAATACCTAATGATCTCGTTAATCTCCAGCACACAAGAAATAGTAGAATATTATAATTTTTGGAATATAATTTCAGTTATTTCCCAAAAACTTAGGAACAAGGAAAAAGCGTTACACTAATTGTTCTTCTCGATCAACTATCATAAATTATTGACGAAATTAAAATACTCTATACTGTTTTAATTAAAGAACAAAGCATAGATTTATCGCCATAAAGAAATATGCAGAAGAGAAGGATAGTAAATGAATAAACATATTAAGGTACGTATACTTATTAAAGAAAGCAAGGTGTATGGTAATCCTTTAAATATTGTGACCGAGACTTATCATAGATCCAGTGTTGTAACAGTAGCAATTGCTACAGGACCCGCGCGAAAATGGCCCCGCATGTTAAGCCTTCTCAATATTGACTGCAATTTTTTGAGCGAATTCTCTTAAATATGGTATCATAAATCATTGGGGCTGCCACGATACTGCAGCGCGTCGGGGATGTTTGCTGAGACACGCATAGATTGTTTTTACGCGACTATGCGTAAGCGGTGTACGTCCCTGTTGAGTAGGGTCCGGGCTAGCCCCAATGGTATTCTGAGGGCATTTTCTCACAGGTTCGATTGTCAGTACCTGAACCACTGCTGTGTGATACATGTGCTGACAAGTCGGTCCTGTCCTAGATTAGGAAGGTTTAGATTTTAAGATATCTTGTACTAACACTAGGTTTTAAGGTATTTTGTTACTAACACATGATCCTTTGTTGGTCGAAAAAAAAGAATTTATTATTATTATTATAAATCTACTTACGGCCGTTCCCAATATTCAGCCTATCTCTTACTTGTGATAAAAATCGTAACTATCGTTGACTTTTCTGTCCCAATAAACTTATCGACGGTAACTCACCTTATCCGTACACGCTGTCTGTCAATGGGACGACGTATAGCTTACCAGCGATAGAAGTTTGTATGGAAATTGCAATCACGCGTCCCAATTTAAGGCGATAAGAATGACTTATCGTGTATATTGAGACAGCTTCAGATTATTGACAGCTAATTACTGACAGAAGAAGGTAGTAATTTATCTCTATCTGTAGATAGTATATTGGGAACCGCCGTTTGTTTCACAAAAACGTGAAACTACAGACAATCCACGTCAGATACTTGGTAACCGACAAGTTCCAATACAGATCAAGGGCTCTTTGAAAAAGTTTTCTAAGGGCCCCGCGCTTGCTCAATCCGGTACTGCATAGATCTGTACACACTTAGATTAACATGTACAATAACCTCAAACATCATTGCAAGTTTGACTTTATCTATAATATTAAAAAAAGTTAATCATCTAAAGACATAGTAACATCTTCCGTGCTACTAAGCATTTGTCTTAGAAAATTTAACATATAAATTATATAAGGACTTTTATCAAGAAAAGTCACCAGAAAATAAGTCCCTTGTAGTTTCTTCTGCTATATTATCTTGCACTTAATTTTTCAACTCCTACTAAAATAAAATATGTCCAACTGCCTACATAAAAACTGAATAGGCCGATCAGATTTCTTAATCAAATCGTCGCAAAATGTCTTTTGTAAAAATACTCCTCAGCAACACGTACCAACCTTTTTATAACAATATACATTCAATTCATGTTAATTCTGTGTTATTAAGTTTTTGTTAAACCTTTGTACTGAGTGAATATAAAATATTTTTTGTGGTAATTATAGCATACGCGCGCGCCTTATTTTACTGAAAATGGATTAAATATTAAATTGTTTCTTTTTTATCTGGAATAAGAGGACGATTGACGAAATAGTAATTCTGTTGCGATGGAGTGTGCCTTATAAAACAAACAAGCGTATGTCCATAACATAATATTATACATATACCTAAATATTTCATCAAAACTGAAATTGTCCTCATATTATTTCCAAATTTGGTGATCTATGTAAGGCATTTACCAGATGCCGGCTAAATTATGGGTACCACAACGGCGCCTATTCCTGCTGTGAAGCAATAATGTGTGAGCATTACTGTATTTCGGTCTGAAGGGCGCCGCAGCTAGTGAAATTACTGGGCCAATGAGACTGAACATCTTATGTCTCAACATGACGAGCGCACTTGTAATGCCCCTCAGAATTTTTGGGGTTTTCAAGAATCCTTAGCGGCACTGCATTGTAATGGGCAGGGCGTTACAACTATCATCAACAGAACGTCCTGCTCGTCTTGTCCCTTATTGTCATAAAAAAGGCATGATAGGCCATCTTCCCAAAACATAAGGTCAAATTAAAACTAAATGAATTTTAACGACATAATGGGTAAACGTAAGGAAGTAGACATTAACTATTTCTAGACAGTGATATTAGAGCAAAGTTAATATATAAAAAATGTAAACTTTACTTCGTATTTTAAAAATAATAATATTATCATGTGTTAGTACATATTACCTCAATTTATATAGAATACAACAGAATTTGAATAGAGTTTAAAATAAATTGAATAATGTATGAACCATGTCCGCGAACTTTAGGATGAACTGTTATGATACTGGGGAAGCATAAATCTGAATGGTTTGTACGACACTCTCTGCCATTAGTTATGCGCATTGGTTATATCCTGGATAATATTTCAAGGTTTCGTCCAAGGTGTCAATCTTTTGTGTGGAAACTTACCTATATGATATTTTGTTTGTAATTTATTTGATGTTTGGAGATTTGCTCTTTTTACTCTATTGTCCTTTTATTGTACGTCATTAAGAAATCTTATTTAGCCACTATTATGACTCATCCTAATTATGCTTGATTTTGTCATCATATATACACACATGTTATAAGTCACGCCTTCCCTTTTATTGCCACTCTAGTATAATAATCCTTGAAGGCCTCTTAATCTTGGTGCAATTGGAGTTAATTTATACATCCCCAACCGCATCATAGAGAATAAGTAGGCAACTTTCTATTTTACAGCCATTCATATTAACTCCATAAATTTGTGCAGTTGGCCTACTTTTATCCATATTCTAAATAGCTATAAATGTTTAACTCAATTCCTGCTACTTATTTCTGTACGGTGTGGTTTTCGAGAAACCTTCTTCCACGTACAACCGAACTGTGTAATAAACTTTCTTGTACAGTGTCTCCAAGTCGAATCAATATCTGACAGCACTCCTGTTATTAACCTGGTGTTTGCCGCAAGAGAGTATGGGCATAAAAGTAGACAATATTCTCAGAAATATAATCTTAGAACTTATGAAATTACATAATTAGGGCATTGCAATATACACAACACAATGCATTCACTGCATCATTCCTCGCGATGAATCGCACAATCTGGTATGAAGAGATTTATTAATAAAACACTTCAAGCGAGCAGGAAACCGAGGTAATGGTATATTAATCTTACATTATTGATAACTTTGCGCACACAAATCACCTTTACTTGTGCTATAGTGCTTCCTATAGAGATTTAACCAAACGGCACGTGATAAGGAACCAGGTTATAAAGGCTAAATCCATTTCTCTTCGTTTGGTGTTCTGTGGGGTTAGGTATCTAAGTAGTTTAAGCCTTGGCTAATGATGTCATTATGACAACATCAGTTAATTGCTGATGCTGAATTTTTACTTTCCTACACTTTAATTTATATGTTGGATTCATCATTTCCTTTATAACTTTGCACTTTCAAAGTAGGTACATATCGACAAATAAATGTCTTTAGGTACATTTTCTATAGTGTAACTCATGACTCATCAAGCAATCAAAACCAAATAAAGGATAATATGTCATTATTTGAGGTAGCGTCGTGTGTCGGGTTGTCCCCTTCCCATAATTAATGTGCTGCGGCGGTGATGGCTGCTATATGCGTTAATCTGTGAATAGGTCACTCTTGTGATGCCTGGTCGATCTGTAATCGTGAATTAATCGTTGGGTTTTCTATTAAGATACAAATTTTGTCAAATCACGAGAATCATGTTTACGCAAACAGAAAACTTTAGTTGATGAAGGTTGATACAGCCAACACGTGATAAATTTATTAGCTAATATATTTATATAGTTTTTATTTTTATCTACAGATTTTATTGTTTTTGTGATATAAATAACGCTTTAAACTTTGAGTTTGATTTCTTCCATTCCATGCAGCACTTTTGAAAGTAATGTGTTTATAATTATTAAAATTATACAAATACTTGACGATTTTAAACAATTGGTCTTTAGTACTCTGAATGCTTTTCTCACTGGCTCTACTTTTTCCAAACAAAAATTATACTTAGTATACGTCTACATGAACAGAGATAATTTGAATTTAAATTTCAACAGAGTTTTGAAACTTTTGCTACACTAACGCCAAGAAACCTACGTGATTTCCTTATCCCTCGAGCCCCTCAATAAAGATCATGCTCAAATAAATATAAGGTTCTTGAAGTCATCATTCATCTACTATACAGTTTTACCCGAGTTATTTAAAAAACAGAACAGCTGAAATTAAACGTATATTAAAATATATTCATATATTTACGTCGTTCAATGTAGGAATTACTCACATAACCCAGTTAACTTACAAATAGCCTATACAAATTTACACAATGCCGTCATTCCTTACCTCAACTATCAACGTAATCTTGGTAATATTATGTACCCAATGTGCGACGAATAACTATTACTCGTACAGCGAGAGATTTAGTTTAAAATTATTTATTTATTTATTATGAAAAATAGAATTACAATATTAACAAATAACAGGCCAAAAACCAGAGGTTTGTCCGGTGTGATAGAAAAATACTATTATTGTATCACGGGTGAGTCGCATGGCCTGCCACCGCAACGTATTGAATTTTTGAGTGACCGTTTGTTTAAGGCGAAGAGTAAGCAGAAAACTCGCAAACAAGGTGTTTTTAGACAAGTTTTGTGGTGAAAATATAGCATTTGGAGCTATAAACACTACTTTATCCTGTTACACATATCCTAAGTCTTACTTGTAGGTTGCTAATGCTTGCTGTTAGTTAAACTTAACACTCTAGAGCTATTATGAACTACCAGCTTTGTTTGCAGTTCAACAAGTTTTTTGTCGGCATGATTCATTTGTTTAGTATACTGCTCTCATAAAAGTTGTTCTTATAGCTTTTACTTTTTTGTGTTGGTACATTTATTAAGATTAGTAATTAATAATGAGGATGGTAAGCAATTAAACTGTTTGAGCCTGTTAAAATTTTAAATTTTCGACGCAAGAATTTTGAAAATATTGGCTTTGTTACATAGGAGCCGTGAACTCATATCGCTCAAGGTCGCCGGCATTTAGTGTCGCCTTAAATATATTAATTAGTATACAATACTCAACCTTATAACGAATCGTTAAGTACTCATATACATTTCACGTTGTATCCCTGGCTAAAATACTAAATTATAAATTTAAAAAGTCATAACATAAAAGGCAAGTTTTACATATCTAAAAAAAACCAAAACAGATACATGGGCACTGATTACATCGTCTGTTATTTTCCAATGTAAACAACGTTTACCTCCTTTCAAGTTAGTGACCGCTATTATAGTCTATACACTATTATGCTGGTACGATGATACACGCTATTTCTAATTTATCCAAGTCAAATTTATCTAGAAAGGCTGACTCCCTATGGAAGTTCATTAAAGTTACTTTAAAACAACACTGGATTCTCATCCTGATTCTAGATAGTTAAGATTTTTTTATATGAAATAAGGGACGAGACGAGCAGGACTTTCAGCTGATGGTAATTGATATGCCCTACCCATTACAATGTAGTGCCTCTCAGGATTCTATTCTTTAAAAACCCAAAGCGGCACTACAATTGCGCTCGTCACCTTGAGACATAAGATGTTAAGTCTCATTTGCCCAATAATTTCATTAGCTACGGCGCCCTTCAGACCGAAACACAGTAATGTTTACATATTGCGTTGTGGTACCCATAATATAGCCTGCTTCCTGTGCAAAGGAGCCTCCCACTGGTAAGATGCTGGAAATCAGCGTCAGAAATCAGGTCAGGCAACTTCACGAAACATAACTCATTAAAATTCGTAAAGCATATCCTGAATCAACGATCGCCTTGTAATATTTTAAATAGAGAACTTTCCTTTTTATGATATCATCCAAATCCGTGACTCATCGAAAAGTAAAAGTTTAAAATTGGATGAGCCGTTTTATAGGTATCTTTTTGTTTGGGAATGCAACTGGATTAGTAGCTCCCGGGTTACGATAGTTAAGATTCACAACTGAAACTGGAAGGTGACGCCGCGATCGAGTCTTAGAAATTTGTCTTAATATTTAGAATTTATATCACAAATATTACTTTAATTACTCTACGGTATTTTCTTGGTTTAAACAACATTCAATACCGACATCGTCTGTCGCCAGTTTTATACATTTTGACTTTGAGATTTCATTTATAATTCCTAACCTTTATAATCTAATCCACACTGCAATTTTCTATTGTGTTCTCCCCTAAATTATACCGTTAAAGTGTAACAATAAATTATGCCTGATTGTCACATACTTATAATTCCCCCTGTAACTAATTGGGCTTAGGGGAGATCACAATAGGCTTGTGGCACAGGGGTACAGTTTTAGCACATTTAGTGAGACTCCAATCACGCTTTTACGTCCTAATCCATTGAAATTTAACTGTTACTTTATAGCGAATTGTTTCTTTATAGGGAGGGTGATTTCAACACATTACATTAAAGTTCAAAATTCTATTTAATTGATTATGTTTCAATCATTCCCTTCAACTCTTTGTAAGTTAGCTAGCATTACATAGGACATTACTGTTAAATTAACAAAAAAAAATAGTTTTAAAAGTCGTACAATTTTTTTTTGTTTTCTAGGATATTATTTGACTGAGTACCTAACTGGAATATGAAAGCTATATCTTTTTTTTTAATTTTGGTTCCAAGCTTAACCAAACTCTCAATTTAAACGAACTCTAAATGCTAGATTTAAAGCTTTGAAAACAAACAGCTGTCAATAATGGTATTTATGATACAATGCGTCATTTAATTGGAAGTGATCACATTGTGAAACGTACAGGAATTCATACCATAGCACTCAATTATGGAGTTGTGGAACTAATCTACAAGAATGCCATTTATTTCAATCTCGCTGTATGAATTGTGTTCCTCGATAGATAGGATGTCAAGATCAAGGCAGAGTGAACAAGATGTTCTGGTAAATAGTGATAATAGTCGACTAGAACATAATGTCTTTGTTTTAGAGACAGCTTGAAAACTCTATAACTATAACTAAATTATCTTCTAAAACCTCATCTCCTTACATCTGGTATTGCCACTGTTTTATTTATTTCTTACTTTTTATGGAAGAGGACGACGTACGAACTCGTCGCATGATGATATGTGATCACCGCGGCTCAAACTCCTCTTGTAACACCAGAGCTTCACCAACCTTTACTGTTCCGAAAACGTACGTGGTACGTTTTGGTACGAGGCAAGCAGGGATGGAAACGGGGGCACTGTGGTGAGAGTCAACTTTTCTACCTATTGCTCCACTGACACTTTATACCTGAAATATGGACAATAATAACAACACAATATCATCGGTGTATGTCCAATAAAACATCTCTAATATATATATACTAGCTGACCCAGCAAACGTTTTATTGCCATATAGAGTAATAAAAAAAAATCAATATTTAAAATTTTTGGGGTACATAAAAATAGATGACGAACGATTCTCAGACCTACTATCGTACATAAAATTTATCGTATTACAATAATCATTATATTCGATTGCCATCTTGCAACTCTATTGCGTATCTGTGGATGGAATAGAATAATATTAAAATCGCGATACAAAAATAGGGGTTGATCGTAGAGGGTTGAAAATTTAGAGTTGTATGTATGTTTTAATGTTGTATCATAAAAAAATAAATAATTTATCTAAAAATTTAAGAAAAAATTTAGGGGTGGACTGGACTACCCTTAACATTTAGGCGGATGAAAAATATATGTTGTGCGATTCTCAGACCTACCCAATCTGCACACAAAATTTCATGAGAATCGCTCAAGCCGTTTCGGAGGAGCTTAACTACAAACACCGCGACACGAGAATTTTATATATTAGATAATCACAGACATTGAAATATTGTGGTAGTTTAATCTTATATGGATGGAGTTAATTCAATGCACAAAATAAATCATAATGTGATAAAAATTACAACACGCGATCAAAATCGGGATGAACTCTAAGAATGATATGAGCTTACATGAGCAGCTGGATACGATTAGAAGTAGTCAGCGATATAATGGTGATTATGCACTGCCTACCACCATTGGAAACACTCTTGATGATATGTTTGTCTTAAGGCCAATGTCTACAGTTTTTGGACGTCATCTTTACTATATGGATTTAAAAATTAAGAGTGACATATTGAGATGTAGATTTACAATCGATTGACAGTACCTGGTGTACTTAGAATCTGGACTTTAGATAATCTTAAACTAGAGATAGGGTATTCAAATCGGCCGTTTGTCAGTTAACCCGGGCTATGCCATAATCTCTGAAAACGTTCTTGTTAAACGCGATAAATTTTTATCAACATCAACAATTATCGATGTCTTCAAAATCAGATGTGTTACATTACGACTCAATAAAGAATCGTAAATGAGTACACGGTTGATTAGGTCACTTTTAGTAAGCTTGTATGATACCCAAATATGGAGCTTTTTGTGTAACTAGCACAAATGGGTCGAAGCTGTTTTGTGGTGAATTCCCAGACCTTAAGCTATTTCGTAACTACTGATGTACCAATTATATTCGAAACGGGGCGACCAGAGCGCGGTGCTTTTATAATATAATATTTCATAACATCAAGAATTATTTCGTAAAATATGCTGCCTGTTGTTATAATGAAATTGTTTCACAGTAAAACTGTCAAAGCGTGCGTCACTAAATTTTCTCATAGAAATTATGTCCATACAATTCAAATATTGAAAAAAAAATATAATTATGGGTCCCAAATCGAAATAAAAACTATCCTATCTCTCAAGTTGGACTAAACTGCACTCCATGAAGTAATCCCCATTAAAATCCGTTCATTAATTTAGGAGTCCATTGCGGACAAACAACGTGTCACGTAATTTATATATATTAAGAAGATATGCAAAAAATGTTTTTCCCCAATCTAATATATAGATTCGATTTAATAGGTAGTCAAACGTGTAAAACATCTTCATAGACTTTAAACTCATGCAATTAGTCATAGTGAATGTAGTCTCAAGTATAATACCATTATTGTGTACCACAGACCATCAATTTATAAAAACAAAATGATTGATTCAATACCATAACTGAAACTATAATTGATGGCTCATAATAATATCGTTTGTAGGATCAAACACCTCACTCGACTATTAAATACCGTTAAACAATTTGCATAAATATTTCTTACACTATTATCTTTAGTATAGGTATCTAAATATTTGCTAATATTTACTGTTAGGTTGCGGCTTCAAACTTTATATTTTGATTTTAGCAATTATTATAAACTCAAACAGGGATTCGACCCCTGTACCGAGCGTTGTATTCCAATTAAGGCGACACTAAATGCCAGCGACCTTGAGCGATATGAGTTCACGGCTGCCGGCCCGAAATCTATGTAACAAAGCCAATATTTTCAAAATTCTTGGGTGGAAAACAGTTTATATGCTTACAATCCTCGTTATTCACTATTAATCTGAATAAATGAACCTACACAAAAAAGTACAAGCTATAAGAATAACTTTAACTTCAAAGAAAAGTGGTAGTTTAAAAAGGCTCGGCAGTGTAACCAACAGCAAGCATTAGCAACCTACAAATAAAACTTAAGGATGTGTGTAAAAGGATAAATTAGTGTTCTTAGCTCGAAATGCTATGTTTTCACCAACAACTTGTCTAAAAACACCTTGTTTGCGTGTTTTCTGCTTACCCTTCGCCTTAAGCTAAGCCGGTAGATCTAACCCTTCCATAGCTTGGGTGGAATAGCGACCATTATGAGACGCACGAGACTGAAGAAAACATGCACATCAATATTGCTAACTCCGAAATATTAGTAATTAGTTATTAATTAATTATTAGTGTTCCGAAGAGCTGTTTCATGCGGCCGAATTCCACCTTCGCACGACACGCCACAAATTAGGATATCATCCCCACCACCTGGATGTGTGGCGGTCCTCTACAATGCGGTTTTCAAGGGGCTTTCTCCTACGTACTGCAAAGCTGTGGAATGAGCTTCCTTGTGCGGTGTTTCCGGGACGACACGACATGGGTACAAAGCGCGTACACGTTCCTTAAAGGCCGGCGACGCTCCTGTGTTTCCTGTGGCGTTGCAAGAGCATGTGAGCGGGGCGGCGGTGATCACTTAACACCAGATGACCCGTACGCCCGTCTGTTCTCCTTTTCCATAAAAAAATAAACAAATAATATTGGACAGTGTAACAGTACGCAATTACTACAAATAACAGGACATGCACATCCCTACCTACTAATCCCTTATTGGGTAGACTTCTTCTTCGCACACTGTCCTTGTTAAGTGAGGAACTACTTTTTAAATACATCAAAACTATGTGGGTATTGGTGCGATTTGCAACTTCCACTGTCCGTTTCTACGAGATAGGTGAAGAAATCAGGGACTATGTAAGGATTTTGGTATCAGCTAGAGTTTTTGTTGTGCTAATAACCTGTCTTATTCAATTATTTTGTTCGGCGACGTATATGCTTTAACAACATGGTCCGAGAAAATTTAGTAAATAAATGTGTTACGAAAATCAAAAGAATTTTTAAAAACGTTTGTGTGGTAAAGGTTACTATAGCATAAATAACGTTCTTAATGATACTGCTGATTAGGAATGGAGAGACCGCCCTAAGGCTATTTAATGATAATTTTTATTATACGTTATTATAGTGTAAAGATTTTTTTTAAAACGGCCGCCTAGTTTCTTGCACCCGTTCTTCTCAAGTCTGAGGCATATTTTATCGAATAGGTTGTCGTTTTTGACTTTCAATGACTGATATCATATCCTATTTTGAATAAAAATATTTAAATTAGAATAAACTTACGTACGCATAGGGTAGATATATAATATCGTACCAGTAATCGGATAATTAAAATAAAAAAAACCATCGATAAAGGCTTATTAATTATATAAATTAATATATTTCTTATCCGGTAACGTTATTTTTACTAATTGTAAATTGTAATATTAGAAGATTGATGTTTATTAAATGAATCTAGCATTTATTATAAGTGAATAGAGTACTTTTTTTATTAAAAATTGCTCGTTCTAATAAGTGTGATTATATAACTTTGGAAACCTTATCACCGTTCAAGAATCTTTAGAATTTTTTATCACAAGTTCAAATGTCGTTAGAAAAAATAATGTAATGATCATTTTATGCCATAAAAGTGTAATTAAAGCAAATATATTCGACCTCTACCTATTTTATTAGCGTAATTACATTTTCTACACTTATTTTCATCAAGATCAGTCAAGCCATTCATAAGTTACAGATTTGTACAGTATTGTGATTGATTACAACAAGTGTTGTACGATTTTGGACCAACGAATTGCACCAACTTTTGATGGCCACTTGCCAAGGGACTCTAATTAAACATTTTTTTTTCAGGAGGCTCTGTCAAATTGGAGATAATTTGTAAATGTTGAATTAAAAAATCGGCAATTGTATATTTTTATTGTGATTAAAGATTTGTTATTTAAATAGCCTTAAGGTTATGGTGACGCGTATGAAATTGGCAGAAATGAAAAACTCTTACCACAATAACCAAAAATTTTTTTTGTCTGTGAATCTGTTTTTTTTTGTTTAGTGCCCATAATTTTTACGAAACATGGAATGGATTTTTTTCTGATTTATCTGATTATGTTTACTATCTATTATCATGTTTCGACTTGACGTTGAATTTTAGGACATCTTGTATATTGATACATAGGCTACCGTTTACTAAATTCTACTTTGAATATTATAAATATCCGACTAGTATATAGACTAGAAGCTCCGTCTCTATATTTGGAAACAAGCGTTTTCAAACAAAGAAACAAAACACTTCCGGCCTTACAAATAAACTTGCCATAAAGTTATACCTGAGAATAATTCAAGAATACTAATTTACAAATAGACATTTTGCCAACGATTGGTTTATTCGGACTTATAAAGTTTCCCGCGTTTATTTGCACGGCTGCCTGACATTCGGTAAACTTCAGAATATTTTTTTTTTATTTATCTAGTGGCACGGAATGCAAGTACAAAGGCCAGAATTATAATTGTATTGACAGTGTTTTCAGCGTTATAGTAACATTTTGCATATTCTTGGATTATTCTCAGGTATTGCCAGTTTATTTATAAGGCCGTTTAGCTTTATAATATTGGATGTATAGCTTCATTCATTAATTATTTTATTTTTTATTGCAGGTAAACACGGCATTCTGTCTGCGTATCATATGTTACGTAAGTCTACAAATTAACATGGACCTCCTAAACGTATCGTACTCTTGGGCTGATGTCATCGTGTGTGACACGTTTTACCGCGAGATTGTTTGTTTTCAAGGACTAGTTGGACTCAAATATGCTTTAACATTCTGCTTATAAAATATAACAGTGTTATTAAAAAAAAAGAAGTAAACATGGCTTAGACATGTGTTTTGTTAGACAGTGACCTAACTATAACAACATCACTGTATATCTACTATTACAAAACAGTGTTTAGCTTGTGTTTAACTAAAACGCCGTTAAGCACGACATAAACTGAAGTGTACAAGAACAATTATATGAACGGAATGAAATTGTTGTCAACTGTCATCTATGTGTCATCATAATTAAATCTAAGATAATAATAATATAATCTATCTGTTAGACACACCTTAGACAACCTTAGGTTCGTGTTTAAATATATATAAGCAATGTCTAAAGATTGCTAGAATTGCAATTACAAGAAACAGAAAGACACAGATTTGTAATAGAATATTTTTTAAACAAGTGTTCAACACATGTCTAACTTTTTTGAAATAATACAGTCAATCTTTAAATGAACTTAGTTCTGGTCTCCGTCTTAGGCATTATAACTCCAGCAAATTAGACGCTGGAAGCTTAAGGTGCACAATAATATGGAGGAGGTAAACAACCATCGTCTGCATATTTAAGAGGTTATGAGTACGACTGGTTCAGCATCAGTTTGTAAAACTCCCGAGTAAGTATTTCAAATTGAAATATTCTTAGATTATTTATTGTACGTCAAATCTAGCACGCATTCGAAAAATAAAATAAGTTTAGTTAATCCCAATGTGCATTTCTTAAGCGCTCATATAACACATATTTTTTATAGTAGTTTAAAAAGCACTCATAAATAATCTTATTACTTTACTTCTAATTTTCTGAAAATTTTACGTCAAACATCAATAAAGGCAAATGCTAACATAATGAAATAAATTTGTATAGTATCATAGACAGCATATAGCAGGCATATAAGGCATTTATTTTCTCAAAATTGATTCCTTTAGAATTCTTTTTGGTGTCATTTCTAATAACTACTAGATACTACTACCGCTTCGGAAACAAATGGCGCTCTGAGATAGAAGAAGAGGCGCAAGAAACTCTCCCAGCATTCTCTTTTCAGCAGTCTAGCTCTATTTAGAAATAAAATATAACATTGGACTGCGAAAATTTCGGCATGTCCTAGTCGAAAATAAAAATTTAAACTAAACAAACCCCAAACTATACTGTCATTTACATTCATTAATTATGTGGGCTTCCCAAGAGATTAAAAAGTAGAGTGAGTTAAAAAAATTATATTTTCAGAAGTAACCGTGTTTACCCGCCATGCGGCCTCTATAAATCCACACCATTTTTTTTATGTAAAAATAACAATTAATTGATTTTTTAGAGGATTAGTTATAGGTACGATACAAGGCATCAGTACATTGTAATCTCTACTATCTGAGTACAATCATCAACGAATGATAATGATTTATTAAACTTACTTTCACCACCTCCAAATGCTGGTGAAATCTAGGAAATTTTAATGTGATTCTCGTATAGCAATCACCACTACGGCTATTTTTTTATAAACCTCTGCCGATTTCAAACGCCGACGTTAAGTCCGTCACAGACCAAATCGTCCGTGGTCGGTCATAAACCTGTGACCGATTATGATCGCTCTTCTCCGCTTGTCAGTCATTTAAGCTATTTATACACTATGACGGGAAATCGGAAAACGTAACAATTTTTAGTCTTAAGACACCAGTCGCTACCAATACACAGTATATTAATAATATATTATATTGAAAAATATTTCTGATTTAGATACACATATTTTATTTTACAATTTTCGTAAAACTTACAGCTTGCTTAAAAAATTAAGTTACATACATAGTTATAGAAGGACAATTAAAAGTTTTCGCAAATAGGAATGGATATATGATATAAGAGTTAAGTGGACAATAAAAACGACAATTAAATAAAATGATAAAGAAAAAATAACAAATGACCAAATATTTACAATTAAACGTGATTGATAAAGTTCTCGGTAATGAGCTGTTTTAACTAATTGGGATGGTGAACAAATCCAGGTCTAATAGCTCAGACAAGTTCTTGAAAGATTGATGCAATCGATGTGTTTGTTAAACAAGGTTGTATCTAACTGCTTCTTGACTTAAAATTGAAATATCATGTATATATTTTATGTATATTTTTTTTTCTATTTGTTTGGTGGTAATTTTATAACATAGTATTTTAAGATCTTTTATCCTCGAATTCTATAAAAAACTACATGTTAGAATGAATATCACTAATAATATCACAGCATGGGTTAAATTATTGGTTTATTTCCTAAAAGAGTACTATCAAAATACTGCAAATTAGTGTGTATTCCCGCAAAATTGAGTACGTTAAAACCGCACCGTTTTATCCGGCTATGTGGTCGAGCCATCAGCTTGAAATCACACTAACTGCATAACTCAGTATCTTATCTCCCACCATTTGGCACATGTGATCATGTCGCTATAAATCTAATCAGGTGCGGCTTCTTTTATCAAACGGCTATTTTTAAAAGGCGTTTCCCTTTTAACTTAAGCTCTATTATTGCTTGGCAATGGTGCGTTTTATTTCAGTATTACGGAAAAGAAATTCGATAGCTATCTTGATGTGGAAAATTAAAGTAATATAAATGGTTTGATCTTGTTTTAGAAATTAAATCTGTGTAAGCTATTTAGCGCTAATGTGAACGGCGTAAAGAGCTTCAGATATATTGATTTAAGCACACAAACAATTTACAATAAATTATGCTTCAAATTATATACTTTACAATATATATTTTAGTTGAATTTTTTTACACTAAACTAAAAATGTCTATTTTCATTGTTTTATCTTTTTTAAGTTAAAAATGTTACTAATGTATAATTTTAGTTTCTAAGAATTAAAGCCTATAAAACTTGCAACAAAACGTTTTTAATCTTAAATCTCTACCTTCTATAGTTAAGAAAAAAAAAATTGAAAAGTGTGATACTTACTTTTGCAGGCCAGTGTAGTTGAGAATAATCAACACAACATGAATAGGTTGGATATTGGAAAAGCTGGCCGAAGACGACTACGAGTAACAGATTGGTTTCCTTGTTTATCTTGGTCCAATTTTGGAATGTTCAGAACTTAAACGGAGCATACAACTGTTTTTCAGGATGTCCATGGGCAGTTGTCTCACCACTTCACATGTGCCTATTGCCCGTTTTCCGCCCTCTTATCATCATTATCATATCGCTTGGAAGACGCCCGCTACTGTACAAAGACCTCCCCCAATGATCACCATACCCGTCCTGCGCTGCCTTCATCTGACCTATCCCGGCAAACTTGACCAGGTTATCGGTCCATCTTGTGGGGTACCAACGCTAAGTCTTCTAGTACGTAGTCGCCATTCAAGGACTTAGCTGACCCCTCTTATATAAAAAAAAATTAATGTCCCCGTTTCTCTCTTCGTTTCTGTAGATTTTGACCTAACATGATAGACGGATTTTTTTCACTTAAACAGTTCTTTCTGTATTTTTACCTAAACCTCATTCTTTATCCTACTAAGAGAATCCAATCCACAAATCCATTATATATATTAAATTACAAACCAAGACCTGGAACTCTATATAAATGGACCAGCCATCGCCTCCCTCGACCATATTTTAAAGAAACGAACGACCCGCCTCACGTCGCCGCCACAAGCAGTGACATTAACCGAGCATGACGATGCCTAAAATAAAATAAATTTTCGTTGAGACACTAATCAATCAAAAACAGTTTTTTTAAATACCACTCATGTAACCCTATTATAATATAGAATAATCTCTAATACTCGTTATCTTCAAAACTATTACCAAATATTTGTATTTACCTAGAAGACTAGCGGCCGTTTTCAAAAACCTTAGTTTAACTTACTAGAGGTGGACAAATCTATCCTTTTACGCTTACTTACATTTCAATAACCTATCGATATAACTATAATATGACATAACTATATAAGATGACATAACTATGGATAGATAAGATCCTGTCATATACGGCCGTTTTCAATAACGTATCACTAGTTACGGATGTATTGCTATCACCCTTTAATGACAAGATCTTTTCTATCCATAGTTATTAGTGTCCATGTCCAATATAGTTAGTTATGGTCCAGTGCTATCAGTCGATAAGTTATTGAAATGTAATTTTTAATGGTGCTATTATAAAGCCAGAAATCAGTAAACGGTAGTTTGTTTCGTCTAAAAGATGGCAATCAATGTAATTAATTAATTTTATCGCAAGATTAAGTAGACAACAAAAAATATGCCTCATCAACATTTAGTTGATAATATGTGCAAATATCGATAAATTTTCAAGATACCTACCATCCAACACCGATAATTCACTTACAGTAACGTGAACACTGTTTCGACCTAATTATTTTGATCGTTTGATAACACGATATTAAAAAACGATAAGTTGATATTGTAAAGATAATTAATTTTCTCAAGAATTATGTCATGCGGAAAGATTAAACACAGATATAAAATGCCAAAATTGTTTATCTTTTGTTGTGCGACATATCATTATATCTTTTCATGATAGCAATATGTCTGGAATAAGTATTTTTAGTACATTTCTCATCTGATAGGGTTGTCAATATAAATAATGCGCAACTACTTTTAACTATTTTCATAGTATTATATCCTATGGTATATTGTTATAGGGCATTGCTGCCGATATTAATACCATATATGTGCTGCAGAATAGAGCTATTTGCGCTATTTACAACGTAAGTCCTTAATAAACATTAAGAAAAAAGTGTGTGTGTACTTATGTATGCACGCTAGAAGTAAAGTTCTTTGGCTTAACAAAGCAAACATCTTTATTATTTATCAAAAAATATTTATTGCTCCTACTATTCTACGTTTGTAGAAAGAACAATATTGTAACAACCTTATAAAGATGGCTTTGACAATTAATTATTAAATAACGAATAGGGCTGTATGGGCTTGAACCCTTTGCCTGTCCTAATAATGGACGAAGAAACCAAAAAAGAAATAACGAATATCGTAAACGTCAGAAAATTTTAGGAATTAACTTCAACTTGTTACTTTTGTGTTACAATGATGCGCGCGCATCTTAAGATTTCACTCTCATATTTTTTTCATAACGTGCCTAAAGAAGTATAACTAAATAAATTTTATTCTACAATATTATATTCTAACGATTTTTTATTAAAAGAATAAAGCCCGCTGAATTTCTTGCACCAGTTCTTCTCAGGTCTGAAGGCATTCATTTTTGCATGGGTGGTGGTTTGTGACCTGTAGGTGTTGATTGCAAGACAACACCGACTACACAACACCCTGTACGTTTATTTGTCGTTCTGTCCCATACATAAATGAGTTATTATTTTTGTGCGTACATCAGAAGTTATATTTCTTTGGCAAAGCAATACAAAAGTAATTGCAAAAATTTAAATTACTTGTAAACGTAAGTGTAGACGTTACCTTATCGCCAAAATGTGACCGCAGTGTAAGAAGTTGATTTTATAAATTTAAATACAAACCTCTGTAGTATTCTTGCATGTTGTGGTTACAATAGATATCTGCTGTTACATATAATATATTAAAAGTAACATTTGATAGATCATTATTTAATATCACTTCACACTATACTAGATTGAGATTTATAGACTAACTTCACGGTCGCTATCATGTCGTTGTGCCCGCACAATAACATACACAAGCTGCATAATACAAAAATTAAGCGTTCAGACTATTTTCATTAAAATGCAACCTTTTTATTTTGAAAGATCATCAATAATCTTTATATATATAATTCTTGTGTGCGTGTGTATGTCACTGAACTCCTCCTAGACGGCTGGACCGATTCTAATGAAACTTTCTGTGTGTATTCAGGTGGATTCGAGAATGGTTTAGATTCACAATTGAACTACCTCCTAAACGGCTGGACCGATTTCGATGATATTTTTGTGTGTTCCAGTGAATTTGAGATTGGTGTGTGTCTTCAGGTGGATTCGAAAATGGTTAAGATTCACAATTAAAGTACCTCCTAAACGGCTGGACTGATTTTGATGACTTTTTTGTTTGTTTCAGTGAATTTGAGATTGGTTTAGATTCTCAATTCCGCCCATATAATATAATTCTCCTGCTCATGTGTATGTTAGTGAACTGCTCCTAACGGCTGGACCGATTTTTCAAATTTAAAACATGTGTACAGGACAACGTCTGTTGGGTCCACTAGTATTTATATATTTATCGTTATTCTGTCCATAATAAATAAAATTCTGTTTTTTATGAATTTGTCAATAATATTTCATAACATCAAGAATTATTTCGTAAAATATGCTTCCTGTTGTTTTAATGAAATTGTTTTACAGCAGAACTGTAAAACCGTGCGTCAATAAATTCTCTCATAGAAAATATGTCCATACAAAACAAATACTGGAACTAAGAATAATTATGGGTCCCAAATCGAAATAAAAACTATCCTATCTCTCAAATTGGACATAACTGCACCCCATGAAGCAATCCCCATTAAAATCCGTTAATTAGCTAAGGGAGTTCACTGGAATCAAACATCAGGATACTTGATTTTTATATATTAAGAAGATAAGAAAGTTAAAACCAGTTAAATGTTTTTGAATAGGGATGTAATACGCGTTTGCTATTCACTCTATAACAAAATATAGAAGTTACTAGTAGAGCTACAACTTATTATTCTAACCATTATTTGAAGTTTTCGATAATTATTAAGGAATTAAGGAAACGATTATTTTCTGATCTCAAGAACAAAATTATTATAAATCGATCATTTTAATCCGCACTTCAAAGTCAGTCTCAAGTGGATTGTTTTTGACATACAGCTGTCACTCTGACAATAACAGGACTACGTTCGTACGTCGATTGGAAATTTCAAACAGATTACTGTTAATACGCAAATATAAACACGGTTACATAAAAATGTCAGGCCGAAAAACTATCTTTAGCTTCTAGCATAATTCTTCCAAGATATTATATCTAAGATATTTTTATTGGATTAAGATATCTAAGATATTTTTATTAGATTAAGATATTCTGAAAATAATTTAACATATCATCAATAGCGCATAATCAATATATATATATGTAACAAATGAATGTGTGTGTGTGTGTGTATGTGTATTTGTCTTCCGGACTGATTTTGATAAAATTTTGAGATAACAGCTGATTACTAGGTGATCGATCTACAGTCTAGACCTAAGACACAGAGATTACACACCCGGATTTAGCGTACGTGTTGTGAATTTAAATACTATTTTGTGAACGTAACTGTGGTTTGTGAGTCAACCTGCTGAGCGCGTCACCTGAAGGTAATATATGGTGCTAGTAGTTAATGCAACTGTCGTACAATGAGCTAATTTAAAACAGAAATGTTGTGATAATGGTAGAACATGAGTGTTTTAATGTCTCATCAGGTTTTTAATGAAAATGAGGTACGAGACGAGAAGGACGTACAGCTGATAGTAATTGATGCGCCCTACCCACTACAATACAGTGCCGCTCAGGATTCTTGAAAAACCCAAAAATTGTGAGCGGCACTACAATTGTGCTCGTCACCTTGAGACATAAAATGTTAAGTCTCATTTGCCCAGTAATTTCTCTAGCTACTACGCCCTTCAGACCGAAACACAGTAATGTTTACACATTACTGCTTCACGGCAGAAATAGGCGCCGTTGTGGTACCCATAATCTACCCGGCTTCCTGTGCAAATGAGCCTGCCTGGTAAAAGCATGTACAGATGCATACACTACTTTATCTTTACCAATTTTCAGATAGAGTTTATTAATAATATTTGCTTCAGAATACCAATAGTAGTACCAGTTAGTAAGTCTTTTATTGAGCGATGTATATGCTTTTACAACATGATCCCAGAAAATTTATAAAACAAATGTGTTACAAAATTTAAAATAATTGTCAAAAAACTTTTGTGTGGTACAGGTGAGATAGCAAAGACTGGAAATGGAGCGAACACCCTTATGCTATTTTTAACAGACTTCAAAAAGGAGGAGGTTCTCAATTCGATCGGTATTCCTTTTAATGTATGTACACCGATTACGCTGAGATTTATTATCCGATTTACGTGAATATTCTTTAGTTCGATGCGGAATAGATGCCCTTTGGCACCATAAATTTTACATACATAGTTTGGTCCAGTAGTTTTCATTTTATGAACATTTTTTTATACAAAATTTGGTCTACGTGGATGATATAATTGTTTTAATGTACGGTTTTGTAAGGAGTTTTCATTCAGGTTGTTTATATATTATTATTAAGTGACACTAAAAAGTAAAAAAAAAACTACGTTTAAAAAAACCGACTTCAAAAACTCAAATGTTTAAAATAACAAAAAAATTAATTTAATACACCTCTTATCTTTGTACGTTAAACTAAAACAGTTAATAGAAAGGAATATACAATTTTCCTCATATATGAACTTCTGTGAACTGATTGAAAACTTGGCGTTTAGTTCAGACGTCTCTTTTTTGTGGGTCTTTTACCGCATTTATCACGGAGTGTTCCGAAGAGCGGTTTGACCTGATTCTTGCCACAGAATTACACCTTCATCATCTGGGTATGTTCCCACACAGTACAATTTTCAAAGAATTTTCCGACCCGTACAATCAATTTTTAGAATAAACTCCTTAAAAAAATGCCGTACGCCTACCTAAAAGTCCTGCAATGATTCCTCTGGTGTTGCAGGAGAATGTAGGTGTTGGAGATCAATTAACTTCAGGTGACCCGTACCCTTGTTTATCATCCTCTTCCATAAAACCTTTTACTGAATACTCAATACTCTAAGTAAGTTAATAGCTAATCAAAAAACATAACTTAATGAACATCCCCGAATGAACCTACAAAATTCTTTTTTCAGAACTAGCATAAAATACACAAATAATTCTCAAATTTCATCGTATTTCCTCAATTTTATTTTTAATGAAAATAAGAGACGAGACGAGCAGGATGGACGTTCAGCTGATGGTAATCGATACGCCCTGCCCATTACAATACAGTGCCGCTCAGGATTCTTGAAAAACCCAAAAATTCTGAGTGGCACTACAATTGCGCCCGTCACCTTGAGACATAAGATTTAGTTAAGTCTCATTTGCTCAGTAATTTCACTAGCTACGGCGCCCTTCGGACCGAAACACAATAATGCTTACACATTACTCCAACAGGTAAGTCATGCTGCTTCGCTGAAGTCTGTAAAGTTGCAACTGGGTAACCAGTTTCAAAGTCACTTTAATATATGTCAGTGGTGTTGTTTTCCTAACAACAAGCTCAGCGGTAACTAGGGCTACATGCGATACGTTATCAGCCTGATAAAAGATAACAGTACCTCTCTTACACAATTAACGCGTGTTAGCTAATATATGTAAACAAACTTTCTGTTTCTACTTCCCAATTATTCATATCTAATATATAAAAGTCTCGTGTCATGGTGTTAAACTTTGAACTCCTCCGAAACGGCTTGACCGATTCTCATGAAATTTTGAGTGCATATTGGGTAGGTCTGAGAATCGGACAACATCTTTTTTTCATCCCCCTAAACGTTAAGGGTGATTTTTTTCTAATTTTTTGACAATTGTTTTTAAATTTGTTTGATTATAATTCGGTATTAAAAACTACATACAACTTCAAATTTTCACCCACCTACGATCAACAGTTACTTTTTTATCGCGATTTTTATATCGGCAATACAACGTTTGCTGGGTCAGCTAGTGGTTATATATTTTTGAGCTATTTATAATTTATAAATATCTGAACTTCTGGAATTTCGTTCTGTCAAAATAAAGAAAGACTTTGCATAGAATAAATACTATAGATTCGCGAATAAAAGTTATTCAACTTAGTAATACAAATTTATAGGTTACCTTAAACATTAGGAGTACCTTGGCTGTTAAGAAATGTACAGTTAATTATCTTTACATAGTATAAAATGAAGTCACTTCTACTGTCTGTAGATTAGATCTTTACTATTTTCAGTAATACATAGAGTGACTCAAGACAAAGGTTTATATGTATGCTAGTGGACCCAACAGACGTACACACGTCTTAAATTTGAAAAATTGGTCCAGCCGTTAGGAGAAGTTCACTAACATACACATGAGCAGGAGAATTATAATATATGGACGGAATTGAGAATCTAAACCAATCTCAAATTCACTGAAACAAACAAAAAAATCATCAAAATCGGTCCAGCCGTTTAGGAAGTAGTTTAATTGTGAATCTAAACAATTCTCGAATCAACCTGAAGACGCACACCAATCTCAAATTCACTGGAACACACAAAAATATCATCAAAATCGGTCCAGCCCTTTAGGAGGTAGTTCAATTGTGAATCTAAACCATCCTCGAATCCCCTTGAACTCACACAAAAAATTTCATCAAAATCGGTCCACCCGTCTAGGAGGAGTTCAGTGAGACACACGCAAGAAATATACAGGTGTCATAAGTTATGGGACATGAAGGGAAAGTACCGTAAATATCGAAGATAGGCTATTTTACTGAAAGAAAACTTTATGTTATTTTTAAAAGTTAGTAATTCTGCATTCATGATTTTCTAAAAATTGCTTGCCTCGTCTGGGAATCGAACCGACTTAAATGTAAAAAAAAACCACCCCTACTTTTATGATGCCAATCGAAAGAATGGGCAAAAACTAATAACTCTTATTAAGTAACATAGTATTTTAAAAGAAAGCAGTCAATTAAGTGGGTATTTTTTTGTAAATTTATTAATTAAATGCTCAAAATGTGATCCCTCTTAGTCTTAGTCTTACGCAAATCGCCAATCTTTTAATGAGTCCGCCGCCTGTTGATTTTGTTATCATTTTATGGTGAATACTCGATATGATATGGCACAATTCTGTTTGTAACTCGCCCACGTTCTCGTATCGTTTTTTGTATAGCATATCTTTCACGTATCCCCAAAAGAAGAAATCTAATGGTGTAAGGTCCGGGGATCTGGCCGGCCATCTAATCGGTCCATTCGTACCAATCCAAGTAGGAAAACATTCATGTTACGTTGTTCCTTTCTTTTAAAATACTATATTACTTAAGAAGAGTTATTAGTTTTTGGCCATTCTTTTGATTGGCATTATAAAAGTAGGGGTGTTTTTTTTTACATTTCAGTCGGTTCGATTCCCAGACGAGGCAAGTAATTTTTATAAAATATTTGAATGCAGAAGTACTAACTTTTAAAAATGACATAAAGTCTTCTTTCAGTAAAATAGCCTATCTTCGATATTTAAGGTACTTTCCCTTCATGTCCCATCACTTTAGGACATCCTTTATATATAAAGATACACATTACGCGTGCGAAGCGTGGTCAATAGTAGTATTAGTTATCTTTTATTAATTATTGATTTTTATAAGATTTATGACGTGTTCCTTCACTTCTACATTCAGTGATTGAGTAAATATTATGTGAATTATTAGCAGAAGCAATCAACGTGGCTTTCGAAACAGAGTTGTCAAAATATTTAGGCTCTATCCCTATTCGAACTGGCAGCAACAAAAAACGTTCAACTAACAGGATATACGATGTCTGTTATTAAAGTGAAACCTTTATTACATCGTCTCAAACTTTTTCGTCTGTGTGTTGCATGTCGCGTGACGGTTGGGCGGCGCCTATAGTTCGCAGCAGCTGACCGTGTAGTGTATAGACTATTACTCATTAGTGCCAGTGCTCCACACTATTTTGTTTATTATTGTTGTTTTACTGTTACCCTGGTTTCATAAAACCACGCAATACTTTTTTTAATCTACCAATCAAACTAATGGATCTGATAAAACAACTTACCCGTACTGTCTCTGCTTCTACCGTAAAACTAATCTGTTTCAACCAATCACAGAAGCTGTAATCACTTTGACATCAATAAATCAGCCAATACGAGCCAACAAATCAGCCAATTAAAATAAAGTATACCATCCGTACTGTCTAATAATCTAAACGGGAGAATAACTAATAGTTATCTTGGATTTATTTACATGGTTCACAATAGTAACACAAAAAGCCTTTTTATTTGAAATTTTGGCGGGTATAACACATTTTTTCACAATATTAATAATTGACCTGGTTGGCGCAATATTTAAATCTGGAACATGACTCAATGCAGTCGTTCATGCGTGACCAATGATATTATACGTATTTTAATATCATTCTGCGTGAGAGATAAGAAATGAATTTACCTCTGAGATTCCCTTTTACCTCTCGAAAACTTAATATACAATTATTGAGAAATTTACGGTAATTCGAAATTAACACAATTATTCATTGTTCTGATTATTACTCGTATTAAATTACTAGCTGACCCAGTAAACGTTGTATTGCCGATATTAAAATCGCGATACAAAAGTAACTTGACCGTAGATGGGTGAAAATTTGAAGTTGCATGTATTTTTTAATGCTGACTCATAATCAAACAAATTTAAAAAAATATGTCAAAAAATATAAAAATAACGTTAAACGTGTGGGGGATGAAAAATAGATGTTGTCCGATTCTCAGACCTACCCAATATGCACTCAAAATTTCATGAGAATCGGTCAAGCCGTTTCGGATGAGTTCAAAGTTTAACACCATGACACGAGAATTTTATATATTAGATTGAAGTTCGACAATGATTATGTTAAATGCTTACATCGAGATATTCACAATATTTAAATCTGGAACATGACTCAACCCAGGCGTTCATGTGAGACAGATAAGAAATGAATGATTCCCTCTTACCTATTGAAACCTAATTTACATTTCTTGAGAAACACTTGTGTACTCAAAATTAATAGAATTCAGTATCCTGATTATTATTAGATTATACTAGATATTGACACATTTTTTTTTATGAAAATAAGGGACGAGACGAGCAGGACGTTTTGCTGATGATAATTGATATGCCCTGCCCATTACAATGCAGTGCCACTCAGGATTCTTGAAAAACCCCAAATATTCTGAATGGCGCTACAACTGCGCTCGTCACCTTGAGACATAAGATGTTAAGTCTCATTTGCCCAGTAATTTCACAAGCTACGGCGCCCTTCAGAAACACAGTAATACTTACGCATTACTGATTCACGGCAGAAATAGGCGCCGTTGTGGTACCCATAATCAAGCCGGCATTCTGTGCAAAGGAGCCTTCCACTGGTAAAACCCTCCACATATTAGTTGGACAATGATTCTGTTAAATTTTGTGAATATCTCGATGTATTCACAATATCGAGATATTCACAATATTTAATCCTGGAACATAACTCAACTTAGGCACAGAATTAGGAGTTCTTGTGTGACAGATTCTTATCTCAATGAATGATTACACTTAATTTTACCTCATGAACACTTAATTTTCATTTATTGAGAAATTCTTGGTAACTCGATGTATGTTAGATGTTATTAGACATTAGTAGATCACAGTTCAGGTAATAAAATTTTCTGATAGCTGCTTACATCAAGATATTTAAGTCTAACTGAATAAGATAAACTGTTAGATTTTGATGATTCATTGAAAAAGCAAATCATTGAGATTTGTTCCTGTTTCGTCCCGCAAAATTTCGCCCCACACAAAAAATTCTTGTTTCGCCCCAGATTTTATTCCTTTTTCGTCCCGTAAATAACAAAAATTAAAAATTATTATTTTATTCTTGTTTCGCCCCACTTTTTGTTCTATATTCGCCCCGGGTAGTAATATATGTGTTTTACAACATGTTTTGTACGGACAGCATACAAAATATTTTAAAAATCATATTTTTGACGATAAATATTATTAATTAACTCAACAAGTTAGTATTCAGTACAAGACGTGGTAACACTGAAGCGAGGCAACTGCATCTCATGGAGGGAAATCCATCTTGATAATATATGCAAACCTTTAAAAGACGTGTCCATTCAAATGTCAACACAACATTGACGGGTTACAGTTAGAGTACGCTACTTACTTGAATTGTAACAGTTTGCAATCCATGGAGTTGTTTGCAATATTATAAAAGACTTTTTTTAAGTATTAAATAGTGGGAGGCTCCTTTGCACAGGATGTCGGCTAGATTATAGGTACCACAACGGCGCCTATTTCTGCCTTGAAGCAGTAATGTGTAAATATTATTGTGTATCGGTCTAAAGTGCGCCATAGCTAATGAAATTACTGGGCAAATGAGACTTAACATCTTATGTCTCAAGGTGACAACGTAATTGTAGTGTCACTCAGAATTTTTGGGTTTTTCAAGAATCCTGAGCGGCACTTCTTTGTAATGGGCAGGGTGTATCAATTACCATCTGCTGAACGTCCTGCTCGTCTCGTCCCTTTTTTCATAAATTAAAAATTTTGAGAAACTATAGCACTGGAGCATGCATTTGGAGAAACGAATGAATTCGCAACAAAAGGCGAAAGGCCGTTAAAGATCGATATAACCCCTCAAAATAAAATTTAAGTTGTTTTTCTTCTATATAATAAAATGAAAACTACTTGAAATGATGTTTGCGTAATTCAAACAAGTATTACGTTTGGACAAACTTATTTAATTAACATAAAGTCTAATTCTTAGTAAGATAGACATAGCTCGAGGAATACTAATGAAATCAAAAAATCATCGTGAATACAAATGATGTCTTTCGATCTTGTGAAGTTTACTTTAATTTTATTATTTTATAATGAACCATAATTTATAATTAACCGACTTTAAAAAATAGAGGATGCTTTCAATCGTGAAACAAGATATTTATGCTTTTAATGTCAGTTTATTTAGTCAGTTAATTTATATGGTTTTTTAATAAAACGAAATGACATCAGTACCGTGCCAGTGCTCAGCCAACTGAGCTAACCGTTCGAGTCATAAAATCTTGTATGCATTGTTCAACTCTTGGTTGTGGCTTCATCTACAGGATCTACTTTACAGTAGATAACCTGCTCAACCCCAATATTTGCATATTAGGAAATTGACTTGAGATGTCGCTCTTGTAAATCTCAACATTTTGTTATGTTTTTAAAGTGATAACCCTCACTTCTAGAATTAATACACAAATAAAATTTGAAAACTAAATTTTATGAACGATGCGGGCCTCGAACCCACGCGACTTCTGGCGTTCCGTGCCAGTGCTCTGCCAACTGAGCTAACCATTTTGAGGGTTGAACAATGCATACAAGATTTTAGGACGATACGTCACTCCAACGGTTAGAACGAAATTGTTTAGACATCACTCACATCAACAATTAGCCGTATCATCCAGAATTTACATGCGTTAAACTCAGGACTATAAAACAATAATAATTATTATTTGACAGCAAATTTATTCGTCCACCGCTTTATTGCATACAATAATTTATTCTCATCTAGATGACCCATTAAATTCAAGGATGTCTTAACTCATAAGCAAGACATCTGTACAAATTGTTTAATATTCATAAAATAACGTACGTCATAGCAAACGAAGTTGAAGGGTGAAGTAATTTTAAATCGTAGATCGTTCATACGTCTAGATAGACTAGAGAAAAAAATTAAGTTTAAAACTAAACTCTATTTTGAGCAATTCACGCACACAAACACAAAGTATCAATCGTGAGTGTAAGACGTAGTTACGCACACTAAACTAATATTCCTCGCCTGTTTCTATCAGTTGTGTAAATGCAAGTGACTTTATCTAGACGTATAAATTATATAAGTTTTAAATATGACACCTCTATTTTTGGGAACCGTCATTAAATCCGGAAGGCAAAGTTCTGGTTCCTTGGGAAAAATTACTTTCACACAATTTGGACTAGATTGAGTTTTAAAGTTTGTATTTGAGCTAGAAGTTTGATGTTTACGTCATATGTTTTATATTTGTGCTAGACCATGGACGTTCTATATATATATACGATAACGGAACGGCAAAAGTGTGCTTAAAGACAATATAAGCACACTTTTCTCCTCAGTCGTGTGTCAACTGTGTGTCAATCAACAAGCCTAAATGTCTATAAAAAGTGCTTCTATAACACATTAACGACTCAAAAAAAAGGTGGTGTGACTTATCAACGGTAAGATTATTATATTTATATAACATTGATATGCAAAAAGCGGAAGTAATTTAATAAAACGAATATTTTTTCATTCAATATGGTACAATATTATTGACAACTCCGAGACAAGACCCGCTTGTCAGAATGGGACAGATGAAAGGACACAGTCAGAAATGAAAACAATAGAGTCGCTCTTTTTAACCGACTTCAAAAAACGAGGAGGTTCTCAATTCGTTACCTCAGTACTTTCGACTGGGTGAACCGATTTTGATAATTCTTTGAAAATTTTATTTGAAAGTTGGTGCTTCCCGTGTGGTCCCATAGCAATCTGGTCCAGATCTGATACTGGCAACCACGAGAAAACCACCAATCAAAAGTCTTAAATTTGCTATAAGTATGTGCGAAACAAATTTACGTATAACTAAATATCGCGCCTGCCAATATCGATAATTCTTTTTTTATTGGAAAGGATATACTTAAAATATAGTTCGATGATAATTTTATATTTTTTTATAAATAATAAAAGTATTTAAATAGTAATTGACATAGTTGAATATGACGATGATCAATGGAACTCCTTAACGACTTACAGTAAGGGTGCGATCTGTGGCAGATTTTCTGTCTGTAATAAAATTGCAATGCGCTTACGTTCATTGATGCATTGCAAAATTTTGCAGATCTACACAAATTTAGACAAATTATTAGTTAGTGTACTACAGACTCACTAAATATCTAAAAATTAACAAAAAACAACCGACTTCAAAAACACTATTCCAGAGCAATAGATATAATATGCACTAAAAATTATAAAAATAATTACGTATTTTTATACAATCTAATTAATTAATCGAATTCTAGTAAAGATTATTGTTATTTTTGGATTTGGTTGTTTTTTTGTTAAATTTTTTTAAAGGCCTAGTGAACAATGATTAGCGATATTGTATTTTATGTAATGTGAACGGCTTACAATACGTGAACAATTACATACTAGTGCTATTCACACGTTATAATGGATGTATCGTTACCTAGTGGTAATTGATAGGTACTTATTTGCATCGCAAATATGTAAAAGCTACTATTTTTCAGCTTTTCCGTACACAAGATAATGAAACAGAATTGGCGCCAGTTGGTAGCAAGAGAGAGATGTGAAGAAATTTACAAACCAAATAAGCATATTTATATTTCACATTTAAAATTTGACAAAAGCTGTCATACAAATATATGTCAATGTCCGCTTACACTACATAATATACCAAAAAGATACCCAGGAAAAGATATCTAAGTCGAAAAGACAAATTTAATTTAATTCAAGGAACTAAACATGTAAATAACCAGTTTAACTAATTATTTTATGTAAATAAAAATATTATATTTGAGTATCAGTTTCTCTCATTAAAGGTTACCTTAACTTATTAAATCCAAATCCCTTTAGAACATAAAGAAGTAACAAATATAAACACGAACCAATAAATAAACATACAAACGGGAAAAGTTTATAATATGAGTGATTGATTATAAACGTAAAAAACCTCCGACTAAACAGATCTTGATCGGAAAATAGGGACAGACTGACGAACGTAAAAGTTAGCAACCCTCTTTTTCGTCTGGGCTTAAAAACTGCTTGCTACTCCACTGATGTCACTGTCCAAATCGGATTCTAAATTCAAAATACGCAGCTGAACCTGAAATAGTGTTTACATTGCTGCCTATTGACCAATAAAGTTTTTAAAACTCGAGTAAACGCAGAAATGTATAGACATAGCAGTTGATGCTTATTATGGTGTCATTTGTAGCATGTGCCATATTTCGGCTCTGATTTTGTATGAGGTCATTGTGCTAGACGCACAAGAATGCACCTGAAATTTAAAGTTAGACATAATGTATAATATTTATTATATTAGCTTATTATTTTATCAGTGGGAGGCTCCTTTGCACAGGATGGCACCGGCTAGATTACCACAACGGCGCCTATTTCTGCCGTGAAGCAGTAATGCTTACATTACTGTGTTTCGGTCTGAAGGGCGCCGTAGCTAGTGAAATTACTGGGCAAATGAGACTTAACATCTTATGTGTCAAGGTGACGAGCACAGTTTTAGTGCTGCTCAGAATTTTTGGGTATTTCAAGAATCCTGAGCAGCACTGCATTGTAATGGGCAATTACCATCAGCTGAACGTCCTGCTCGTCTCATCTCTTATTGTCATAAAAAAAATCTTAAGCAGTGTTGGTTCAATTAATAAAACAAAACAGCGTCACTTATCCCAAGACACCATTACCACGATATTCATAACTAGTGGTTATTGAGAAATATCTGGAATAGATTACGATCATAGTTCTGCACGTTGACCATATGCTGATATAAATGGGGTGTATATACCGCGCAATGAATGCACCGTTCAGGATTGCACTTGCAGTGAAAGGGCGACCGATTTATGTTGTAAGTGAAGCAGATTGTTGAGATAATACAACCGAGCTTTTGTTCTGTAGCAGGTTACCCACTTTCTTGTGTTATATATAACGTAACGGGACTGTCACTGTACTTGAGACATATAATGAATACTATTAGCAAGGATCGAAATTTAAAATAATTATCAAGAGTATAAGGTGGACTCTTCCATCAAGATTGTTAAGGATTGGCTCATACTTCGTTCTGTAGCATACGCGGTTAAAATGATTAGACAATTAACTGACGGCAGCGGCGGTGATATACGGCGCGACTAGTTAACTATAGTTATTTTCATAGTATTATGTCATAGTTCAACGGACAGATGGCCGTTGGGGCAGTAAAGTCCTCGAATGGCGACCACGTCCGGAAGACGCAATGTTGGTAGACCCCTCAAAAGATCTGGACAAGATCGCCGGAATACGTTGGATGAGGGCAGCTCAGGACCGATCGTCATGGAAATAATGGAAATGGAGACTTGACATCTTATGTCTCAAGGTGACGAGCGCAGTTGTAGTGCCACCCAGAAGTTTGGGTTTTTCAATAATCTTGAGAGGTACTGCATTGTAATGGGTTGGACGTATCAATTACCATCAGCTGTCTGCTCGTCTCGTCCCTTATTTTCTATAAAAAAAAAATTTTGGGGAAGGCCTTCGTCGATAATGATGTCCTAAGTTATTGCTATGGGGCTATGCAGCTGATATTAATACCATATCTGTGCTGCAGAAAACGCCTTTCGCTTTACATATAACCTAGGTCTTAACGAATCATTAACTGTTGCCTCTCAATATATTCTTGATAATATTATATATGTACATTGGCACATAAGCGAACATTCTAGAAACTGTGATAATTAAAGTGTCTACTCGGCTACGGCGGGTTAGTAAGTCTTTTCTGGAATAAATGTTTATGCTTTTACAACACGATCCCAGAAAATATATAAAAAAATTCAAAATAACTGTGGTTTATGTGGTAAGGGTTGCCAAAACATAAATGTTTTCCACAGATTGGGAAGGCAGCGACCGCAGGCTGTATAAAATTGACTGTAACAAAATTTAAAAAAAAAAGCAGAAGCCGATTTAGGTTCTTCTCAGGTCAGCGGCAAATTGTCGAATGATTGGTAGTTTTTAAATTTTATAAGTGATTTCATATCCTATTTTGAAAAATTTAATTGAATTTGAATTTATCATTTCAACATAGAGAGCTACTAGATTAAGACATTTAAAATATTATTTGTGCGAAGGTAGGTGCCAACTATATTACAGCTCAAGTTGTAAAATATTAACTTTAATTTCTTAAAATTTTTCATAAATACATAGGCATCAACCATTTAAGACATTTCCAGTCTTTTGGCGGGAAATCTTCGAGGATCGTTCACTTATAAATTTATTTCGACTTGTATGATTTTGCAAAATTTAAAAAAAATAACTAGGTCATTGGAGATTGTTATTCAAGAACGAGTCATTCATATGGATTAATAGTATATTTACAAGTCGTGGCGAGTAATTAATCGTACCGTTACACCCTCAAATATTTCTTTAATGTCACTTAAAGGTCAATAATACATTAAGTTAAGCAAACTGGTTCAGTGGAAGAGAGATTTTGTAAAATGCTCTGCCAGCTGATGAACAACGTAATAAATAAGATAATATTTAATTATTGCATCCTACTTTCTCTCAACATTGTCGGTCTGTTTATTCCTGTGAGAGTTGTATAATTTTACTAGTGGACCCGACAGACGTTGTCCTGTACACACGTCTTAAATTTGAAAAATCGGTCCAGCTGTTAGGAAGAGTTCACTAACATACACATGAGCAAGAGAATAATATTATATGGACGGAATTGAGAATCTAAACCAATCTCAAATTCACTGAAACAAACAAAAAGTCATCAAAAGCGGTCCAGCCGTTTAGGAGGTAGTTTAATTGGGAATCTAAACCATTCTCGAATCCACCTGAAGACACACACCAATCTCAAATACACTGGAACACACAAAAATATCATCAAAATCGGTCTAGCCGTTTTGGAGGTAGTTCAATTGTGAATGTAAAGCATTCTTGAATCCACCCGAAGACACACATCAATCTCAAATTCACTGGAACACACAAAAAAATCATCTAATTGGTCCAACCGTTTAGGAGATATTTCAATTGTGAATCTAAACCATTCTCGAATCCATCTGAAGACACACTGAAAGTTTCATTAAAATCGGTCCAGCGGCTTAGGAGGAGTTCAGATACAATAGACGCACAAAATAATTATATAGGATATTATTAGCTGACCCAGCAAACGTTGTATTGCCGATATTAAAATCGCGATACAAAAGTTACTGTTGATTGTAAATGGGTGAAAATTTGAAGTTGTATGTATTTTTTAATGCTGACTTATAATCAAACAAATTTAAAAAAATATGTCAAAAAATTAAAAAAAGAATTTGGCGTGGACCACCCTTAACATTTAGGGGGATGAAAAATAGATGTTGTCCGATTCTCAGACCTACCCAATATGCACCCAAAATTTCATGAGAATCGGTCAAGCCGTTTCGAAGGAGTTTAACTACAAACACCGCGACATGAGAATTTTATATATTAGAAAATATATGACACATATTCGTGGATTTACCCGGGTATATTAATAATAAGTCACTTGATATATTTAATCTTTAAAGACAAGGTTCTCAATTATTTAAGGTATTTACCATTTATGGTATAATCATAAAAAATTGGCATATACAGTATCGGGTTCGGTGTATGGTGTATCTAAAAATTTTTTATACATCAACATAATCTTTGTACATTGAATTTATCTAATGTTGACGTATCAGTCAGCTCACGAGGTAAAAGTAGCCTTATTCCTGTTTGCTTCCAATAAAGAAAAGGGCCATATTTACGATTTATACTAAATCACTACTTATTCGCTGATGCTGGTCTGTATCTAGTGGGGTGACATGTTTATTTTTTTTATGAAAATAAGAAACGAGATGAGCAGGACGTTCTGAAGTTGATGTCAAAGTCAAATACTAATACATTTGTTCTATTATTACCACTAATTCGTAAAAGCTTCTTGTATTGAGAAAAATCAGCAAGATTTTGTTTTTTATTTTAATAATTTTTATTATTATCAACATTCCACGCTTTAACTATATTTAGAGTCTTCTTTTAAGCACAATGATGCTTGTGATTGAAGGAACAAAATTCTCTTCCCATTTTTTTTTGTGACAATAAAGGACGAGACGAGCAGGACGTTCAGCTGATGGTAATTGATACGCCCTATCCATTACACTGCAATGTCGCTCAGGATACTTGGAAATCCCAAACATTCTTAGCGGCACTCAAATGCGCTCGTCACCTTGAGACATAAGATGTTAAGTCTCACTTTCCCAGTAATTTCACTAGCTACAGCGCACTTCAAACCGAAACAAATGTTTACATGTTAGTGGTACCCATAATCTAGCCGGCTTCCTGTGCAAAGGAGCCTCCCACTGGTAAATTATATTATATATTATTTGCGGCAATGCCACTTCTAATACCTTTTTATTTAGAATTCTATGGGGTGCCGGGTCCATGGTGTCCATGGTGTGGCAGGGCAAGAAACTTCACACTATGCCCGTTATTACAGTATTATAAATTATTGCAGTGCGATGACGTTTAGAACGTTGAAAACATTATTGTTGTAAATTCCAATAATTTACAGTTCAAAGAAGTATAAATAAATTTCCACAAATTATTTAATAAAGGTTATTTCAGGAACCGCTATAGATATTAGTAAAAATATCTGGCACGATTTCAACAGTGATAATAAACACAGAAGAAACACATGGAATAGATATTACAACGAATAACATCCGGATAATCGATTAACGCAATATAATCGATTTGCGATCGAGTTACGTCCTCGATTAAAATAATCGAAACTATAGTACTTTTTATCAAAATAATAGCTTTTAGCGGATGGCATACGATTCGCTTGACATGCGATCAGTAATTACATGTTGTTGCGATAAAAAAATGTTTATATTCCTGAAAGTTAAAGACCGTCTAAAAATTCTGGTATTTTTCCCAATTTCATAATTATTTATTGTCAGTAGACAGATCTAGTTCTTGATTAATATTTTTGTAGAATATTATTGACAATACGTATGGAGCCGTAAGCCGTAACACGTTTAAAATTAAATAATTTCAAACTTATTTTTTTACCGTTTTACTAGAAAATAGCGCAATACATATTAATATTAAAATTAAGTTTGTTTAGGCTTTTACTAAACCCTTACTAAAATATTTTTACATTTTTTTTATGGAATAGGAGGACAAACGAACGTACGGGTCACCTGGTGTTAAGTGATCACCGCCGCCCACATTCTCTTACAACACCAGAGGAATCACAAGAGCGTTGCCGGCCTTTAAGGAAGGTGTACGCGCTTTTTTTGAAGGTACCCATGTCGTATCGTCCCGGAAACACCGCACAAGGAAGCTCATTCCACAGCGTTGTAGTACGAGGAAGAAAGCTCCTTAAAAATTGATTATTAGAAGAAAAATAATTAATAAACCTTACAATATTGTGCTTATGTAAATAGCTTTTGGATAGTTTTGCGAACGATCTATCTCTTTTTAAGTGGTTAATCCATCCAATTTTCACGCAGTTTTCTCTAGATCAATATCATCATGTCTAAGCCACTGTGCAAAGAATCGTTGAATTTTGGGACACATTATAAATACTTTATATTATACACAGGTATAGATACCCAACTAATATTAGTAAATCAAAAAAAAAAGGAAGAAAAAGCATGCAGCCTTCTAAAACATATGAAATGACAATCACAGAAACGAAAATATAACCTATCTTCGAAATGTTCCAATTTCAAATGCAGTAATTCGAATTATCTGGTACTGGTGTCTGTCAGATGCATTGGCAATGCAAGCTTAACATAATAAGTCATGAATTATTACTTAATTCTTTTAAATTGGGCAATATATGTTCAGGGTAGCTGTATAATACGAAAATAATTACCGCAAAATATTTTAACATGACACCGGCTTTCTAAGAAACTGGTACAAACAAGACGGATTTAAATTGGTTCAGAGATAAAATTTCAATAACGTAAAGTTTTGGCAGAGCCTAAAGAGAATCGGTGCACAATTTTAAGACTTATTACGTTTCTTTCAAGGTTGTACGCAAAAAATTTTTCGCGAGTGTAATTTATTTTAAAGTATCGGCTCTTTAAATAGTTTTATAGCTGTGCTAATAGTGTTGTTATTTAAATGATTGTGCTCTTGAAATATATCTCCAAAGTATTTGAAAATAAAATTTTGTCGGCAATCATAGGTATAATCTTTGCAATAACATTTAAGATGTAGAATAACCACACCAGGATAACTGATCAAGAGTGTAGTGCCTATCCGACGCCCATGTGACAGGACACCAGCGACCCGCCGCGATGGAACACACTACAAGTCAGCAGATTGGGATAGGATGCGATATTTTTACGTCATATCCTTGGAGTTTGTTTCCCTTTGGATGGTCCCAGTGCCTATGCCATTGCAGTGACCGATATGATGCTACAAGGCATGGATATTTTCATACCAAGCTCTGTAGTATCGATCCGTGGCAGAACACAGCCACAGACATGCATCAGTTAAAGTAGCACTGCAAAAAACAGGCGTACTGAACGTGGGTTACGGCTCTGGGTACAAAATATTCAAACTGTAAGGTCTAAAGAGAAAATTCAACCGTGCCTCCACGTCATCAAAATCAGTGGACTGCTTTCAAGTTACACGACTGGAACACGCAAGTCCTGGGCATTGTCGAATGCTGCTCTTGATATCATCAACCAGCCATCTCTGCCGTCGCTACACATGGGGAATGAAACCCTGGCCAATACATCAAAACAGCCTCAACTAGTAACGCCAATGGCTTTGGTTCTCCTACGCATCTACTCATTTCTAATTCGATCTCGCAGGGAAACTCTAAGCATAGCCATCTCTATTGCTCTCTACGCGACCAGGAGCTTTCTCGTCAAGCCCATAGTTAGCGGCCACGTCATCGTGCTGTAAGTCATCACTAGCAACACATCTCAACTCATTGTTAAAAAAAACATTGTCTTCAGACACTGTTATTTGGAGAGTGAGTGGAGTGAGACTGCGAGAAGATTTTACGGAGCTTCCCGGACGCTGCCCATCCAAATTGTGTTCGATGAATGACCTCTTTCGCGATATTGGACCTGCCTAATTGGATTATTTGTCGAATATTAACTTACTAGTCAACAATTTCGAGAGTACAGTTCCCAACTGTTACGGGATTAGATGCTAAATGGACATTAGACATGATCTTCGTAGTGTCCATGTTCATTTTGTGAACTACTCCTTGGGAAGCTATATTAAGGCCATCGAGCATATGGCTTATGTCTTCCATGGTCTCAGCCATGATTACGGTATTGTCTGCGAATCGAAGGTGAGTTATTTATTCCCCGTTGATTTAATGCCCAGCCCGTTCCAGTCCAGAAGCTTAAAAACATCTTCCAATGCAGCAGTGAACAGCTCTTATCGACTACAAGATTAATTAAAATTCCCAGAAATGTTAACAACATTTATGTAAGAAGGACACTTTCTGAATAGACTGTAATGGTGATATAAATGCTTTAAACCACTCACACTTTCGCCAAACACGTAAAGTTTCTACGTATGTGCAATAAATTAGAGTTCCATGAAATATAAACTTCGGCCTTAGATTGCGTTAATTACTTTTATTGTACTCTGTTGTGAATTTCGCTAAAAGATCTGTCGGCGGGGCTTAAATGAATTTACGAGCGAGCATCCGGACGAGGTTAGTAGGTTTTATGTTCTAGCTTCAAGGTTATGTTCTGTCGCGAAACGCGTTAGATAATATTATAATTGTTTTTCGATGAGCATTTACGTACATGAGGCCATGTATAAATAGTGTTTTTTTTAATATTGACTCACTTTTTACAGAAATTATCTTGCCCCAAGTTAGGCATATATAGCCTGTGTTATGGGTTGCAAGCCAACGATATATTTAATACAATATACTTACTTAAACATGCATAAATACATATAAACATCCATGACTCGGAAACAAACATCCATATTCATCATATAAATGCTTGCACCTACCGGGATTCGAACCCGGGACCTCTAGATTAGTAGGTAGGATCGCTAACCACTCGGCTATACAGGTCGTCAAATCAGTTTATTTAGACGACCTTTATAGCCATTAATCCAAGTTTATTTCTAACCTCAGTTTTCCTCATGACAAAAGCCTCTAACAACTTTCATTTGGGCCTCTCCCTTGTTACTCATCGCACGTTACTTCCCGGCCGGCTTTATTTTGTCTACCCACAAACAAGATTGTTTCTTCTGCACCTCCTAATTACACCTTCGCATGATACGCCTCAAAAAAGTTATCACCACTACCATCTAGATGTCTGGCGTTCCTCTACTATGAACAACGAAAAGATTTTTCTTATGGGGTGTTTCTAGGACGATAAATCAGATAGTAGGAACTTTAATCCAGTTTTCTTCCTTAGTTCGCATAGAGTGTGTTGTTCGGCTTAAAAATTGCAATTCACACGAAAGCTCATAAATATCTTAGTATTTACTGGAATGTCAAGGTCCAAGCTTAGACTGGTTTGTGTCAAATTATTAAAAAAAACGTGCGCGTGCTGTTTGCTGAGAACTAAATTATTATAGCTATCGAGCAACTATTTGAAGGTCGCTTATTTGTGTTCTAATTGAAAGAAATGGACGAGTGCTTCCACGTTGCTTTGTGGTGACCAGGTGTTGAGTTTTTACTGGATTAAAGTGTATAACGATGCGTATTAAACATTATCAGAATATTTTTCAGATTAGGCACTTAGGTTACGTAATACGTTATTTATGCTAATACATATTGTTGTCTCTTTTACGCACAGTTATGAAGAATGTGACAACAGACACTTTGGTCCCGGATAACGTATTAAGGTGCCTTTTGGAATACTAAACCTAAGATAATTTATACGTCTAGATAGAGTCTCTTGCTGTTAGATAACCGATAGAAACAGGCCAGGAATATAAGCTTAATGTGCGGGACTAGCTACGTCTTACACTCGCGATTTGTATTTGACACTTTATGTTAGTGTGCGTGAATTACTCAAAATAGAGGTTACATATATACTCACGTTATTTTCGACGTTTTCACAGCTGTTATAGTCTATCTAGACGTATAAATGATCTAAGTGCGTGATTTACATCCAACGAAGCAAAAATGTTTTGACGAGCACGTTGTTGAAGTGGTAACTACACGTATATGCCTATCGAGTTGGGGGTAACGAGTTCGAAGCTCACTGTGACCTTTCTTTGTCAATATCTGTAACACCAATAGTTAAATGAAAAATACCCATCGGTTGCGAATTATCAATTTAATCATTGACATCATTAATGTCACTTATGCCCTTTTGCTCTTAAGATGATAACTCATAAAAAAATGGTGTGTACTAAAGATCATAAATAGGATCACGCTAATAATATGAAAGACGGTCTTTGTGGTATATTCTTAAATAATAACATTTTCTATGAATTTTATTATTTTTTTTTGAATAAAATACTTTGTTAAATTTTGCTCTGACTGATCGCGCTGCTTAGTCGACTCAATCTGACTTTACTCGAACCAGAATTAGTTGGTAGTTCAGTCTCCAATACCCGGACAAATTACAAAGTAACGTATTCAGCGTCTAAAGAAGGTTTCACTTCAAAAACCCAAATATGTTGAGAAAACTAAACTTATTCTTTTATTTCAACATCCCTATTATTATAAACTTCTAACAATATACCTCTGTACTTTTAATCACAATAAATTGATTTCTAAAATATGATTATTACGTGATTCTATTAAATCTAAACCGAAATATTGAAAACGCCGTTGATACACATAGCCATTCTTGTGCTGAAACCGTTTAATACGTTCAATTTTGACTACACTGCCCTAAAAAATAACGGTTATGTTATCGAATCAAATCAAAATAATTTATTGAAAGTAGGTATATATAATACACTTTTCCACGTCATAAAAACAATAGAATAATTTAATACATTATCGTAAAAATATAAATGTTACAATAATATCAATATATATGTCAATAGTAAAAATATAAATGTCATCGATGGTATTGTACATATAATACCTGCTACCTATCATCTATTTATTATGTTTTGTCACTAAATTACAATTATTGTTCCAAATAATTTTGCCATTTAAATATTCTTCTATCTTATAATACGCATTTTGTGATAGTATGCGCTTAATAACAAACTTAAACTTATTTTCACTAAGACTTAATCTAAAATATTTATTAAAAAAAATCTACTAAATCGAGAAATTATGGTAACCCTACTGAATTACTATAGACGTCACTGTGTTGTAGCGGTTGCCGGCGCCAGTACGCTTTATCAATTTACTTCTATTGTAGCATCACGCTCGATTCTTATTTGTGTTTCTTACGTCATTAGTCATTACGCTACGTTCGAAATTATGTCACAACTCACAACGGTTTCGATTTCTGTCTATAGTTCTTACAAATATTTTTTGTAAAGATTTCGATAGAAGGTCGACCTATTTTCTATCACTAGACATAGTTAAACAAAAGTTACTCTTAGATCTTCTTCTTCTTCTTCGTGATACTCTTGGCAGAGTTATCGTGGTCATATCGAAGTGACATCTTTTGGGGAAGATGTGATTCACCTCACGAGAATTTGCCACTTTTCCCTGCTGGCCGACAGCCTCGTATACTCTTTCAATCGACCGCCCACAGCAGACTTAATTTGGTCGGTCCATCGATGGGCCTTCCTCACCCTCTGCCCTCCACTTTGCCCTGCACGACAAGGCGCTTAATGGACTCACTCTTGCGGCAGGAAATGTGTCCGAAGAACTTAAGTATGTGACTCCGTACTAACACCGAAACTCTTTATTTTATTCACCACATCTCCAGAGCATCAATTTTCTTTTTCTCGTCTTGTCACAAAATCCACGTCTCTGCATGCAAAAATATGGGAAAAAACAATCGTTTGGGCGAGCCAGATTTTCGTAGCTTTTGTTGTTTCTTTTCATCCATACTTTCTTCAATCTGTCCATCGCAGTTCTTGCCATCGCCATACGGCGCTTCACTTCATCTACGCAACCTCGACTGTTTGAGATTGAAGCACCAAGATATCCATAAGATTGCAAGACCACGTAGTTCGCAATCTGCGTAAGGTCGGGTGAGTTATTTTACTTTAACTACGAGTACTACTGATCTCTACTCTTACTACGGATTGCTCTTAGATCACATCAAATTAAATTTAAGCATTTTTTTATTTCAGAAACAGAACTTATAACGATTATTGCGTGATAGTTTTCCTATTAATAAACTCTACCTCAAACAATGTTCTAAAATTCCGATTGAATAGAGAAATAATATTAAGTTCATAAACACCTAACATCCACATATAAAGTTACGCCGTTTATAGATTTGTGGTAGGTGGTCTGCTCTGTTGATCGAATAAAATTGTTAATCGATGTATCGATTTTACGATCGCTTCGAGTATGGGTTTACAAACTTAACGAGGAACCGCAAATACCATTACCTCGGAATCGATAATAGGTCTGGCGTGAGAGAGATAGGTCAGTGAATTTCGCCATATTTAAACACGTAATGTAGTAAAGGTAAAATATTGTTTTGTATATTTTTATGTTTTATTGAATAGAGTTTGGAAATGTATGAAAGTGATAACTTTGCAACTTTTTTCTTCATATCATCTATATCATCTCTATACATTTCTGGATTACCGTTTAAAATGGAGTACATATCATGTATGTACATAAAATTGCACTTGAATACACAGAAATAAAGCAATTTTGGGGCAAATAGTGACGTGTAATGAAAGGATTATTGCAGTGACTGACTCCAGGTCAAACACCGCAATAATGCCAGCATGCGAAGCTTACTCATTGAAAAATGATGGTGACTGTTTGGTGGTCACTGCAGTTTCTTCAGATTCCAGCAATAACAGATGTCTATTGCACTGAACTTCGAATAAGCGATACGACTGACCGGACTTGTAAGACTTAACACGGCTCGAGAAATAATTTTAATTCTATAGGACCTACATTTAGAAACCGTCCAATATCTGCTTCTGCAATACAAAATACCTTGACAGACTTTATTGAGTCCAGATCCACCGCAAAGGCATAAATGATCTTGCCGTGTAAATGTATAGATAACGTATTTTTTTTATTTACAAAAAAGATTCAATCTTTCGGTACGAAACGAAAACATACTCACAGATACCAAATGGAGGCTCCTTTGCACAGGAAGCCGGCTAGATTATAGGTACCACAACGACGCCTATTTCTGCCGTGAAGCAGTGATGTGTAAACATTACTGTGTTTCGGTCTGAAGGGCACTGTAGCTAGTGAAATTACTGGGCAAATGAGACTTAACATCTTATGTCTCAAGGTGACAAGCGCAATTGTAGTGCCGCTCAAAATTTTTTGGTTTTTCAAGAATCCGCACTGCAATGGATAGGGATAATGATGATTGATAAATTACCATCAGCTGAACGCCCTGCTCGTCTCATCCCTTATTTTCGTAAAAAAAAGATAAAATTGCGTATTTCCGACACAGTTCTAAGGATTTACATTAAATTCACCACAATATCATTTTTTTAGCTAAATGTCCAACATGCCTTGACTCATTTTCAACATAAAATCGCGAAGAAAAAGAAAAATTTATTCGGTTAAAAAAAATTTTGCGTGCGCATAAATCAGAGTAGTATTAATGAATGCACACCCACACTTTACCACATTAACCTGCAGGCGAAATGCTGGAGCGTTTACGTATTGTAATATAAATAAGGTACTTTGTTGCATGTCTTTTTAATTTTATAAGAAACTTTACTGTAACAGGGTTATGCAAGAATGCAAATTCAAGGTCTTGATTTCATCTGCTCTTTATTTAGTGGGGATCCAATCATGTTACCAGGCTGCGAATATGTGACTTAACGTTGTTAACTTAACTGTGTCTGGTTCAGACGGGTTTAGTTCCTGTTGTAGTATGAATCTTTCATCTTTGGATTAATTGCGTAATTAACAAATTTTTAATGTCTCCTATCCGTTTGTTATCAGCTTTCTTGCTTTTGAAGTGGAAACTTCTTTAGGCACGTTAAGCACTTTTGAGATGGAGAAATAATACTGGTGCCAACTTAAATGAGTTTATGTACTAGACGCTAGAATCTAGACTCTAGAGTATTGTCACAAACGGGAAAAAAATTTTGTGTGTGACATTAAACTATCAAACATTTTAACATAGACAAATAAGTTTTATTTCTAAGTATCTTTCTCTTGGTAAGTAATTAATTTTCAGTAAATAATGATGATTTATTAACCTTCCGTAATCGGGAAGTGCCCCCGCGCCGCGGTCTTCCATATAACGGCGCGCGCGCAGCGACCTGACAATGCGTATTATTTTACCTGTATTAATAGATAGCTCATAATTAGGATGATAACAGAGAATTTATAAGAAAGCTATTGAAACAAGCTATAAGACCATGCAAAATAAACTATCTTATTAACAAAATGATGGTCAGAACTTGGTCAGTACGTAGTGTGCCGTACGCAATTTCGATCTGCAATGTTTGAGTGAGTAGTAACTATGAGATCCGCTATGGATAACTTATAGGAGACTTAAACGTCGTATTTATAATCTCGTATTAGTGTTAAAACACTCCATATACCCTCCGATATAGTGACTTTAAAAGCCAGGACCCTTCTATAAACCAATTTTTGGCCCTCAATAGCAAAAAAAATGGCTGACGGCAATCAGCTGTTTCATATTTCACTTTTGAATTGCGATGCCACGTCTATAGAAAATTTTTAATAAGGCTTAGGGCGCACTACGGTTTTTTCCCGAGAGCGGTTAACGCGAAACCGCTCGAGACGCACCCACCACGATTATAAACCGCGAAATCACCCACCATTTTCACAGTTTGAAGATGGATTTCAAAAGAGCAATGTATTGTTGTTTTAATACTAAGAATCAGAAAAAAGACGTCAGCGAAAATTTTGCAAATATTGGGTCTATCCACTAACTAGGTAGCTGTATATTAGAAGTTTCTTTCTTCTGCTTAGAGTGCGACCTTAAATTCATCACCTTCATGAATACAAAACTGTGATTCTGAACTTTCCTACTCTGCGTTTGAAACAGACTCCGATTTGGTTGACGACATAATTTCAATGGCGTGACAACACGACAATTTTTCGCGATGGTCGGTCAATTAATTAATTTTTTTTGTGGCGGGTTTTTTCGCGACAATTTTGTAACATTTCAATGTTTTAAAATAAGTTTCGGGAAAAAACCGCAAGTGCGGCTACTTGTATTCGTTTTCTTTTTTCATAAACTCACTAAACGGTTAAAAACCGCTGCGGTTTAACCGTAGTGAGGCCTAGGCCTAAGGCGTTAAATCTGCTCGTATTCGTCAAATCTTTTTATTCCAACTCCACAAGATTTTCAATGATAAAGCGGTTTGTCTTTTATCGTGAATTTAATTAATTGCTTATTATTACTTATCTACTATAAAAAACCTTAGAAAATCATATTATACTTTTCGTTAGATTAAATTTATCGTCCGTGAATTCAAATAGCATTTATTTATATGCAAAATTTATCTACGAAATATCGTGTCGGGTTTCTTAACTAATCCCGTATATGGCTCGATGCATCTGACTAGAATATTCACGCTACAAGACAACCGTTACTATAATTCAAAGATCATTAGGTCTCTTGGTGCATGCTGTTTGCCTAGTACCTGTCTAGTTGGCGCAGGCTTCCCGTTGCTTTAACTTATCGTTGGGACAATGACCGCTTTATTCAGGGATAGCTTTTGAACTGCAATTTATCTAAGTTCTGATACGAACGAACAATTTGTTTCCTAGAAAGTCTTATACATTTGTATATGGGCTTTCTATATTCTAATATGCTTGTTACATAGTTTTAGTCTATTTTGAAACGCAAAAACATTGTACCCTTCCCGGAAATACTTTTACCGTTTCAACGATACATTATTCTGGATAGTTCATATATGTCATCATTGTTTTTTGTTTATTTTATGTCAATACTAGCCAAGTTGTGTTTCTAGAACATCTCAAAACCAAGTATTTACTTATGACACCATCAGGGTCGCTTCTACTGTTAATTCAACAAAATATGCAGCCATTTTTTTATATGTTGATCTTTGGTTAATGTTAAATGTTAATTTCGCTTAGTTTCACAAAATCACTTCGACACGTGTTGCGCCTTCACAGGCCGTATTCTCGCCAAAAGCTGGAACGAGAATGTTTATTTACATAATTAATTCAATTAATTGAACGCCTGATTAACATAATATGAATCTATTTGTTGTTCATCAGTTCTATTTAATTGTGTGTAGAATTTAAATGATTGTCGTGGGCAACGAACTGGTGTCGTTAATTCAAATATTTTCTTATTGATTTTGCTTTATTTCGTGAATTTTAGTTCGAGGCTCATAGAATTTGTAATTGATGGATGTTAACTTAGATAATTAATACGTCTAGATAGAATCTCTTGCTGTTTGACAACCGATAAAAACAGGCCATGTTAAATACTTTAGTGTGAGTGACAAGCTACGTCTTACACTCGCGATTTGTATGACACTTTGTGTCAGTATGTGTGCATTGCTCAAAATAGAGGCTAACTCATTCTAACTCTCTAGACGTATAAATGATGTAAGAATTAATTACGTTTTAGTAAATATCGCATCATTTTTTAAAGCCAAACCAACCAGATAAAGGTTACTTGTTGTTTTTCTGTCCGTAGAAACTCTTTTACTGCGGAACGCATGGCGTTGAAGCTAAAAATTCTATCACCTTATATCCTAGAAGCTTAAAATTGACGCAATCAAAAGGTACGTCAATCCTAAAATAATATTTAAACAATTTTCACGATAATCGATACCTAATTTACTTCCAGCTGATCTAAAATGCTAAGCGCTTGTGTATGATGCCACTTCATTGCATATTGACCAACGTACTAAATAAATATCACCTACTTAATAATCTCCCTATTTTTAGTTGTTTAAAATATTAATGAAAATTGGTCAAGTGCGAGGCCTTGTCGCACACGGAGGGGTCCGGACCATCATACTATTTATAATAACACTATGTAGGTACTTTGATATACCTGTGTAAATGAAACATTTTATAAAATAAGCGTGGCGGTTTTTTTTTTCAAATTATCATCCTAATTTTGAAGTTTTAAATAAATAAATAAATTAACGGTACCCGTTAGTTACATTTTGGAACGTAAAAACAAAGTATTTATATTTATTTATGGGTACCTTCAAAAACAGTTTTTGGTTATACAAACATAAATGATATGCATATATTTAAGTATGTATCTGGTAATTTTTTCTCTTGACTTAAACATTAAGATTAAGTCAAGTAAGTACTAAGTTAGTATCATTTAGTACCCACATTATAAACTGTAAAAAAAAACGAATGTCTACTTTCGTACTTTCATTTCGTACGTACGTGCAAGTTTTGAGACTTATTTTCGACATATTTAATACATTTTAATATTCATCTAATATATAAAATTCTCATATCGCGGTGTTTGTAGTTAAACTCCTCCGAAACGGCTTGACCGATTCTAATGAAATTTTGAGTGCATATTGGATAGGTCTGAGAATCGGACATCTTTTTTTCATCCCCCTAAATGTTAAGGCGCCAAATTTTTTTTAAAATAGTTTTGACATTTTTTTTAATTTGTTTGTCAGCAAAAATACATACAACTTCAAATTTTCACCCATCTACGATCAACAGTTACTTTTGTATCGCGATTTTAATATCGGGAATACAACGTTTGCTGGGTCAGCTAGTATTATCTATATATATTGAAAAGACCTTCACAATAAGACTAATATTTCATCCTCTAATTGAATAATAACCTGTCTATTTCTAATCAATAAATTGCACAGGCAAAGAGTATTACATCTATAATTGTTATATTATTCAAACATTCAGCTCGGCAACTGAATCACAAGATATTTTTTTATTCAATAAAAGTTCACACTCTAACAAACTCTACAATGCAAAGTGTTGAGCCATAGACCATGCCAAATTAGTCACGAATCGGCTACAAATTTCTCTTCCAACCAAATGCCAATTGCATTTCCGAATGAAGTTAAACAAACCAAAAAGTCTTATCGCATTTCGCCTGACGTTTAATTAAAGAGAAACGCGCTTGGGGTTCCGTTCTTAATTTAAAATTCAAATATAAATAACGAACCTATTATAATTAAGCACCTCAGTGAGGTCGCAATAAAAAACGAAAGAACTTGCAGATTTTGCCTTGAGGCCGATGGAACGCCTCTTCATCTCCTCTGCAATTGTGGCCCACTAATGCATAAGCGTAACACCATCCTTGGCGACTATACCCCACTCCCAGATGCTGTTTGTAATACTCGCGTCAAGAAAATACTGCGGTTCATAAACGCAGCAGGGCTTGACGACGAGCTATAAGTATGAGTGGCCAATACAATAGTTCAATTCTGGACGCGGTGTTACTAGCACCCAATCAAGACTAGCAATATACACACACTCACGCCTTGTTCCCGTCGGGGTAGGCAGAGACAATAGAATGCCATTTGCTTCTATCCTTACAAACCTCACGCGCTTCCTCTACATTCATTACTATTTTCATACATGCTCGCCGGTTGCGCGTGCTTCGGACCTCTCCTTTTCTCAAAACGTCGACGAATGTTCTACGAGGTCTCTCGCGACCGACTTGCCCACACACACTTGCCTTATATATATATTTGATACGTCATTCTTTCTTCACTCATTCGCTCCACGTGTCCAAACATTTCAGCATTCCTTTTTCAGTCCTCGTCACCACATCCTCTTTCAAACCACAGCGCGCTAGTATTACCGCATTCGGAATTCTATCAGTCAGTATTACCCCACACATACTACGCAGTGATCGCATCTCAATATGCTTCTTCTGCCATACCCAACTCTCACTTCCATACATTAACGTGGCGATAATAATAATAACTATATAATTATTTTTAATGCGATAAAACAAAAAATCATGTTGTCATTGTGTGGTGTTCGTCATTGGGGTGACTTTTTCTTATTTGCATAGTAGTTTCTTATTTTCTTAGTAACCTACACTTACGATGTGCACTTTACAGCATTTTAATTTGTATGTCGTGATCCGCTGTCCTGACAGAGTTTTTTCTACACATACACTACATAATGCTTGCGATGTCAAGGAGAAAAAAATAAAAGAAAAAGGAAAATGATATAAATGTATCGAGGTAATGCTCAGGGATACATAATAATTATAATAATATTGACACACTTGTGTCTTCTAGGAATAGTTTTATGAAACCTGCAAATTAATTAGCGGCACTGCATTGTAATGGGTAGAGCGTATCAATTCCTTCAGCTGTCATGCTCGTCTCGTCCCTTATTTTCATAAAAAAAAAATTAAGTAAACTATGAAAATCATATTCCGGAGAATTTCATTCACAATTCGTAAAATAACTAAATTTAAATATATTTACGAGAGAACCCACTCATGAAATCTCTGGCAACTTTAGGACATTACAAAATGTTAACTGTACGGACAAATGAACCGACGAATTTATCGCTTGTACAATCCAACAAGTACGTGTACTAAGTGTTTGATATGTATCAGAAGCATGCGGGCATATCCGGTTGTTCAGGTTTTAACAAAAATACTATTGAAATTATAAAAAATAACTTAAATTAAAAACTCCGGAAGAATTTTCGCTTGTTTGAAAAGTATCTCCAACCATCAATATATTTACGAGCTTTTATTTGTTTTGCCTTGTTTGTTATGTTGGCGAGACGCCGAAATCCAAACTAATGATTGATTGATGATTTAATAAATACTTATTGACACACTTTTTACACAAGACACATTTTGGGGCAAGATAACCCCAAGTTAAGCATATATAGCCTGTGTTATGGGTTACAAGACAATGATATATTTAATACAATATACTTACTTAAACATACATAAATTCATATAAACATACATAAATACATTTAAACATCCACGACTCGGAAACAAACATCCATATTCATCATATAAATGCTTGCACCTACCGGGTTTCGAACCCGGGAAAATAATACTTCAATACGTCAGAACGTCAGAATTGCATCCAATTAACGGTCAAACAGAACCTTCCAGCAGTTTTCCTCTACTGATTGACTTAAAATTTTGATTCACAAATGTGATTCACAAACATTATTACTCCTAACGGAAAAAAATCCTTAATAATGTCAATTTAATTACACTATAGCAGACTCCAAAAGACGAGGAACCAGTTAATATGAACCGTTTATATTTCAAATTTTCCAGTAATATTAAATAACTCCTCACAACACCTCAGAAAAATACAAAAAATATTTCAATGTATCACGTTATAAGTATCGCATGGCAACAAACGTCACGAAAGGAAGATTTCTGTGTTATGACGAAAAAGAACATTTATTCGTTAGTAGCCATAGCATTCAATTTCAAATTAAAATATGTTTGATCCAAAAAATGATTTAAAATCACTAATTGAACGACAAAAACCGCCCATTTTAAAATGTATGCCTCACACCTGAGAAGAACGGGTGCAAGAAACTCAGCGTGCTTCTTTATAAAATTTCGTAACAACAGTAAAATTTATAATTTAATAATCTGAGGGCGGTAGCTCCATTCCCAATCTGTGGTATTATTAAGAAAACCATTTATGTTATAGTAACCGTTACCACACAAACGGTGTTTAAGAATTCTTTTGAATTTCGTATAACATTTGTTTTGTAAATTTTTTAGGATAATATTGTAAAAGCATACATCGCCGAATAAAAGACTTACTAACCCGAACCAACCGAGTAGTAGACATAACAAGTTTATGTTTGTTCCTGGTGTAAACATTATGCTTATTACAGTGTCTAGCAAATTCGCCTATGACGACAAGCATAACATAAGAAAATATTAAGATGCAATAGCTAATTTGTTCATTTCTATAAGTTTTTCTCCTACTGATGTAACATGAATGGTTTTCAATAGCTCCTACTTTGACTACATAACAACACTTTATATTGTGATTTGAGCAACGACGCTCGAGATCAGCTTCAAAAAGTTTCTATGCTAAACCGCTCGTCAGAAAATTAGATAAACACGGCGTCGTAAAGCCCTTCTACGAGAGGGACTTGAATCCTTTTAAAAGATGTTTCGCCGAAGTATGTTTGAATAGAATCATTATGATTTACAAAGACACCCGCCGTCGCTCGAACAAATCACTCGTAGTCATGAAAGTCAAGAATAACCTGAGGTGCATGAACTCATGAAATCAATACTACTCGTCGATCATCTATGAATAATTCTACATCTTATGTAATACAACATAACCACCTGCTATTGATTATAGTCGAAGAGATGATTAACTTATTTTAGGGCATACCTTTAAAATAATACCATCCAGTTCTTCTCGCTATTTAGTGAGTGTACTGACAGGTCTGGTTAGATATATATCATTTTTCAATATATTAATTTTACAAGAAAAAACATGACTAAAATAAATTTCTCAATCGAATAAAACACACATTTTTTACCGTTTTACAAGTAAGCAATATTTGAAGTTATTCTTTTGGTACACTTGTGCTAGTATTGTACACTTTTACAAGAACATATTTTTAGGATATATAATTTAAAATATTTTGTTTGTTTTACATAACATGCGCGCATTTTTAATATATGCGCTCAACATGGTGTATTCTTTGCAGCAATAACTTTTGTTATTGCTCCAAATTTCACAAAACCATTTTTGATTTTGTCAAAATCGTTCATAATTTATTGGTTCAAATTTCAAAACTAAAATTTAGAAAAACCATTATGGAACAAACAGTATGACTGGTGACAATGACATAACTCGAGGAGAGTACTCGATAAACGATTCTCGTCAATTATGTTATAAAATATGGTGGTAAATTTTTAAACAAATTTCCCTATTAATAAATGAAGTGTGGATACATCACCGCACTCCATCACTTTTTTTTGGTTTCATTTGTTGAGCGCAAGCGCCGACATGTTCGGCTTTATGCTTCCAAGCCCCGCAATTAGCGTGTATATTTTTCTTCAAATATTATTGCCAAAAATCACATCCTCCAGTATCCCTCGTATCTTACCAGTCATACTTTTATTTGTAATGGATCTTAAAGAGACATATTATATTGATTGAGCGGTTCAAAAAGTTATATTATTTATTATAATCCTCAAAGAAAACCATTTTTAAGGTAGAACAGACTTATATTTTTTATTTCACTGCTATTTGGTGCAAATATTTAATAAATGTATCATGTAAAGGGTATGAGTTAGTATGTAATAATTTTATATATTAAATAATTTATTATATTATCATCATCATCTCTTGGTCTAAACGCGTTGCAAGGACGAGACAAGAACCGTGATCGTTCAAGTGTTCGTTATCTTGAAAGTTCTTTGAGATGTAATTCAAGTGCATCGTATCTTTGAAATATTTACAGAAAAATGTTCTTTAGTTCATTATACAAATAAAACATATTTTGCTGTAATAATAAAAAGATTTAAATTGCGTACATTTGTACAGAACTATAAAGGTAATTTCGAAGACCATAAGAGCGAAATTTGTGAAATATCAAGCTTATCTGTGAGCAGGTCTGTTTTTACAGCATTGTGCATCTTGATTGCGTTTTTTTATCCTAAGATGTTGTTTTCGCTCAAAACAGTGTTGTCTACAAATAACACAGGAAAATATCGTTTGAACGAGTCTTGTATTAATATTAATATTACAACTAGTTTTCAGTCCGTAAATTTAAATTCACAGACAAAGGACAAAATATTTATATTAAAACTAGTGGACCCAACAGACGTACACACGTCTTAAATTTGAAAAATCGGTCCAGCCGTTAGGAGGAGTTCACTAACATACACATGAGCAGGAGAATTATATTATATGGACGGAATTGAGAATCTAAACCAATCTCAAATTCACTGAAACAAACACAAAAATCATCAAAATCGGTCCAGCCGTTTAGGAGGTAGTTTAATTGTGAATCTAAACCATTCTCGAATCCACCTGAAGACACACACCAATCTCGAATTCACTGGAACACACAAAAATATCATCAAGATCGGTCCAGCCGTTTAGGAGGTAGAACAATTGTGAATCTGAACCATCCTCGAATCCCCTTGACTTCACACAAAAAATTTCATCAAAATCGGTCCAGCCGTCAGTTCGTAGGAGGAGTTCAGTGACATACACACGCACACAAGAAATATATATATATATATATATAAAGATGTAAATAACATATTGTTAGATGCAATTGAAAAACTATATAAGTGTTTTATCAAATTTCTGTTACATCTAAAACTCGTAAAAACCAATTTTGATACCCCACTTAGGTTTTCTTTAATCTGTCACCCTGACTATTGGCGCTTTTCTGAAAAGGATACCTGCAATCCACATAGAAACAGTTAGGGCTATAGTTTATGACTGAAGGTACAGTTGAAACTGCTAAATAAATCAGTATTTAGAACGTAGTATATTAGTGCATAGTTATACAATCGACATTCCAAACAATTATTACATGAGAAACTGTCTCGAGACGAGTAAAACATTCACCTGATGGATAATAATACGCCCAGTCTATTATTACAAAGGAGTACAGAAATTCTGTGCATCACAATTGCGCTCGTCATCTTGAGACATAAGATGTTCTCTTTAGCCCAGCTATTTTACTAGCTACGGCGTCCTTCAAACAGAATCACACTAATGCTAGCACATTACTACCTCACAGCACCAGCCTCCGCTGTACTGGTAAAAAATATTAAAGGGATTGTACACGTACACACTGCCGATATTAATACAATATTTGTGCTGCAGAAGAGGGCTATTCGCGCTATTTATAACGTAGGACCTAAAGAATCATTGAGAGCAAAATTCAAGGAAATTAACATCTTGACTGTTGCATCTCAATATATTCTTGATAATGTAATGTATGTTCATAGGCACATAAGTGAATTTGCGAGAAACTGTCATAACCATAATGTTAACACCAGGAACAGACATAAACTTATGATGCCTACTACTCGGCTAACTCGAGTTAGTAAGTCTTTTGTGGGGTGATGTATATGCTTTTATCTACACCTATGCTTTAAATCCTCTATTAAAGATTCTGAAACAGTTAGCTTATTGCCAACATTTAAACACCCAATGTTCTAATAACCATTACATCATCCAAAAGAGTGTTGTAATGTTGTACCGAATTTCATAACAACACTCCTAATTTTTTTTCATTCCCTTCATGCTCAAAGAGTTTTAACAGACAGCCACATTCTTATTGCTCGATGCGTGGCATCTGTATGAATTTCAAAAAAAGAACATTTTTTTTTGCGCGCGTTCCACACTACCAGAACGTCGCGCGCCGTAAAAAAAGTAGGTTACTCGAATCCCCTCCATTTTTCTTCGATATTGTTATTGTTTTCTTTACAAAAAATGAGCGATTAATTTCCAAAAGAACATAATATTCAAGTGAATTTTAATTATTGCACTATACAAAATGTAAATAACTACTAAAATAAATAATTATTTCATTAATACTTAGTTTATTTGTATATAATCAGTAATAGATGATATTAGGTTTCTACTAGGACTGGCTGTTTTAATGTTAGCAGTAAGCTTCAGAATCTTTTAGAGGATTCAAATTTTGGGTGTAGATAAAGTCTTGTATGCAACTGTTGATAATTAGGTATTAAAACACTCATGTGATACTATTATCACACTCGGCTTCGCCTCGTGAGATAAATCCACATTCGTGTTTTAATAACCCTTATTACACAACAGTTGCATAAATAACTATTACAACAAGATCCCTGAAAATGTTCAAAACAAAAGTATTACGTTATTCAAAAGAATTGTTAAAAAACGTTTGTGTGGTAAAGGTTACTATAATATGAATGACTTTCTTAATGATGCCACAGATTGGGAATGGAGTGACCGCATTCAGGCTATTAAAGAATAAGTTTAATTGTACAATATTACTTTGTAAACATATTTATTCGATGACAAAAAAATCCCGCTGAGTTTGTTGCGACCATTCTTCTCAGCTCTGAGGCATTCATTTTGGAATGGGTGATAGTTTTTTGACTTTCAATAAGTAATGTCACATCCTATTTTGAATAAAAATATTTCAATTTGAATATTTCAACAAAACGATCTATTAGTTTATTTTCGTTTCACTACATTTACTTCAATATTTTTGTATTTATTATAGTAGATTATATAAAAAAAATTGTATATGCACATAATTGAATAAATACAACACATAAGAACCTAAATTAAAAATATTTATATCATGCGGTCAAAGGACTATGTATAATGTATTCGATAATCGCATCTCCAACCGCAAGGATAGTTCAAGTGACCACAACACACCACATCACTAAACAAGTGAACGTGTCCTGTCAACAATATTATATAAGAACTTGTCGTACGTGATAACATACGATGATGACTGTAAAAAGTATCGCCTTTGAGGCATCGAACTTACGTACTTGCACGCCTCGTTGTCTGTGGTTAGCATTCCACAATATAAAACTCTATAGGCTAAGGAGTCTCTATAATATAGAGGCATCCACAAATTGCTTCTTCTTGGCCTTTAAAGAAAGTTTTATCTGTTTTGAGGTTACAATATATTAATTTGATTTTCAAGAGAATGATGCGTAACCTTTTCATGGGAGTGGGGGAGTGAGCCAGGGGACAGAGGACATCTCCCTCTCTCCCCCTTCCCCTCTTATCCCCCCTCCACCTGCGACACGATACTAAATTCTTACCAAATTATGTCTATTTCTAAAGAAATAAACCTTTTAAATAAAAAAGAAAACACTTTTTGTCAATTTACGGAAGCAACTCTGGCATTTGGTCAAATCATTAGATTTGTTTCGAGAAATGATAAAATTGTGTTGTTATTTTAATATCCTCTGAGAAATTACCAAATTAACTGTTTTTATCATATCCCTGCGACATATACATAATATTAGCTGTGACCCGCGATATCAGAAATAGCCACATGGTAATATATGACTTTCTAAATATAATCTTAATATATCTTGGAAATGGAGCGACAGCCCCGAGGCTATTTACTGATTTTTTTTCTATAACAACATATTTTCTATAAAAAAAAAATTCACTTCAAAAAACTTGCTTAATATCATGCCGGTCTCGCAGAGCTTCTGGCTTTCTGGTACCTTCATATCCTGATCTGGTCTTCATCCACTCGTATTCCAAGTCTTTCAATTAAAATTGATATATATTTGGTACTCAGCGTGGCCCTTTTCATTATATTCTCAAACATATCGCGGAGAATACGTCTAGACTCTAGATCGACATTTCCCAACTACATAGGTTAAAATAAAAATATCAAAAATCGTATCCTTTATTACATCATCCTACATAATTCAAATTATTATTATTATTATTATTATTATTATTTATATTTTTTTAATATGAAAATAAGGTATGAGACAAGTAGGACGTTCAGCTGATGGTAATTGATACGCCCTAACCATAACAATGCAGTGCCGCTTAGGATTATTGAAAAACGCAAAAATTCTGAGCGGTACTACAACTGCGCTCGTCACCTTGAGACATAAGTTGTCAAGTCTCATTTGCCCAGTAATTTCACTAGCTACAGCGCCCTTCAGACCGAAACGCAGTAATGCTTACACATTACTGCTTCACGGCAGAAATAGACGCCGTTGTGGTACCCATAATCTAGCCGGCATCCGGTGCAAAGGAGCCTGCCACTGGTATTATTTTAATTTTATTTAATTTAATTAAAAAACATTATAGAACACTTTAGCTAATACACACGAAAACAGCTACTGATTTTATAAAACCTAATTAACACTACTTATAACTTTCACCACACTAAGTGCACACATCTTGCCTTAACCATTTATCTCTCACTCTCTCTAAGGAACTCTCTCGTTTTTCAATCTGTCCTTCATAGCTTCTCACTCCAGGAATCCGGGTGTTTGTTAACTAATCGGTAAAATTCTAAATAAAACATTACTGGCTAAGGTCAGGATTATTTTGCCATTTAAATCTTTTACAGATATACTCATACTATTTCAAAGTACCCACTTGTTGCCATGTTGTCACATGATATATACGACAATTTACAATTTGAAAGTTCTTATAAGTTACAACAATATATACAGCGTGTATTTAGGTTAGCTTAGAAAGTCTCGCTTTAAAGAGAAATCTAGATTTAAGCACATTTATTTCTGTAAGTACAATAAATGTTTCCGTTTTCGCGATAAGCAAAAGAAATTATTATCGCCAGCCTCTTCGATTTCTATTCTAAACAAATATAGTATATATTTTGTGTATATTCTACAAAGTTTTTTGTGGAATCACCTGCCATCTGGTAGTAAATCTCGTGGTGATAACCTCCATCATATCCTCTATAGATAATTATGGGAGAGGCAATCAAGTTTATTAGACTTCGAGGGAGTTTTACAGAGACTCCATACTTCAAAGACATGCATTTGTTCCAACGATTGTTCCTTGTCGAGTAGTTAGTGGAAAATTATATGTTTCTAGCGGAGATCGAACTTCAAACTCTCGTATATATATGCTTGTAGACTCTCGAAAACAAAAAAAATCATTAAAAGGTATTTTTATAAAAAAGTGTTACGAAACATATACATTGACACACTTTAACACAAATTATCTTGCCCTAAACTAGGGTACTAGGGTAGGGTATGGTAGGTTCGGGATAGCCTACAAGCTACAGTACACTATGGGTACAAGATAACGATATATTTCATACAATATACTTTAACATACTTAAATACATATAAACGTAAAGGACTCGGAAACAAACATCCATATTCATCATATAAATGTTTGCACCAATTGGAATTTGTCACTATTTATTACTATACTGTGATGACTATCGTAAGGATAACAACTGGCAGATGACAGACTGGTTTTACGCAATGAACGACATACTGCAACTACTTCATCATGGAGACTTAGCATTCATCATGTGCTTATCAATTTTATTTTCAACCTACTTCAAAAACAGGAAGTTTATAAGATATTTTTTGCATGTTATCCATATATCGTATCTCCGCGTTTATGGTCGCGGTTCCAGAATTGGTTCCTGATTTGAATTTTTCAAGACATAAGTTCCATTGTAAGAATAATCTGAAGGTGAAATCTTTTAGAAAATGAAGAAACTCATTAATATTTATGGGCCTAAAGAATCATTGAGAGCAAAATTTCAAGAAATTAAAACATTGCTCCTCAATTTATTATTGATAATGTAATGTATGTAGTATGTACATAGACACATAAGTGAATTTGGTAGAAACTGTCATAACCATAATGCTAACACCAGGAACAGACATAAACTCATGCCTACTACTCGGCTAAGTCGAGTTAGTAAGTCTTTTGCAGGGGGCTGTATATGCATTTACAACAAGATCCCAGAAAATGTTCAAAGCAAATGTATAACGAAATTCAAAAGAATTGTTATTAAACATTTTTATGGTAATAACATAATGACTCTTGATGAAACCACAGATTTGGAAGGGAGCGATCGCCCGCAAGTTTAATTGTACGATGTTACTTTGTAACCATATTTTTTATGAAAAGAAAGAAGCCCCTGAGTTTGTTGCGCCCGTTCTTCTCAGGTCTAAGGCATACTTTTTGAAATGAGTAGTTTTGAATTTCAATAAGTGATATCATATCCTATTTTAAATAAAAATATTGGATTCTGAATTTGAGTTTGATGCTTTTATTTATATAAAAACTAGCTGACCCAGCAAACGTTGTATTGCCGATATTAAAATCGCGTAACTGTTGATCGTAGATGGTCGTAGGATCGTAGTTTGAAGTTGTGTGTATTTTTTAATGCTGACTCATAATTAAACAAATTTAAAAAAAATGTCAAAAAAATAAAATTCGTGTGGACCACCCTTAAAATTTAGGGGGATGAAAAATAAATGTTGTCCGATTCTCATACCTACCCAATATGCACTCAAAATTTCATGAGAATCGGTCAAGCCGTTTCGGAGGAGTTCGGTCCCGCACACCGTGACACGAGAATTTTATATATAAGATAAAAAATACCATAAAGTTAAAGAGGGCTAGAGTAACAAATAAACATAAACTTATGGTTGGTTTAAAATTGACAAAGCTTTTCAAATATACGTAAAATCGTTAGACCTAGATATGTAGATTTAAATTTTTTTTATGAAATTAAGGGACGAGACGAGCTGGGCCTTCAGCTGATGGTAATTGATACGCCCTGCCCATTACAATGCAGTGCCGCTCAGGATTCTTGAAAACCCAAAAATTCTGAGCGGCACTACAGTTGCGCTCGTCACCTTGAGACTTAAATGTTAAGTCTCATTCAAATTCAAATTCAAATTCAAATGTTTTTATTCAAAAAAGGATGTGACATCACTTATTGAAAGTCAACCATTCAAAAATGAATGCCTCAGACCTGAGAAGAACGGGCGCAACAAACTCATCGGTCTTTTATTTTTCATCGAAAAAATGTGTTTCCAAAGTAATATTGTACAATGAAACATTTGCCCAGTAATAAGATGGTAAAAATATATTATAATTAATTTAAATTTTATTTTTGTTTCAGGTTTCCGAAACCATTCTTCAAGTATGACGTCATGACAATAATACATCACCAATAGTGCGTGTAAAACATAACCATTAAGTGCTGAGTGAGATAAAAAGAGAAAATAATGGAAGCCTTAGAAAGGAGAGGGAAGTTGTTAGCTGTTGCAGCAATTATATTCATCATCTTTTGGTCACAATGTGAGTATTTTTAATATTATTTTTCCTCCCACTTACTCGTAACGTAGATCTTATTTATAACCATACTAGCTGACGCTACAGACGTTGTTCTGTATATAATAAAAAAAATACTGTTTTTTATGAATTTGTCAATAATATTTCAAAACATCAATAATTATTTCGTAAAATATGCTCCCTGTTGTTATAATGAAATTGTTTCACAGCGGAACTTTCAAACCGTGCGTCACTAAATTCTCTCATAGAAAATATGTCCATACAAAACAAATATTGGAATTAAAAATAATTATGGGTCTCTAATCGAAATAAAAACTATCCTATCTCTCAAGCTGGAAAAAACTGCACTCCATAAAGTAGTCCCCATTAAAATCCGTTCATTAGTTTAGGAGTCCATCGCGGGCAAACAACATGTCGCGTAATTTATAGATAACTAGCTGCCCCGACAGACGTTGTTCTGTAGATAGTAAAAAAACGTTTTATATTTCAAAACATCAAAAATTATTTCGTAAATATGCTCCCTGTTGTTAGAATGAAATTGTTTCACAGCGGAACTGTCAAACCGTGCGTCACTAAATTCTCTCATAGAAAATATGTCCATACAAAACAAATATTGAAAATAAAAATATTTATGGGTCCCAAATCGAAATAAAAAATTCCCTATCTCTCAAGTTGGACCAAACTGCACTCCATGAAGTAATCACCATTAAAATCCGTTCATTAGTTTAGGAGTCCATTGAGGACAAACATTGTGACACGAGATTTATATATATTAAGATTGGCAACTGAAACAAGGAAATACCGACTTCAAAATTATATCTATACAATCAAGCAAAGAAACAAAAATATATATTATCTTTTGCTAATTACAACAAATCCTCGGAATATTCCATATTGGCATTATGTAAAAAATAGAAATCAATTTCGTAATTTATAAAACTAACATAAGTTCGCAGCGATATTAAAAAAGTGTTATAAAAGAAAATATATTTTGTTTCATATTTTTTAGTAAACTTAAGGTACTTAACCTACCTGATTGTTTCGGTGTTTAAAAAAAATTTACCCATTGTTTGTACGTCCTTATCGTACACTGATAGTGATAATCTTCATCAATATAATTTACCTCAGAGCGACGGGGAGAACTGGCGGTGAGCATATATAAGTAAATAAGTACTAGATTAGTAAATTACATGAGAAGATAAAAATTCTGCAACTTAGGAGTAACACAACACAGGGAACCGGTACGGAGTTCAAAATTATTCAAATCCAATTTTTTTATTCTTTTTTTTTGTAATGAAAATAAGGGACGAGACGAGCAAGGCGTTCAGCTGATAGTAATTGATACGCCATGCCCATTACAAAGCAGTGCCGCTCAAGATTCTTGAAAACCCAAAACTTCTGAGCGGCACTAAAATTGCGCTCGTCACCTTGAGACATAAGATGTTAAGTCTCATTCGCCCACTAATTTCACTAGCTGCGGCGCCCTTCAGAGCGAAACACAGCATGGTTTACACATTACTGCTTCACGGCAGAAATAGGCGCCGTCGTGGTACCCATAATCTAGCCGGCATCCTGTGCAAGGGAGCCTCCCACTGCTATTAAGTTGAGCTATTTAAATAAAAAATATAATTAAAAAAAAAAACATTTAAATCCTAAATGACATTTCAACAGTAACATCGATTCGTAACTTCTTATTAAGCCATCTTGTGTTGAGAGGAATCCACATATTATGTATCCAATAAAAATTGTTCTCTTAAAAATCATATTTATACCATACAAGTAATCTTTAATATTACCAATTATTGTAACTATCAACTACGATTATATTATTTATATAAAGGGATGGTAAACAATTAAAAACTAATTAATTATTCAAATTAACAATTTGTAAATATTTATGGAAAAAGAGTTTATAATTATGCAATTAACAGGCAGTAATCTATTTTCAACTCAATTAATTATTTTTAAATTAGTAAATTTTCCGCAATTCGTTTTGGAAGATCATTGTAAAACCTCACTCACACACTCACCTTGACTTTGTGACTTTAGTCTTTATTGAGTCGAAAGAATGACATTTAGTATATATAAATACTAAGATTATGGATTGGTCTCCGCTGCGCTCCAAATGGATACCGCAGACGTGGTCGCAAAGTACGGCAACTAATTCTACGCCCAAGTGGGCGTACTCGAACTCAAACAATATGTGTCGTTGACGTGCCACATGTTCTGTTAAGCTTTGCTAATAAATTAAAACTTAATGTCAGGTTGGGAAGTAAAACTGTAAAAATAATACTACAAGAAATAAGAAAGACACTGGGATCACATATCATCTGTAAAGTATTTTATATTTTATTAATTTTAATAATAAAAATATAAAAAATAAATATCTATTTATTTTGTCCTCACAAAGATCTTAAAGCTAAAACAGTACAATAGTGTTACATTTTTTAACACATAGTATTTTGTGAGGAGCTGGTGTCTGAAGTAGGTTGACCCTGTATTACAGATCACCAGGACCTCACCCCTAGATATAAGGATCACAATGATTAAAATAGTACACATCCGTACTAGTAGCTAGAAGAGCAACAATAGATAGTAACAATAGATGACTTTAAATTTGTAAATTACTAGTAATATAATGTGTGTGTGTTTGTGAGTGTGTGTGTGTGTGTGTGTGTGTGTGTGTGGGCGTACTCTACTCTCAGTTACTATTAGTGTAGAAGGTTTTCAGTTGAGGTAAAGTCCAATTTCTGTAACCACTCTGTCAAGATACGCTTGCATTTAGTTCTGTTGAGGTGGTAAATTGACAGCACTTTGATTACCTTATTGTAAAGGTTATACCTTGGACACAGAAGAATCTTTGGGAAAATCTAGTATTAAACAATATTTTTTAATTAATAAAATTAATGTACAATCTAATATCACCAACATCTAATAGTTGCCGTAATAAAAAAGCTAGTGTTCTTAGGTAGTGCGGTATCTAGTTTGAGCGCGGCGGATACCAATCCTTAATCTAAGTATAAATACTTTTATCTCTCATTTAAATAAATGTCAAAGCTTTTTTAAATAATTTTCCGTCACTACCACACATATTCGCTAATTATTTTTTAGGAGTGTTGCTGTGTTACGAGTACTTTCATTCGTTCCCTACATTTCTTTCTAAATTTACCCTATTTAATAAAATTTTAAATAAAATTTACAAGCGCAAGAACTCTATAAATCAGGAAGGAAGCTGTTGATAAGAACTGCCGGCATTTCTCGTAGCATATAAAATTTTCTTGTTTTTGTGGCGCCGGTAACCGGTTAGATGATTCAATTATCGAGCGAAGTCAAGGCCATTTTTAAATTAGGTTCGCGCTTGACATTTGCCTACTTAGAACTGGCAACATTATGTCAGCGGTTACTAAGGAATGTCGTCCAGCGGGCTGCGTGCTATAAATAAAGATTTAATGTCTTGTTTTTCTTAGATGAGACAGTTTTATTCTTAGTTTTGATATGCTGTAGAAGCGTGAGAAGAAAATCGTGTACACGAAATGAGCTATTAAATAGACTTGAAGAACGGGAAAGTCAAAATAAAGCTTTTCTTTTCCACAGGACTACCATTTTTCCATGATATGACGCTTTATAAGCAAAATAACTTAGATTTAGTTGGTAAGCTATACCAACTATAGTCAAGTTCAATGATCTTCTTATTATTCTTATAGCAACTGTTAGAATATAGAGACATACTTCAAATTCATCTTTACAATTTATGTTATTTAACATAAAAATAGTCATTTTAACGTTGGTGTCCACGAGTTGTTTTGAAGGTCTCCATGTCGTATCAATATGGTGAAACCGAGCATGGAAATTCATTTGAAGGTTTGGTTGTACATAGAAAAAAGCTCCATAGCCACACTGTAGGATAATATATGGCGATTGGTAGAAATCGGATCAACAAATTTTTTATTGGAAGAACTCGCCGTGATGTTAGCGGTAGAAATCACACACTGCAGCGACGTACCCAACATTGTCTACTACGCCCGCGACGAGCGCTATTGTAGTGCCGCTTAGAATTTTTGGAGTTTTCAAGAATCCTGAGAGGCACTGCATTGTAATGGGCAGGGCGTATCAATTACCATCAGATAAACGTCCTGCTCGTCTCATCCCTTATTTAAAAAAAAAAAGCTCAGCAACACCGAGCTACCTTTACTGACTAATATATACTGCATCCCCTATAATCCAAACAGTTTTCCTTTGCATGTGGTCAAATGGTTTAGACTGAAGGACACGTTTCCAGAGGTGAGTGCATTACTTACTTAGTATGTAGCTGGACCTGCCACTTGTCGAAGTATTGTTTCCTTCTTGTAATGACGCCTAGATTCCTTATGATCATATATATAGGCTTTGACTTAATGATCACTGAGGTATTCGCAATTACTCGAAATTTTAAAGCTCATTTTTCTGATACTCTGCATGCTTTAATATCCATAGCCAAATCATATGTGGATGTTCACCCTAAAACATAATAAAACAAAGCTGTGTAAGGAATATTTACTGTCTCAGATAAAGCTACAATTTATATTCAATACAATTGACAGTCCATTAACTCCTGAACGCTTAAGTTTTTGTACCATTTAGCAGATAATAATAGAGTGATAAATTATTGTTTATGGTTTGCTAGTGGCGAATGGCAAGTCCTGTAATCTTTGCTTATTCGCACGTGGGCGAAATTCTACTTTATGGAATCTAGAACATTCACAAATTATTGCAAAATTTACAAAATAGCATGTTTCCAAACATGTCGTTTAAAGTTGTACTCGTAATACGAGTATATTATGATTATTCTATCTTAATGATTTTTTTGTCAATGTGTAGATTTGATCGAATGATTAAGGTGTCTAGACCTAAATATGTAACTATTTTTTGTTTTATGAATTTGCAAAAGTATTAGTAAATCAAATTTAGTTCTCTTTTCAATGATTTATTATCGGAGATCATCTTAGATGCGTACTTATAAGAGCTTCTTTTCGGCTTCCGAAGGTTTATTTTACTAACTTTATTTTCATGTTCCTTATATTACTGTCAACGTTACAAACGGATAATGTTGACAATTGAAAAGTCAGGTGAGATAAGTGAAACTTTTCATTATTAAGAAATTTACTATTATTATATTACGTTTCTCATCAGGTGCATTTAGAAAATCAAATCTCAGTTCTGAGTCGAGTAAAATCGGTTACTGCGACTTGTATAAATTTTAATACTACTGCCACACCATATCTGGCGCAAAATTTCGTCGCACTGTTACCTTTCCGTTTAGAAGGTGTGGGTACCGATATAATGATATAGGTATCAATACATGAACAGAAGTAATTGCATTTTAAAAATGTTGTAATGCTTGAAGGTAGGCCGTCTGAGTTCTGTTTCTTATTTTCATGAATGAGTTAATGTTTGCAGAGTGCGACTGTTTGAAGCAATTTACCCCCTTAGTCATAATGGTCCGCTAACTTTAAACAGCCGCTAAGTAGTGTTTTTTCTCATTCTGACTTAGGTCAATAGAAGAAGACAGAGTGAGAATTAGCAATGCTTTAAGTTAGCAGACTATTATGAATAAGGGGGTTAGTATTAAGCTTGAGAATTGGAAAATGATTTAAAATGAGGAAAGGACTCTCCTTAAAGTCAAAGTTAGTTAGTTAGTTACACAGGAATTCTAAAAAGTATATGAAACTATTAAAATGATGTAAAAATAAAAGAAATTATGTAATTTAAGTAACATACTTAGTATTATTTTTTTAACAGGACGTTTTATGACCTGTGCAGGATCACGTTTTTTAGTTCTAATTTAAAATACAGTTAATATTACACTAGTCTTAATACTTACAAATATTTTATTTACATAAATGTAATGTCAAATCTATAATATCTACATGTTTGAATAATGCTCACCCACACTTACGTAAACATATTCTCCAAGTATTACCACTATTATGTATTCTTTGGTATTAATTACCCCCCCCCCCCCTTCAAGCTTGAAAATTTAAGTATATAATGTTGCTAATTTTCCAAATGATTTGAGTTTTCTTTAGTGTTAATTCCGCCAATATTTGTCTTTAAAGAACTCGACACGTGTTTCGCCTCTACACGAGGCATCCTCAGGGCGTGTTGACTCGCCAAAATCTGGCACGAGACATCGAGTCTGGTATCGATTTGTTTAAAGAGAAATATTGGCGTAATTAACACTAAAGAAAACTCAAATCATTTGGATAATTATGGATTTCCGCAAAGTAACACCTACTTCAATAAATGTTGCTAATTTTGCAAAACATAAGACCCATATATCGTAAAAAATACTGTTATTAAAACATATATCTCATTTCGTCGGTTAAAGGGATATCTAAATAATTTCATATAAAATAAATGTATACATAAGTTACAGAGCATTAATATTTTTAAACGATTTTTTTTTTATGGAATAGGAGGACAAACGAGCGTACGGGTCACCTGGTGTTAAGTGATCACCGCCGCCCACATTCTCTTGCAGCACCAGAGGAATCACAAGAGCGTTGCCGGCCTTTAAGGAAGGTGTACGCGCTTTTTTTGAAGGTACCCATGTCGTATTGTCCCGGAAACACCGCACAAGGAAGCTCATTCCATAGCTTTGTAGTACGAGGGAGAAAGCTCCTTGAAAACCGCACTGTAGAGGACCGCCACACATCCAGATGGTGGGGATGAAATCCTAACTTGTGGCGTGTCGTGCGAAGGTGGAATTCGGCGGCAGAAATCAGGTTAAACAGCTCTTCGGAACACTCCCCGTGATAGATGCGGTAGAAGACACACAATGAAGCGACGTCTCTACGCAACGCCAAGAGATCCAGCCGTTCACAGAGCACTGAGTCCCCGACAATTCGAGCTGCTCTACGTTGCACGCGGTCAAATGGATCGAGCAGATACTGGGGTGCGCCAAACCAGAGATGACAGCAATACTCCATGTGTGGCCGGACCTGCGCTTTGTAGAGCGCTAGAATGTGGGCCGGCTTGAAGTATTGCCGTGCTCTATTGATGACGCCCAGCTTCTTCGAAGCCAATTTGGCTTTGCCTTTCAGATGGCCACGGAATTGGCAATCGCTCGAGATTTCGAGACCCAGTAATCCGATACTAGGCGCGGCTTTAAGAGAAGTGTTCTCGAGGAGCGGTGATACGACAAATGGGGTTTTTTTAGTGGTAAATGCGCAAACTTGAGTCTTCTGGGGGTTAAATTGGACAAGGTTCAATTTACCCCATTCCGCGACCTTCTCGAGAGAGGACTCGATAGAAGACACAAGTTTCTCCCGGCACTGGTCGACGATTTCCCGAGAGAGACCTGCATGGCCCGTGTATACGGCATCACCAGTGCTGTCGTCCGCATAGCAAGGTATGTTGGAGGTGTCCAACATATCATTGATATGCAGAAGAAACGAATTGTGCCAAACAAAGATAAGAGACCGATGCACGTTATAATATAGAGTAATTGTACTTTCACACGACACCATGTCATTATTTTCAACACGTGACCACACGGTTAGTTACCTTTTAATCAATATATAAATGAATCCCTATTTCCCTTGGTCACGCCATCACGCGTGAATGACCGATTTAGCTAATTCTTTTTTTGTTGTGTTTTTTATTGTCAGGAGAAGGTCCTCATGAAAGAAAAAAAATTGAAAATTGGGGGGAACATTTAAAAATACTTCATCATCAAATAAAGTAATTTCTAATCTAACCGCTTTGGACAATATTAACTTATTTTATGTAACCATAAGACGTTTGAAATGAAATGAAATTTTATTTGCAAGAAACATTGTACATAAGATGTTAACATAATATTATTGATAATTCAATATGTTTCGTCAATTGACATGCAAAATATGTTATAAAATTGTCCAAATACCAACACACTACTGTTATACTGAAACATGTCGGATTTCACAATTCTATCATTTATATATATTCATAAAATTAATATTTAAAGATGTTATATTATAAGACGTAAGTAATTTAATAATCCATTTAGTACCTATGTATCATCTTAACAAATTCAATGTTATAAAGGTAAATAATTTACATATATTATTATTCAAACTAATTAATTATAATATTATATAACTATTAAATTATAGGCAAATTCATAATACACTAATAATTCATTTTGTATTGAAAAATTCATTTAAACTATAGAAGCACTTATTTAAAAACCACTGATGCAGTCTTCTTTTAAAAGCTTTGAAAGGTAAATCTTTCAATTCATTAGGCAATTTATTACATATTTTCAAAGACATGCTGTAACAATTTCTCCTCAAAGATGCAGTTCTACAGAAGGGAATTATGAGTCTATTTGGATACCTTGTGTTTACAACCTTCCTACTTTTTTTTTGTGTTGAAATCAGACATAATATGTTTTTGAACAAATAGGCTTATCTCATAAATGTACAGGCATGGCAGCGATAGAATTTTCAATTTTTAAAAAAGAACTTCTTCTGTACAATAAATAAATGCCCTATGATCACCGAGTTGCCCCATATGACCAATCAACCAAACCACGAATGCAAGGTATGCCATTAGCGCTGTTTTTTCACCTATTGTTTTTGATACGCGTTTGAGGACAAATACATGTTGGTTAATTTTCTTGCTTATTTTGTCAACATGTGACTTGAAGGACAAGTTGCTGTCTAAAGTAATACCAAGAAAATTGACAAGTTGTGCTTCTTTACATTGACGTGATAGTTTGGCTGTTGGGTTCTTCCCTCAAAAGTTCGGGTTTGATTATATACGAATTAGAGATGATCCATCTAGAAAAATATAAGTAGTTTATACAGTATACATTATATTATATAATATACAGGGTGTCCCAAAGTTATGGGACATGAAGGGAAAGTACCTTAAATATCGAAGATAGGGTATTTTACTGAAAGAAGACTTTATGTTATTTTTAAAAGTTAGTAATTCTGCATTCATAGATTTTCTAAAAAAAATCTTGCCTCGTCTGGGACTCGAAACGACTTAAATGTAAAAAAAAACACCCCTACTTTTATGATGCCAATCGAAAGAATGGGCAAAAACTAATAACTCTTCTTATGTAACATAGTATTTTAAAAGAAAGCAGTCAATTAAGTGGGTATCTTTTTGTAAATTTATTAATTAAATGCTCAAAATGTGATCCCTCTTAGTCTTAGTCTTACGCAAAGAGTCCGCCGCCTGTTGATTTTGTTATCATTTTATGGTGAATACTCGATATGATATGGCACAATTCTGTTTGTAACTCGCCCACGTTCTCGTATCGTTTTTTGTATAGCATATCTTTCACGTATCCCCAAAAGAAGAAATCTAATGGTGTAAGGTCCGGGGATCTGGCCGGCCATCTAATCGGTCCATTCGTACCAATCCAAGTAGGAAAACATTCATGTTACGTTGTTCCTTTCTTTTAAAATACTATATTACTTAAGAAGAGTTATTAGTTTTTGGCCATTCTTTTGATTGGCATTAAAAGTAGGGGTGTTTTTTTTACATTTCAGTCGGTTCGATTCCCAGACGAGGCAAGTAATTTTTATAAAATATTTGAATGCAGAAGTACTAACTTTTAAAAATGACATAAAGTCTTCTTTCAGTAAAATAGCCTATCTTCGATATTTAAGGTACTTTCCCTTCATGTCCAAACTTTTATGATGCCAATCGAAAGAATGGCTAAAAACTAATATTTCTTCTTAAGTAAAATAGTATTTTAAAAGAAAGGAGCAACGTAAAATGTAAAATACCCACTTAATTGACTACTTTCTCATATCATATATACATATCATAAGAGTAGGGGTGTTTTTTTTACATTTAAGTCGGTTCGATTCCCAGACGAGGCAAGTAATTCTTAAAAAATCTTTGAATGCATTCTGCATTCAAAGATTACTTACTTTTAAAAATAACATAAAGTCTTCTTTCAATAAAATACCCTATCTACGATATTAAAGGTACTTTCCCTTCATGTCCCATAACTTTGGGACAACCTGTTTAGATAAACACTTCGTCAGCGTTTGGAAAATTTCTTTTCAAAATAAATATTTCAAAATATTTAGCGTTGAAACCTAACTCTGGTTGCAATTATATTTCTACAGTTAAATTCTTTTTATAATTATATCATGAGATTAATGACTCAGAACAAAAAATATACAAAATAAATTCAAACAATAGTACATTAATAACGGTTATATTGCGTCTAGCCTTATGACGAACAATTATGCTAAAATTAGATAAAATTTTACTAATATTCGCATTGATGATGAAGAAAGAATAGCTAATAAAATAAATAAAGAGACATTAATTACGTTCAAGTTATTAAAGATTCCTCCAAAAATATACTAGTTACTAAGCTACTGAGTGTGACTCATAATTGGCGACAGATCTCTTACTGTGGCCGAATGAAAAATGAATATTACCAGATATATGTATTTTGATAATGTTATGCAGTGATTATCTTATTAATTTATAATATATTGCAGTAGCAGCCAATTTAATTCTTGCTAAAATTTTATTAGATATATAGAAAACGGGCGATTGGTGAACTGTGATGACTTTGACCTTGCGCTCTTCTGCAGATCAGTTCACTATGGGTTTGATCAGTATTATCCTGAGGTGAACTCCAATTCTGCATTTTAATATGAACTAATATATAATTCTACTTTTATACTAGGTTTAAGCTGCAGAATAAATGTTTTTTCTTTCTTTCAACACAGCTCAGATCAGAATATAATTAGATAGAGAACCTGTACGCTATCACATCTGCCATGTCCATTTGTCAATGGACTATCAAAAATGTGAGTTTGCCCGGACTTTTCTTCTCTTGGGCTAAATATGAAAATATCTGGATCTACATAGCAGCATCGCCGGTATAGTCCTACCATATTAAATAAACATTTCTCAAGCACTTTATTTTCACTTCTATAAACACTTTTCAAGGAAATTTTTAGGAGGGTTTGATGAATGTAATAGGAGAAAGAGGGCGGCGGGGATCACTTAACATCAGATGAACCGAACGCTCGTTTGTCGTCCTCTTTCATAAAAAAGAAGGGCTAAGGATATGGCTTAATTATAAACGCATAAATGGATAATGTATTTTATAGTTTGTAATACAGTTTTAGTTTATTTACCAATACCAAAGATCTTAATGGGGCTTTGCCTTTTATGCCTTCGTCAGCCTAATGATGATCAAAAAACACTTAAATGAAGTATAAAAAATTACCAGTGGGCTAAATTCATTCATCATCATCATCATCACCCGGAAGACGCTCACTGCTGGATAAAGGCCTCCCCCAAAGATTTCCATGACGATGATGGAGATGAATGAGGAGATCCGTAGAAGAACCAAGTTACCGACATAGCTCAAATGATTGCGAAACTGAAGTGGCAGTGGGCAGGGCACATAGTTCGACGGACAGATGGCCATTGGGGTAGTAAAGTCCTCGAATGGCGACCACGTACCGGAAGACGCAGTGTTGGTAGGCCCCCCACAAGATGGACCGAAGATCTGGTCAAGATCGCCGGAATACGTTGGATGAGGGTAGCTCAGGACTGACCGTCGTAGAAATTCGTTTCAAATTCTCCTTGTTTTGTTTACAGGCAAAGGTGTCGATGGACACAAGAACTACACGAGGATGTCTTACGTATGTCCCCCAGACTTCATCAGGCTGGGGCACAGCTGCTACTTCTTCAGTGACAACAAGGCCACGTGGCAGACTGCGCTCTTCGCTTGTAAGGTAAGGCTTATATCATCTGTTCTTCGTTTCGTTTGTCAACCAAGTTTTCCATTTGGGCCAACTGTTGTTTTTGTATTTTTTCATAATGCTAGCGTACTCATGTGGCTGGATCTTCCGATTCCGACATAAGTTTCATCTTACTTACCTTCCTTATCTTTTTGAACCGTTTGCTTGGCAGAACTTAGGCTTATCGGTTCGATATATTTGGAGGTTGTTATAACTCTGCTTTTCATAAGAAACGAAAATAATCTTTAACATTTTGTTTCTTATTTATAAATGTCAGCTGAAAAACATCTCAAATACATGATATGTTTTTGTCCACTTTTTTTTACTAAAAGAACATCGAACATTCTCGATTTATTCAAATCCACGAATATATAGTAGTTGCATTGAAAGCTGGTGATATACCAAGTAGGTTTCTTGCTGAATCAAAATTAATTTATTGCTTTTTTATAATGAAAATAAGGGACAAGACGCGAAGGACTTTCAGCTAATGGTAGGTATTTGCCCATTACAACGCAGTGCCGCTCAGGATTCTTGAAAAACCCAAAAATTCTAAACGTCACTACAATTGAGCTCGTCAACTTGAGACATAAGATGATAAGTCTCATTTGCCCATTAATTTTACTAGCTATGGCGCCTCTCCGACCGAAACACAGTAATGCTTACACATTCCTGCTTCACGGCAGAAATAGGCGCCGTTTTGGTACCCATAAACGAGCTGGCATACTGTGCAAAAGAGCCTCCCACTGCATGGCGCACTTTTGAATTTCATTTGTGAAGCCGGGGCGTTTCACTAGTTCTATTAATTTTTAGAGGCACAAATGCTTTAAATATTTTATTGCAATAGTTTCATGACGCCGTTGAAACATATTTGAAATTAACATACTCACAGCGACGTGCCGAAACACAAAACAACGCATATTGAGAACAAAACACAATAAATAATTTAGCGCAATTACTCAAATATTAGGTGCCAACTTTTACGTAACTTAAGGCAGAGCAATAAGTGGAATACAGTGTTTTGTAATTTCGCATACATTGATAATGTATTTTATAGTTTGTAATACAGTTTTAGTTTCTACTGTAATAAATATGTATTTCAATAGAATTCTCTACAGCTGTTTCGATTATTTTTTTATTACCAGCGAGTGTATTGACAACGACTATCCTCAGGAGTACGTACTAACTTGCAAGACCCCTAATATTTGGACAGGCTATAAGCACTGTCTATTAGCACCTATTACAATTCAATTTTTTACTAAGCTTCGATTCATTTATGAACTGTTCTCGTACCTATAACAATAAACCGCCATTTTAAGCTATCACAAGTTTTTTCTGTGAATCGAAGTTGTTGATAATTAATGTTGGGACCAGCATCGCAGTCAGAATCATTTGAACATTTGATCCAGTTACCCAAAACATTCGTCTAAAATAAACTCTACATTCCCAACCACAGAAGGCGGCTTATGAGCGTGAAGCGACAGATTTGCATTGCATTAGTGAATGGCCAACAAACCAAGTCTATATGTGGCATTGTTATGCAAATAGAAGTACGGTGCTGGGACGAAAATAATTAACATGTTTCTACTTACAAAAGATAAGTAGATATGTTAAGACGCTGCGCATGTGGAAAACAAGGCGACATTTTTAGATTTAAAGAAATTTATTTTCATATAGGCAAGAAACAGCCAATTACCTACATGAGAACAAGATTTTAAGAAAAAAATACATAATAATAATATTGACATACTTTTATATTATAGGAACTTGTCTTTTAATTATGTGTACATTATAAGAATTACGCTTTTAGGAGATTTTAGAATGATATTTGAATATGGTTCAACTTAATCTAACAAATGGCTTTTGCTTACAACTAGTTCCATCATTTGGATAACGACGCATGGGCGGGTTTCTGGTCTTTATTATGGAAGAGGAAGACAAACGAGCTTTAGGGTCATCTGGTGGTTTGTGATCACAGCCCCACTGTTGTAACACCAGAGGGATTACAAGAGCGATGTCATAAAAGGCATAAAAGGCATTTATTTTCTCAAAATTGATTCCTTTAGAATTCTTTTTGATGTCATTTCTTATACTACTAGATACTACTACCGCTTCGGAAACAAATGGCACTCTGAGAGAGAAGAAGCGGCGCAAGAAACTCTCCCAGCATTCTTTTTTTGCGCTCTTTTCAATAAAAATATACAATATTGTACAGTCATTTCTATCGCTATAAAATAATCACAATCTATTCCCAGGCTGTCCGATCATTTAGATATTCAGCAGTGGAGTAATAGGATTTACGACAGAGCCATTTTTATATAAAACATTTAAATTTATTTATAGATAATGCCTGAACAGTGGCTGGGACTTTATTATAGAAGTTTATACATTTACCCTTAAAGGTATTATGTATCTTATGAAGCCTACTAGAATTAGTTACAAGCAATCCTTTATTTCTAGTGTTATAATAATAGTAACGACCGACGACTTATTTCTAGTATTATAATAATAATGTCGACCTTATTAACTGCCGAAAAAACGTACGTATGAATTCAAAAACAGAAAATACAATGGTACGTGGCGAGCGAGAATCGAACGGGGGTTCCGTGGTGAGTTCAAATTCAAATATTTTTTTTTTCAAAATAGGATATGAAATCACTTATTGAAAGTCAAAAACTACCAACCATTCCAAACGGTGTGCCTCAGACCTGAGAAGAACGGGCGCAAGAAAGTCAACGGACCTCTTTTTTTTTTCATAAAAACATCGTTACAATTTAATATCGTACAATAAAATTTATTATTTAATAAAATCTGTAGTATCTTACTCTATTTTAGATGAAAAGGGAAATAAAAGAAAATTCCGAGTTCGATTAGATAAAAATAAACACATACCAACTCTTCTAACATAAATCGCAAAATTCGGAATTCGTAGAATTTTTTCGCATTTTTCTGAAGGTACCAAAGCTATTTTGACTGTAGAAGGTCTTTGCAAATTTCCTCGATTATCCGCTGTATGCGAACGCTTCCGATAAAAACTCCGCAAACTTTATTTTCATTGCAATGCAACATTACGTGCACATATCGATCGTATAGGATACACAAGCCCAATAATCAATTCAATCAATGTAAATGAATCTTGACATAATTAGATGGTCGAGCAACATTGCATGAATGCGAGATCAGTACTTGATATGTGGATATCTTTCTCAGATGTGCCGGCTGTTGTGTATATGAACAATGATTTATCATCAAACGTATTATGTGTTGATTTGAGAGATAAATTAAGAAACTGTGACATAACAGAGCGATGAGGAGAAAAATAAGAGGTATTGAATGCTATTTATAAGTAAATGTAAATGGGTACCACAACGGCGTCTATTTCTGCCATGAAGCAGTAATGTGTAAACATTACTGTGTTACGGTGTCAAGGGCGTCGTAGCTAGTGAAATTACTGAGCAAATGAGACTTAACATCTTATGTCTCTAGGTGTCGAGTGCAATTATTATAGTGCCGCTCAGAATTTTTGGGTTTTTCAAATATCCAGAGCGGTACTGCATTGTAATGAGCATGGCGTATCAATTACCATCAGCTGAACGTCCGGCTCGTCTCGTCCCTTATTTAAAAAAAAAGATTGCCAGCTCAACTTTGTAAGGTAATTGTGGAACTAAGTTTTGGGTAAGATCGGCTGAGGTGTACAATCCTGGAACAGGTCGGGGTTGTATAAGAAGGAGACACGTCAAGAAGACCAAGTAGAAGAGAGCATTTATTAAAGGTTTGATAGAAGTGGACGAACCCATATGATCATTAAAGCGACGAAGTCCATAATTTTTATTTACTACTTTGAGAAACACTCTTTTTATGATGAGAAAAAGTAACGTGAAGGGTATAGCTTCACCTGATGGTGCATGATGCTTCCTGTCTAATAAAGCAGTTAATCCTATAAAGCAGTTTTCCGGATTCTTGGTTGTGTCCAAAATTTTGAGTGGTAACTGGTATCATTATCATCGCAACATCACCTACATGGACTCCAAGCCTGAGTCCACTATGATAAAAAGTATACTACTAATCCAGACTTAAGCCGGAATCAAATTCAAATAACCTTAGGTACGCAAATAAATTTTTAAAACTAACAACTAAAAATCGCCATATACTTTTATGCACCAATTTCACACTTAGTACCGCCGATTTATAAAGCAGCTAATCACGAGATGAATCCGCAAGAAACTCATCAATTGGTTTTTGTAAATCAATAAACTTAATGGGCGCAAAAATAATATTATTAATTATATAAAGAGCATAGGTTTTTTTTATGGAATAGGAGGACAAACGAGCGTACGGGTCACCTGGTCTTAAGTGATCACCGCCGCCCACATTCTCTTGCAACACCAGAGGAATCACAAGAGCGTTGCCGGCCTTTAAGGAAGGTATACGCGCTTTTTTTCAAGGTACCCATGTCAAGGTCCCAGCTGTAACCAGGATGCGACTCGTGTGTCTAATGTTCTTTAGCTTAACCCTTACTAGTACCTATGTTCGGTACCATTGATTTGAGCTGAACTCACATAGTGAGTATGAACTTACATAAGTAGATAATCTCTTTTTAAGAAAGTATTTGCATAAAATAAGTTTTTTTTTAAATATGTTTTCAATCAGCACCGTTGAACAGACTTATAGCAAGGTAATAGATAACCAAAGATACAAAGCCGTTTTCACACTCATTTTGAACGAATATTATAAAGTGTTAAATAATAAATAAATCAATTTTATAAACACCTTTATTTTGTACTATTATTATTATATATAATTAAAGTGTTATTATTTTCTGTCCAACGCTTTCTGAGTTGTCTCCGACGAGGTGGATAGTCAGCAGTCAAAAGTTCTTGAGGCTATTTTTTCATCAGATCAAAATATTAACTAAATCTACTACTACTAGGTACTGCAGGCGAACACACCATTAGTTCTACTGCTATAAAATATACTATTTATACTATTTATAATAATTATAATATAAAATTTATACATTATCATCTTTTATTGCGAGGATTACTTTATAGGAATCATATATCATTATTACGACCATTTTTATAATGTAGTTATTATTATAAAAATCAATTACTTGTCGGCTTATTTATTTTTATTTTATTTATTAATGCTTTATATCGCTAAGATGAATAACAAAGAAATATCCGTTCGCTTCCTTATTAATTATTTATGAGTGTTATATCTGTTTATGGTTTTACCATGCCATATCTTAACGAATAGCGTCCATTGCATTATTTTAGTGAAGTGGAAGTGTTTCTTTTTTATTTCAACAGAGAATACTGAGAGTAAGCTTAGAGATTTTTTAAATATCTAACGATATAATAAGATATCAGAATTTCGCCACTCGCTAATTCCAGAACAGCTACTTCTCTTGAGGCGAGAGAGTTTTAGTCTGCCCTCTCCATGCAACTCGACAGCTAGAATTTTTATGTAGATAGTCTGTCTTGATATTTAATGCTAATTAATTCAATTTCTTCCTTCACAATTCTCCGATTGAAGTCTAAGTTACGTTAAGTCTGCCAGATGTGTAATCTATTGTAAAGAAAATACATAAAAGTACTGCACAATGCAATGCATAAATATACAGCGATTGTGGATTATTGCGAGTGTTACCCACTTTTTTAAATAAAATATTGTTTAAGGTATTAATATGCGTAAAATTACATTTATATATTTTCGTTATGTTTTTGCATAAAAGATACATTTTTATTATTATTTATTTATCCCTTTAACTAACTCTAGGACTAACCCTAGGACTTCGACGTAGGCGAACAATTCACGATGATATCATGGGAATTTGTTCTCAATATATTTAATTAACGTATGTATCTTTTTAGTATTTCCAAGACCTCTCTCTTTAACGACTAAACGGATTTGTACAGATCTTTATCGCAGGACCAGTACCCATTTTTAATTATTTAACCTAAATTATTTTTTGTAGTATAGTTGTACCCTTAAGGATATATATATTGCTGTTGCTGAGATAAAAAAAAATGCATATAAATTAAAAATCACACATTTTCGTAATAAAACTATAATATCAGATTCCGATAGATCGATCTCAAGGAAGGCAACTAGTATATTGAAGTGAATTAGAGTAACTGCAGTGATTAGTGATTAAAAGAAAATATTAAAAAATCTGGTAAATTTACAACAAATACTTTTTAAATGATAAAATAAAATATACAGCATTTGTTTCGAAGAAGATATATTAGATCTGTGCGGATATTAATCCTAATTAAAGCTTTCATAGCCGTGAGCTGGTCGTGCCATAATATATATATTTTAAAACACATAACTAAATATTCGACCACCGCGATCGAGCGCTTATAAAGACACAGTGCAGAGATATTAGTCTTTCATTATATTAATTTATTTTAATTTTGCTTAATTGAGCAAATGCATGCGCCCGTTTGTTGAATTGTAATCGTTAAATGTTTCAACTAGAAAACCCACAATGAAGATTATTGGATTAAAAAAACTGTTGTTCGGCTGTCTATTACGGTCATCAGGGTTATAAGTGAGTGAAAGACCAAACAATATATAATTCACATAAATAAGTGTCTTACCTTCTCTTTCCGTTTTAGGCAATCAAAGATCTTATTTACTATGTTAAAATAAACGTAAGTAAGATGTCCTGATGCTACAGTATTATTCAATGTCGAAGTCAAAAATAATTTATTCACCTAGTTCCAAAATTCTCACTTATTTCAATCAATGTTCAAAAGTTTCCAATACTTCTGTAAAATTGTGCTTAAATTGAGAAATGAAAAAATTTACTGTCACTCTTTCAAATTATATGTACATATATTTAGGTGCTGATTAACACAAAACAGCTAAACTAAACTAGCTATACCTAAAAAAAAAGATTCAAGTGACGCAACCAACACACGTTAAAGGCTTTCTTTTATTACTTTGGGAAGTAATTAATAAAAAAAAGTTCTAATTAGGAGAATACTAAGCATAAACCAGACATTAATTAATATAAGTTAAATTGAAGTGATTCTTTTTAATGTCAAAATAACAACTTATATACTAGAAAACCAATTTTTCTGATAACCTTTTAAATGGACGTACCTATTGTTACAGGACTTTCAATGGCTCTTGCTGTAAGAGGTAACTCAAAGGCTACTTTAAAATAAAAAATAATTAATTAATTAAACCTTATTAAATTTTCTCGAGATCTGATTGGTTATAAATAACAGGAATATTCTGAAAAACTTACGATACAATAATGAGGAGACGGCTATAACAGTATCCATCACTTTACCAGTGGGAGGCTCCTTTGCACAGGATGCAAGTTATGCTAGTTTATGGGTACCACAGAAGTGTCTATTTCTGCCGTGACGCAGTAATGTGTAAGCATTATTGTGTTTCCGTCTGATGGGCGTCGTAGCTAGTTAAATTACTGGGCAAACGAGACTTAACATCTTATGTTATGTTTATGTTATGTTTATTATGTTCAAGGTGACGAGCGCAACTTTAGTGCTGCTAAGAATTTTTGGGTTTTTCAAGAATCCTAACCGGCACTGCATTGTAATGGGCAGGGTGTCTCTATAACCATCAGCTGAACGGCCTGCTTGTCTCGTCCCTTATTGCCATAAAAAAAATCCATCAGTTACTTTAGCAGCATCTGTTGACAAGTATGATTCATAGTATACTACCCTTCACCGTACCTTAAGTAAGGAACGACCCGCCATACGTCGCTGCCAAAAACAACGGATTTCGAAATGAATTATATAAGATTTAATAGCCCTACCACTCTGTTAACACAAATTATTCGCACTTGACAGGAATAGCACTTATTATTTGCGAAAGAGTTTGAAATATCACATCAAAAATGTTTATAATAATCATATTAAAGTATAGCTAAACAGCTTACTGTTACATCTTAACTGTAACAATGACAGACATAATAGACTGTTTACGTTAGACGTTCCTAAGTTGTTATTGCTATTATACACATGGCTGAGAGAAATTCATATCGATCAGTCTGGCAGATACAATGGACCATGTGTTCGCTATTATAGAGATGTAAATTTTGACCTACATTTTATTTAATGCGCTTACAATAAAGATATTATAGGATTTGTATTTCTATTTCTCATCAGATAAATACCAATTGATTTAATTAACGGGAAAATAAGTATCATTCTCAGAATGTGTTATTATTATAAAGAATGTAGAATACATTTCTATTTGATGTGCACCGTAGCTAGTGAAATTGCCATACCAGCCACTCTCAGACATTCTCTATAAATAAATTTAAATGCCTTATTAAAAAATGGCTCTCTCGTAAAATCTACTACTCCACAGCTGAATATCTCAGTGATAGGACAACCTGGGACTAGATTATGATTATTTCATAGCAATAGCAATGACAGTTCAATATTGTATATTTTTATCAAAAAGAGCGCAAAAAAAGAATGCTGGGAGAGTTTCTAGCGCCGCTTCTTCTCTCTCAGAGCGATATTTGTTTCCGAAGCGGTAGTAGTATCTAGTATATTAGAAATGGCATCAAAAATAATTGTAAAGGAATCAATTTTGAGAAAATAAATGCCTTTTATGCCTCTTATTAAGTGGGCTAATGAGACTTTATATCTTACTAGCTGACTTGGCAAACGTTGTTTTGCCATATAAAGTATAATTCACGCGATAGTTTTATAAGTAATAAAATATTGCCTATATTATAGCCTGTACATCATTTTGTTCTATTGTCAATAGTTTTTGCAGCGCACGCAAAAATAGGTTTTCGATTTTACACCTTGTGTTACAAAATAGCAATTTTATTACTGATCCCTAATTTTGAAAAAAAAAACATAGCCTATAGCCTTCCTCGGTAATGGACTACCCAACACTGAAAGAATCATTCAAATCGGACCAGTAGTACCAGAGATTAGCGCGTTCAAACAAACAAACACTGCAGCTTTATAATATTAGTATAGATGTGTCAGTGTCGAGCACATTTTTTATACGCTTTATATAAGCTTCACTTGTATGTTTGTATGTATGTTTGTAACTGATTCCTTTAGACGCAATTTTGACCCACTTTAAACGGCCAGATTTCATTCAAACTTTGTAGATTTATCGAGGACCGGTGACAATATACTAATTTGATAAGCTTATTCCAATTTTCAATTTGCAAACTAAGATTTTTGTCAATTTAAATAATTTTTATCTATAGGTCGATAAGGCAGGAATTTAGGTTAAAGTACTTAATAGTTTTAAAAATACGCTTTTATAGAAAATTTAACCAAAAAATGAAAAATAAATAATAGTTAAAAAATACTACAAAGCACGCTTTATATAAAATTCAACTAAAAATGGAAAATAAATTTAAATTGAAAACATTGTATATATTTTATGGTAAAAATAGCGTGGGGTGCTTTTTAAAATATTATTAAAATAAAAAGCGTGGGGTGTTTAATATATTATTATTAAAATAATAATCTACACCCCACCCTTTTTTTACAATATAATATTTTTTTTACACTGTTTTCAATTTAAAATTATTAATATTTATTTTGTATTTTTTAGTTGAATTTTATACAAAGCGTGGTTTTTAGTTTTTTTAAACTATTATTAATTTATATAAGAGGGGGCAAGGGGCTCACTTCTTCGTCTTCTCACTATTTCTCACATAATTATCAATGCATGCCTATATAATTTGATGCCACTTTTAGAGATCACTTCAGTAATAATCATAATAATAATATTGACACACTCTTACACAAATTATCTTGCCCCAAACTAGGCATAGCTTGTTGTATGGCTACAAGACAACGATATATTTAATACAATATACTTACTTAAACATATATAAATACATATAACCATCCATGACTCGGAAACAAACATTCATATTCATCATATAGATGATTGCACCTACCGGGATTCGAACCCGGAACCTCTAGTTTCGTCAGGGTCACTGACCATTCTGCTATATGGGTCGTCTGTCATTCAGTCAAGCTTTCTCCCTCGTACTACAAAGCTGTGGAATGAGCTTCCTTGTGCGGTGTTTCCGGGACGATACGACATGGGTACCTTCAAAAAAAGCGCGTACACCTTCCTTAAAGGCCGGCAACGCTCTTGTGATTCCTCTGGTGTTGCAAGAGAATGTGGGCGGCGGCGATCACTTAACACCAGGTGACCCGTACGCTCGTTTGTCCTCCTATTCCATAAAAAAAAAAAAAAACTCTACGAATGTTCGCAATAATCAAATCGTAAATATAAAGCAATAGGGGACTTAATTATAATACTATTAATATTATAAATGTGAAAGTTTGTATGTCTGGATGTATGTTTGAACTTCTTTAACGCAAAAACTACTGAATGGATTTTGATGAAACTTTACAATAATATAGCTTACACACCAGAATAACACATAGGCTTTATTATTTTATTTATTATTTATAAAACTATCGCGTGTCGCTAATTATACTTTATATGGCAAAACAACGTTTGCCGGGTCAGCTAGTTAGTTATAAGTCTTCAATCAAAAACCAACAACTTAACGGGACATAGCACTGTAATGAACAGTTATTTTTTTATTTCGTCTTAATTTTAAATTCATTAAATATACCATTTTAAATTAAATTAAGTTTAAATATATAACTGCGCGTATACCTTTACTTATTTACAGTGTATGCGAATTGATATAACTAGTGCACTCTTCACTATTTTGAGTTTTTTTTTAGATTAATCACTTCTTTTTCTTTCTTTTTCACACTTTTTTGTTAGCTCCACCCTTATGTATGTTTGTTTGTAACCGTCTCATTTAGGTGCGATTTTGACCCACTTTTAACGGCCAGGTTTTGTCCGAACTTCGTAAATTTATCGAGGACCGATGAAAATACATTAATTTGATAAAATTATATCCATTTTTCAATTTCCAAAATAAGGTTTTTGTTAATTTATATCATTTTCATCTATCGTCTATAAGGCAGGAATTGATGTTAATTTTAAATTTCAAAATAAATTTTCTCTTTTTTAGTTCGGTTAACTAGAAAAAGAGTGTTTTTTAGGTTTTTTTTTACTACTATTCAGTAACTTACAGAAGTAAGTCAAAACTTGTTTGTAATTTTAGTGTATCATTTTACCTACATTGAATATATAATGTAAAATGCTGAATCTGTAAATATAGATTAAAAAGAGTGGCAATCAGTTTATTGCCGCTTCTTCTCATTATGAGCAGTAAAACTTTTAACATTATTCATAAGTATCATTATGGACAATTTGTATGAATGATTTTTCTTTCTTTCTTTCAAATTCAAATATTTTAATTCAAAATAGGATGTGACATCACTTATTGAAAGTCAAAAAAAACTACCACTCATTCCAAAATGAATGCCTCAGGCCTGAGAATAATGGGCGCAACAAACTCAGCGGGCTTTTTTTTCATCAAAAATATTTTTTACAATTAAAGTAACATTTACAAAGTAACAAAGTAACTTTGAACAATTAATCTTTTTATTTAATAGCCTGAGGGCGGTCGCTCCGTTCCCGAAAGTCATTTATGTTATAGTAACCTTTACCACACAAACATTTTCTTAACAATTCTTTTGAATAACGTAATACTTTTGTTATGAACATTTTCTGGGATCCTGTTGTAAAAGCATATACATCGGCCCACAAAAGACTTGCTAACTCGACTTATCCGAGTAGTAGGCATTATAAGCTTATGTCTGTTCCTGGTGCTAACATTATGGTTATGACAGTTTCTGGCAAATTCACTTATGTGCCTATGAACATACATTACATTATCAAGAATATATTGAGAAGCAACAGTCAAGATGTTAATTTCTTTGAATTTTGCTCTCAATGATTCCTTAGGACCTAGGTTATAATAGCGCGAATAGCCCTCTTCTGCAGCACAAATATTGTATTAATATCGATGTACATGCCAGGCTACAGTCATACCGCATGGAATAAGTACCTGTAACATTTTTATAACCTTTATTTTAACCAAATTGCGAATATTAAACCAGACATCTTACCTCTCGCTTGAACAAGTTTAAGATTCCAGGAGTCCATTTATCAGACCCTTGTCGCTTCTAATCTGTTGAATATAGAATATTTAATTGGATAAAATCTGTTTTTACATAAATCTACTAAATAATCATAAATTCATGAATACATAATGAATTTTGAAATATTTTTGTGTCCATGTTACAGGGAATTACAGTGAAAATATGAAACTAGATTGCCTTAAAATTACTTATGTACAACATTAGGTTTATAAATGATGTTACTTTTCATAGAGTACAAAATACCGAAGGCCGTAGTGTAACGCCTTATAATGATCACACCGTTCTGCACCACTAATGTTTGATATTTTATAAGCTATATATAATAAAGCAATCTATATTTATAAAAATGAATTGCTGTTCGTTACTCTCGCTAAAACTCGAGAACGACTGGACCGATTTGGCTAATTTTGGTCTTGAATTATTTGTGGAAGTCCAGGGAAGGTTTAGAAGGTGAATAAATATGAAAGTGTTCAGAATTAAATAAAAACAACAATTTTGTTTTTCGTTTGATGTGTCCCCCGTCGTCCGACATTTGTTTTGTATGGACATATTTTCTATGAGAGAATTTATTGATGCACGGTTTGACAGTTCTGCTGTGAAACAATCTCATTACAACAACAGGGAGCATATTTTACGAAATAATTTTTGATGTTATGATATATTATTGACAAATTTATAAAAAACATTATTTTATTTATTATATACAGAACAACGTCTGTAGGGTCAACGAGTAAAATATAAGTTTATTTGACTTCAATAAAATGGAACGATGAAGGAAGAAGTATATATATATGTAAGCGATGATGTAGTGCTAAATGAATAAGTTTTGAACCCGCGACCTATCGCGTTCCGTGCGAGCGCTCTTCCAACTGAGCCAACCGTTAGAGTCACGTATGGTTGATAAATCTTGTTCAACTCTTAGGTTGTCTAAGTTGTAAGAGCGCTCGCAAGGCATGCGAGAGGCCGCGGGTTCGACTCCTGCATCGTTCATAATTTTTGTTTTCAAATTTAATTTGTGTAATTAATCCCAGGAGTGAAGTTATCACTTTAAAAATTAACAAATTGTCTTTGAATAAGACAAAAAATCCAGTAATCTGAGACAGCTATGAATAAAATATGTATTTATAATAGAAGATACCTCGAACATTAATGGCAAGAGTTACTTAACTGAATTATTTATAATATCACCTATATTTATGTTATCATACTTTGAATATTATTTAATATTCAGTCAATTAAAGGAAAGATTAAATGCAAAATGTAACGACATCGTGAAGCATTAATTCAACGAACTATTCCGACCTCAATAAAACCCTTTTTACGACCCTGTTCTAATTATTCAGTACACCAACTAGCGTACTGTTTCGCTGGACAGGAAGCGTCGTAAATCTATATTGCCATTTTCAAAATAGTGCCGAATGTATAGCTGGTTGCTAAAACATGAGAAAGCTCTGGAATTGTAATAACTGAATCGTAAACGAATATTTAGCCATTACAAATGTTGCCGCGGTTTGGTGAAAAATCGTTTTGTTTTCTCATGGAGGTGATAAATAATTTACCATCCGTGCAATATAAATATCACGCATTTTTTTATTTCAAGGGCATAAAGGTTGTTTATTAATGACGTGAGGGTATTTTGAGAATTTTTCGACTTCCCTTCCCCCCTTGGTGAGATACCGTAAGATTGTCCTTAACTCCCTTCTCTTTCCCCTAATCTAACGCGAGATTCTTCAAACTTTATCTCTGGGCTGTAAATGTGTTGGATTATTGAGAAAGAAAAAAACAAAAACTTGTTGTATTACTTTTATTGAAGAGAAGAAAATACTAGTATTTGTGAATATTTCCGTGATATAAAATTAAATAATGAATATGAAATAAAATTTAAGAAAAATGTTAATTTAATTTTACTCCTTGTTCTGCTAGAAAAATAATTACGTTATATTTGCCAAGATCCCGTAAGTGGGATTTAGGAAGATTCACCTTGAAAGAACACCTTACGTAATTAATGGATGCCCCCCACCGACTCAATAACGAAACGTAAATTGACTCTCACCACAGAGCCCCCGGTTGGATCATCGCCTACCACGTCACAACGAGTTTTCGGACAACTAACAATGTATTTATTACAAATCGTTGAATCCACTTTTAACACAATTTTATAATAAACAAGAATTGCTAAATTATAGAAGAGGATATATCAAAGTTATATCACTGTAATTCTTGATTTGCGCCTTTATTTCTTATTTGTCTCAATCACACTTTCTGATCTCTACATTTTTCTAATATTGGGAGAATCACATTTCATAATATACGTAGGCGGCAACGAAAAATCGTACAACCGCTCTGAAGTAATGATTTATCATCATCAAAGAAATCCCAAAAGACCTTCGCGTAATTAAATGAACGTGGGCATCCACATAAAGTTATTCAGGGCTCGATACGACGTCAAACCCTGACATCAACACTATTTCTGTTTGTGATCTGATCTACGCGGCGAGTCAACAATATTGTTAATAGAGGATTATAATTATTTGGCCATTAGTCATCTGCTTGATGTTTCTGGGCCAAGGATCTTTATTTTGAGACTTACTGTCACATATGACGTAGGCAAGTAAAAATAAACTATTAGAACCTCCAACTTTGAGCTCATCATTGTTGTTAGCTTTGTAAGTGAAATTCATAGCGACTTGATCGCGTTCACCGCCTCTTCATGGCTTGTAACAGCCATTCCCAATATTCAGTCTATCTCAGGTTGGGGCCTACTTGAGATAAAAATCATTAACTTTACTATCCCAATAAACTTATCGACGGTAACTGACCTTATCTGTACACGTTATCTGTCAATGGAAGAACGTACCTATAGCTTACCAGCGATAGAAGTTTGTATGGAAATTGCAATACACACGTCCCAATATAACGCGATAAGAATGACTTATCGGGTATATTGGGATAGCTTCAGATTATTGATAGCTAATTACTGACAGTAAAAGGTAGTAATTTATCTCTACCTGTTGATAGTATATTGGGAACGGCCGTAAATCGTATACCGTCTTACCTTATCTTTAACTTTGGGAAATAAAAGAAATCACAAAGTGCAAGGTCCGGTCTATATATATGATGGATGCTTTATTACTTCTATATATTTTGAGGCCTTCCAAAACGCATTCGTTACATTATGTTAACGTTGGCCCTTTCTATATATATTATACATAATATAACCGTTAAGTTTGACCAGGTGATTATTCCGTCACTTTTACAGATATTAAAAAAATTTAAACTGATATTGAAAGTACGTTACCTAATCATTGAAATGACATCATAACTTTTTAAAAATCGAACGAGAAGTAAGCCAAAAATTTATATTAAACATTCGCATACATCCACGTCTCAGTATAGCTTTAAATAAATACACCATGACTCCTTACATATTTATTTCAAAATATAATCATTCGATTTGTTGAAATACAATTTTAATAGCTATATTGAAATATAATTTAAATGTCTTTACGTAGTGTCAATATAACAGTTTTTATTTATAGCCTCTAAATGAATATTCCAGAAAGAATATTATATAATTTTTTATCTGTCTGTCTCTCTGTTAATTGAGACTTGTCTCCAAAATGACTGAACTGACAATCACAGACAGACTCTGGTGTTGCAAGAGAAAGCGGTAATCACTTAACATCAGGTAACCCGTACGCTCGCTAGTCCTCCTGTTCCATAAAAAGAAATTGAATTAGAAATACGTGCGAAAATTCAAATGTATTAAGTTGTGAATAGTACTATTTATGATCCTCTTGGTAAACAAGATTAAGATGGCGGCCGCTTGTGTTAATAAGAATGAAAATGTAATCTCAATAATACACTCAATTCTTCTATACTAAGTTCTTACTAAGCCGACTATTTCAGACCACAACAGGAACAATGAGGAACGAAAGTGCAATTATAAACAGCTGAACCGACATGTCCACTTCGGGGATTAACTTGTCACCAATTTATTTGATCTCGCCACAGACGAACTCGTATAAATCAGTTTGTGAACGGTGATTAAGTTTCTCTTCCTCGAACTGACAAATCACTTTCTACGACGTTTTCAAGAATATTAACACTTAGTTGATACCTGTATGTTTTACAACATTGTTGCAATGATGTTAACCGTACGCGGTCTAAGCGACCGTGACCGCAAACTTAACCGTCCCATGATGTAGTATTATATATCTTTTTTTTGGTGGTAATTGATACGCTCTGCCCATTACAATACAGTACCTTTCAGGATTCTTGAAAAACCCAAAAACACTGAGCGGCACTACAATTGCGCTCGTTACCCTGAGACATAAGATGTTAAGTCTCATTTGCCCAGTAATTATACTAGATACGGCGCCTTTCAGACCGAAACACAGTAATGCTTACACATTACTGCTTCACGGCAGAAATAGGCGCCGTTATACTATCCATAATCTAGCCGGCAACCTGTTCAAAGGAGCCTCCCACTGGTATATTATGGTATAATAGTAGTACTAAATAAATTTGGTTTTCTTGTTAAATTTTCCAGTAGTGTCTCCATCATGAAAGGGAAATAATCTAAAAATATCAAATTGTTTACTAAAAGATCCATTGACTAGAATATATAAAATACTGATAACAAACAGTAAGAAAAAACTCACTCGCATGGAACGCGAGAGGTCGTGGGTTCGAGTCTCGCATCGTTCATAAAATTTTCTTTTCAAATTTTATTTGAGTAAGAAAAAACACCTCCCTGTGTACTCGTATATTCAACTTTATAACATAGTGTAAATGAAGTCGATCTCGGCTGTCTCTCTGTATATTTGCTAGCTCCTCCTAAACCACGCAATGGATTTTGAAGCGGTTTTCACTTTTAATTAGATAACTTTAAAAAAGATAGTTATGTGTAAATCCAATAAAATTGTTATGTAAGTACATAACTTAATTAACTTTGTATGTTAGTAAAAAACTCAATATTAAACAACCTAGTCCTGAAAAAAAAAATGGCTCTCGTAGGCTTAACATTAAGAGATATATCAATATAATATGCTATAGAATTGTAATTCTTTTAAAAAGGCATATCTCTATCTGTTATTGTTGACACACAGTAACCATTTAATTGAACCTTCGATAATTTATACATCCAGATAGAGCGTCTTGCTGTATTAGTGTGCGTGCATTGCTCAAAATAGAGGCTAACAGTCAACCTCAATTATTCTTCGTTGTATTCACAGCTGTCACACTCAGACTTATAAATAATCAAAGCTTTGAACTTTTAATAAAAAAATTGCATATATGCTGTTTATACTACAATCCTGTATTGATGCTTATCCAAATATATTATACTCTTGTATTTAAATGTAGATTTTTCATGCTATTAAATATTAAAACAAGCTGGACTTTCAACGTTGTGAAGTTCTGCGTCGATTGCTTTTACCGTAAATATTAGATAGATGGTAACCCCCCCAATCCCTCCTTCAGTCTAAGGATGGATTCAACAACAAAAACATTTTTCAACTCCATTTTTTCTAACTCCAGCGAAGCTGAGGTTTCTGCAGGTATTTCATATGAAATATTTGAACCAGTAAAACTCAGTTACTCATACACTGGGCCTTGAACAAATTATATTCTTGAAATAGTAACCGCTACCAAGTGTAACTAATTCAATTTGTTATGAGTACAGACCAATATTAATAAATACGTTTGTAGGTGATGTATTGTCGAATATATTCGCACGTTGTTATACTATTTTCATCTCGTTTGTGTTATCCATTCTGAACAAGCTGTTGTACCTCCGAATTCTATCTATAAATCTATTATTATGATTAAAATTTGGCATTAAGGTTTGTTTTATAAGTAATGGATGATGGCTGTAAAACTATAAAATTTTACTTCCTTCATTTATTTGACATATTCATAGATATACAAATGATTTGAGTTTTCTTTAGTGTTAATTCCGCCAATATTTGTCTTTAAACAATTCGACACGTGTTTCGCCTCTACACGAGGCATCCTCAGGACGTGTTGTCTCGCCAAAATCTGGCACGAGACTCGAGACAAATATTGGCGGAATTAACACTAAAGAAAACTCAAATCATTTGTATAATCATGGATTTCCGCAAAGTAACGCCTACATCAATAAATATTCATAGATTTAAGATTGGTCTCCGCTGCGCTTCAACTAGATACCGCACTACCTAAGAGCAATAGCTTTTTTATTACGTCAACTATTAGATGCTTGTGTGCGTGGCATCTTGACACTCAATGGCATCACATCGATAATACTTACTGATGATATGTGATCCCAGTGTCTTTCTTATTTCTTGAGGTGTTATTTTTACAAAATTATTAAGAAAGTTATGAAGAATAGATCAAAATAAAACAAACACTAAATATTACCTCAAGCTTGATAACAGATGAGTAAAAACCACATACAAATTAGTTAAGCTATTTCGGAAATTTGCAAGAATATGGCTGTTTGATTTGCACGAACTCGTTGCATTCTAAGCCTATGTACTTCATTGTCACTCTCAAACTTATGACTTATCAGTGTACATAAAAATAATCTGATAGATAGTAAACAACTGTTGTTAATCTACCAATTATAGTTAGCTAAAATTAATTTTATTTTTTACCTCCTGAGAAAGTTAGAAAGATATAAAAAGTCTTATTAGTTATTCATTTGAAACTATTATTATAATTTGATTTCTGAACAACAGCAATTCATTTTTATATATATAGATAGAAGATAGATTACATTCCAGGACAATACCATTCTCAACGCCACTGGGGCTTACTACATTACGATTTCCAATTATAACAATTAAAAGACTTTATTTATTGTTTACAAACGAGTAACAATTCCGCCGAGCATTTACACTATATATTTTATTAGAATGTATAATAAATTTAGGGCAGAATCGACCAAACACGATGTTACATGAGGGGATAATTATTCGGGTAAAATGTTACTCCTTGAATTTATCCCTTGATTATTTTCGTTTGCGTTTTTCCAACATACAACATGTTGTTTTAATATTGTTTAAAAGTGAACGAAGAGTGAACGAATGCATAAACCGACGAAAATCCATGTTCTTTTGTTTCTTCTAACGTGACTTGAAATGCAATAACAGTTCGATTTTGTAGGAAAGTAGAGTGAAATGTCAAATATTGACAGCTTGTTTATTTTTAATTGTCTTCTAGGTGATAACTGACATCACTCGTCATTGGCGAATTCTAAAAGGATGCGCCAGCAAACCAAACAATAATAATAAGTGACGTCTCTGCTCTGACAAATATTATTCTCATTTTAAACTTTTATACCGCCAAAATCATCCGTTATATTATTCTTAGGTTAGTGTTTGGTAAAATCCAAACTTAGCTTTCAAAGTGAAACTTTTATTACATCGTCTCAAACTTTTTCGTCTGTGTACATATCGCCCTTGAGTTAATGCAGTTATTTAAAGGCATGTCATTTTTAAAGTGAAACTTTAATTATATCGTCTCAAACTTTTTCGTCTGTGTGTTGCATGTCGCTTGACGGTCGGGCGGCGCCTATAGTTCGCAGCAGCTGACCGTGTAGTGTATAGACTATTATTACTCATTTGTGCCAGTGCTCCACGCTATTTTGTTTGTTTTTGTCAGTGTTTAATGTTAATGTTGTTATTTATTAATTTATACCCTTAATGGAATGTTATTCCAAAAAATTTAAATGGCTATAATGTAAAAAAAAGTTTCACTTTTACCGTGGTTTCATAAAACCACACAATCCCTTGTATTTTTTATCTTAGAATAGCAGCAGTAACACGCGAGTGAAAACTTACTCCAGTTTCGTCGAAACCGCCCTCAATATTCAAATAAACAATGCATGAGAACCGTAATTAACCATCAAACACATGTCGTTCACCATATTTATACAGGCCACGAGAATATTTACACACCCTTTGTGTCAACTAGATTGGGTTCAAGTGATGAAGGGTGATGTCATCAGGCCCTTGTGCCACCTCCAATTAAAACTGTTTTCTTGTAATGATGTCATGCGGTGATGAATATTCTATTTCTGCCATGAAGCCGTAATGTGTAAACATTACTGTGTTTCGGTCTGAAGAGCGCCGTAGCTAGTGAAATTACTGGGCAAATGAGACTTAACATCTTATGTATCAAGGTGACGTGCGCAATTGTAGTGCCGCTCAGAATTTTTGTGTTTTTCAAGAATCCTGAGCGGCACTGCATTTTAATGGATAGGGCGTATCAATTACCATCAGCTGAACGTCCTGCTCGACTGGTCCCTTATTTTTATAAAAAAAAATAACCATTTCAAGGAATTTGTGTTTAAAGTTTAATAAATATCAGTGTATTCCTTACATGTGGGTTGGGCTACTAAGTCATGATGTCATTTAAAGAGTAACAGTAAGGCTGCTATTTTTTTCTGTCTGTTAATATGATTCACGTGACCAGTTTTGTGTTCTTAATTCAATTTTGACATGATTGTGGCTTGGAACGTTTTTCTGGAATTACGTCCAATTATACAAATTAAATTTGTTCGTTCAAACATCGTTCGAAACGAATTGTTTGCTCAGTTGGTTAGAGCGCTCGGACGGAACCCGAGAGGCGCGGGTTCGAATCCCGCATCGTTCATAATTTCTGGTTTCAGATTTAAATTGTATTATTATGTTGTTTAATATTTTACTATCTGAGGATTCCCGTATGCCAAACACTGCAGAAGTAAAGATACTAGATTTTTTTTGATAATTGATACACTTTTACACAAAATTACCCAGCCCGTATAATAATTATAATAGAAATATCCTGTACTATTTTCTATTATATTTTAGTACAGGATATTTCTATTAAAATTATTATACGGGCTGGATAATTTTGTGCCAGAGAAGCAACAGACAGGGATAACTGGCGTAGAATCGTTCGTCGTTCGACGTGACCACGACTGCTCTGTCAAGAGTAATCCGACGAAGAAGAAGAAGATCCTGTACTAAGGGTGCTATCCAATGCAATCCGCGTCCACCACGTATCAATGTGTTTTTCAGTTTTCACAAAGAAATGTATATCTATTCAAAGCTTTAAAAGGTCCGAAACTCTCTTGTGATTTCTCTGGTGATACAAAAGAGTATGTTGAGGCCGTTGTGATGAGCTGTAGTTATGTATGATCGTTTGTCATCCACCTGTATGAAAAAATTGGAAATTCAAATTCAAATTCAAATATTTTTATTCAAAATAGGATTTAAAATCACTTATTGAACGTCAAAAACTACCACCCATTCGAAAGAGACTGCCTCAGACCTGAGAAGAATGGGCGCAAGAATCGTACAATAAACATTTATAATTAAAGAGCCTGAGGTGTTCGCTTTATTCCCAGTCTGTGCTGTCATTAAGAAAATCGCTAATGCTATAATAACCTTTCACACACAAACGTTTTAAATTTCGTAACACATTTGTTTTGTACATTTTCTGGGATCATATTGTAGAAGCATATACATCGCCCAACAAAAGACTTACTAACTCGACCCAACGGAGTAGTAGTCATAACAAGTTTATGTTTGTTCCTCGTGTTAACATTATGAATGTCACAGTTTCTAGAAAATTCCTCAATGTGCTTATGAACATACAGAACATTACCAAAAATGTATTGAGAAGCAACAGTCAAAATGTTTATTTCTTTAAATTTTTCTCTTAATGATTCTTTAGGACCTAGGTTATAAATTGCGCGAATAGCCCTCTTCTGCAATACAAAGATAGTATTAATATCGGCCGCACTGCCCCATAACAATATAAATGTTTAATACATACAGAAACAAACAATCATATTCATCATATCAATCATCATACAAATGGTTCCACCTACTTAAATAGCACCCGGGACCCAAAACTCATTAAGACAGCGTCGATAACCACAGAGCCATATATGGGTCATCATAATTTATTTAAATTCAACATCAAATTTTTATTCAAAACAAGGTACCTAATTAAAATCCCTTAACAAATCGCGAAGGTATTGAGAATCATATGAAATTTCTTTCCCGATTATCCCCCAAGTGCTTTGTATGCTTACATAAAATTTATCAGTTAATTACAGTAAAAAAATCATTTAAATATATTTCCGGATAAATCGAGTAACATAATATACTTAAGAAAAGAAAACAAAACATCTAGGTCAATGGAAAACCTCACTTTTTTGAAGTCAAGGCACCACTGCCCTCTACTATATACGACTGGATTGGCGGCTGTCAAAGTGCTTTTGTGCCTGTTTGATATTCGCCATTTGGCGCTGTTGGCCATGTAGCGAGAGTCTTCGGTACTAAAACTTTTGATGACAACCTCAGCAAACATCGATAGGTGGAGGGAAATATTTTTAATTAATCTATTTACAAAAAAAATGTGTACTTAATAATAATTGATTCTGAAAGTATAAATAACATGGAAAACAGACGAAATTAATTCGAAATGCAAAAATACTTCAGAGTATTGTACGTTCCTTTTCAGCCATTTGTATTATACGTCAAAATTAGTTCTCTGGACGCTCGCTAGTGGCGTTTCAAATACGCACAAAAAAAATTCTGACAAAAATATGGAACAGCCTGTCCAGTGGTATTTATACAGGTCAGCAATTTAGACAGTCAAATATCTTGTCAATTAATTATAATTAGCTGCAGTTATTACAACCTATCTCAAAGTTCTGTCATTAAGAACCGATTTCGAAAATGTATTTTTTTCTGAAAACCCTTCTAGATTGCTCCCATTTTTAACAATTCAGTTCAGCCTTTCAAGTAGGATAAATTATTAATAAAGGCTACCTAAGGAAACACGATTAAATCAACCTGATGATTTCTTTTTAATTGACTTAAATTAAATAACTCGGGCACTTTGGGTGCTTCAAAAACTATGCAGCTCTATTTTCAAACGATAACCTTTTAAAAATGGTTAACAATATCCAGGTATTTCCAAATGAACCCAATTGTCAATTTCATAACTCGCATAATTTATTGGTGATTATTCTCGTGCGCGAGGTCAAGTGTCCCAATATCTGTTGACTTGTGTTTGATAATTGATTGAACATCATTGGATTGCCCTTCGACGGTATAAATTTTTGTCTTTCTGATGTTCGCATAGCCCTATAAGCCCTATAAGCCGGCGGCGCAAAACAAACTGTGAGTTTAAATAGTTTTACGGCTTCACGTTCGCGCTTCGCAGCGTTTCCCTATTAATGTCAGTGTTTTGTCCACGCCGAAGGATTTGTGATTGATGGATGTGAGTGATGAATGGTAAGTGATATACTTTACGCGTTTAATTCACGTGTGAATCGCACACGTAAATCATAACCGCGATTCACGGGCAAGTGTAAAGCCGGCAGAACATGTTTGTTTGTTCAAGTACTTTCCAATTGTAAGAATAACTTTTTGTACTTCCTTGTATTGAACACTTGTAACAGGATCAATCGGGACTTCTGAAAAGTTATTCTTTACTGACTTTAGTTTTAGAAAGATATCGATCTATCTTCGTTCTCCGCCTTTCCTTCTTCTCCCTCCAGTGTCTCATCAGTGATATAGGTAATCTGTCAAATTTTTAATTCGCACCTATCAGAATAGTTGCTCGTAGCCATAATTTCCATCTTCGCATAATCTTTGACTGTTACTCGTCACTTTCTGATGTTAAGTTTAATTAGCTAGGTATCAAAAGTGTGTGGGAATTATTTGATAAAATCATTGAATAGTATCATAATCTCGTCAACAATTCATCTTCAAATAATTATAGGACAAGTGCCAATGAACGCGAGTTTGAATTATAGCTTTGGCACGCGCTACACGAGATAATAGAATTCCTAGTAATCGTGAATCGTCTCGTAACTGAACGACATACCCACTGTTCGATCTGTGAAATATTTTCATAGATCTCGCCGAGCTAAATCTGTAATTTGTACAGTGAGTGGTTCACGGTAACATTCTTCAGCGCTTGGCACTCGTGACATGTCTTAAAATTTAATACTTTAGGTCAAGTGTACTTGTGCATTTTTAGCGTTGCATCATAAGTTACAATCTTGAATATATTATTATTATTAAATAAACTTTATTTAGAAGGCTTGTTAAATCTTTGTGCCACCCTGGATGTCTTGATTGGCCTATACAGAGGAACTCGGGGAAATGTGGGATTCCAATACTCAATGAGAGGCCCTCGATTTTACCCTGTACCTACTAATTATAGACTCTTTAGGACTCTCTATTTTATTGGTGAATAATGTACTATTGTGTTTAACAACACCGTCGAAGATTACTACATGATGTTGGCTAATTTGTGGTTACCCATCCACTGAAGCTATAAAAGAATTAATAAATAGAATAAATAGCTTTCAAAATATATAGACCGTATCTCCTCAATACCTGAAATATAAATTAATACTTAATTAAATAAAATACGTCTGCTGCTCATTATCCTTGATAGATTAAATTTACTGAGCTGATACAGCGGAAGAAAAATTAAAACAAAATAATCTCGCAAAGAAAAAAATCACTTTGTACCCATGTTAACGGTTTCGTACATTAGAAAACAAAATAAATAAATAATTTAAACGTAAATATCAAATTATAAACGTGTTGATGAGAAAGCTCATGGTCGATCAGAGGGCAATGGAGAGGGCTTGCTCGGAGTTTCTTTGCGAGATCCGTAGGAGAACAATACCACCGACATAGCCCAAATGATTGCGAAACTGAAGTGGCAGTTGTCAGGGCACATAGTTCAACGGACAGATGGCCGGTGGGTCATAAAAGTCCTCGAATAGCGACTACGTACCGGAAGACGCAGTGATGGAAGGCCCCCCACAAGATGGACCGACGATCTGATCGAGATCACCGGAATACGTTGGAGGAGGGCTGCGCAGTACCGATCTTCGTGGAGATCTTTGGCCTCCCTTTGTCCAGCAGTGGACGTCTTCCAGTTGATAATGACGATATAAACGTAAACATTAACCCCCTTATTCATAATTGTCTGCTAACTTAAAGCATTGCTAATTCTCACTCTGTCTTCTTCTATTGACCTAAGTCAGAATGAGAAAAACACTCCTTAGCGGCTGTTTAAAGTTAGCGGACCATTATGAATAAGAGGTTTAATGGCTTGAACTGTAAACTAATTTGTTTATAAAATGACAATTATCTATATTATATTAGTATTGTACGATTTAATATTGGTACATCGACTAAACGCTCGCTAATAATTCAAGCGCCATAAAAATTACTGGATATGACAACCGTCATAAATTAATAAAAGTGTAAATTGGTCTCGCATTCGTGTTTCATAATTGGAAGCATTTCTTATCTGTCAGTCTGCTGTCATTTTTTAACGAACATGTTGATTGTTGCCGAGAGACGCGCCGGCTTGAAGTGTTAATTGATAACAAGCTTGCGAGTTGAGAGCTTCCCTTGTATCGATGGTAACGAGACTCTAATTGATTTTTATTAGCAATAATAAAACTATTTTTCAATAACTGTTCAAGATATTGTGAAACCTAAACGTCCTTACAAATAAAATTCGCGTTAAGTTATAACTAAGCATAAACTAATAATATGTAAAATGTTTACAAATAGACATTTTGCTTACGAATGGTTTTTTCGGACTTATAACGTCTCCCGCGTTTATTTGACATTATATATTATATTATATACATTATTATATTTGCAAGGCATTTTGTCATTAGGTAAACTTCAGAATTATCATTGTATTGACAGTGTTGTCAAAGATATTGTAAACATTTTGCATTTTCTTTGTTTATCATCAGTTATAATTTTATACCAAGTTTAATTGTAAGGCCGAAAATGTTTAACAAGTGAAAAACTGTATAGAAATTTACAAAAGAAATATAAATATAATGTAAAAAGCAACTTAACATTAATAATTAATAATAGCTCAGTTTCAATTATAATTACTCCTTAAACCATTTCCATAACATTTTGTTAAAATGGAAGGAAATGTCGAATAAAATTTCGTATATAATCTGGAAAAAATATTTCAAAGCAAAACACGTATTGAAAGAATCTTGATAAATATTAATCTATACGTAAAGATTAATCAGATATATTCTCGTATTCCAAAAATACAAGTTCAGGATGTAATTTCTTAAAAAAAAATCCACTCAACAGTACAGACAGTTTTCCCACAGACAAACCATGAAGATGGTTTTGTGGGACCATTATTTTTTTTAGTCATTGTAATGTCAAATGTAATGTAGATTTTCATACATTTTCGATCCGCTTAACCCGTTAGTAATGGATTTTCATACAATTTTTCTTATCGCATATTACATAGATATCAAATAAATGACACAGCTACAGCCCAGTTGTCACATCCTAATGCCAATGTCAGCAAAAAAAATAAGAATTTGAGATAAAAACCTTTTCGACAATTTATAAAATATACATTTAGTAATTCAGAAACAGTGCCATTGTTTTCGGTCAATCACTTTCAGGGTTACATCTGACTGTAAAAAACCGGCATTAATAAACATGAAAATTTGAAAAAATTGTAATTTAAACGACATTAAGTCTGAAATGACCTCAAATTCTGTGAAAAACACATGTTATGAAATTCAAGAGTCGTGGATGATTTTTATGTTAATAAAGTAGTCTCATGAATAAAATATAAGTATTCAAATTTAACAGAAATCACTTAGATTAAACATTGGTCTCCGCTACGCTCCAACTAGATACCGCAGGTGTAATCGAAAAGTGCGGCAATAAATACGCCCTAGCGGGCGTACTCTCAGTCAGCTAGTCTCAAACAATGTGTGACGTTGACGTTCCACATGTCCTGTTAAACTTTGCTAATAACTAATATGCCAGTTGCGTAATAAAACTTTGTAAATATAAATACTCCAAGAAATTAGAATGACACTGGGATCACACATCATCAGTAAGTATATTGTATTTTATTAATTTCAATGTAAAATAACACGAAACGTATATAAGTTAAAAAATTTGAAAGATTGAGTGTCAAGATGCCACGCACAAAAGCATCTTTACAAATAGCCAATACACACTTCAATATAAAGTTTCCGTAATAAAAAAGCTATTGTTCTTAGGTAGTACGGCAACTAGTTGGAGCGCAGCGGAGACCAATCCTTAATCTAAGAGAAATCAGCAATAGATAGTCAATAGGACATCACAGTAGTTGTAGTCGATATATATAGATATAATAAAAGTTTCACTTTAAAAATGACATGCCTTTAAATAACTGCATTAACTCAAGGGCGATATGTTAATTAGCCAAATAATACTGACAGGAGCAAAAAACACATAAATATTTAATAAAACGTTCAATAAATCGAAACACTCACAACCGTTTAAGGTTAACGTGAAAACCTCATTGATACGTGCGGTTAATCATGTTTCACGGCCGTGAGAATTTATAATGTTACTTAACAGAAAGCGTAACGTCTGTGATAACGTTTATAAATGATAATTTTCATTTAGGACCTGACAGGAAAAGAAATAATGAATACTGTGAAATTTAAAAAACAAGCAATTTTTTTTTTTAGAAACATGGCATCGGGTTCGGCGAATAATTCTTTATTTTTTTAATTTAACGCAAAGGTAATCAATTCTAATATTATAAATGCTAGTATTTGGATGGGTTTTTGTTATTCAATTACATATGAACGGCTCAAAGAAGCTGGCTCAAATTAGGCATAGAGATAGATTATAGTTTGCAATAGAACATCAGCTTTTTATCCGGTAAAAATGGAGTTCATGAAGGATAGATTTTTTCAGATTAGTTTCCACAGAGCAAGCCGAACAAGATTTTTTTGACTTAAAATTTGTATGCAAACGAAGAGCGGAAAAAGTTGTGCAAAATATGTTTCTTATTTTTACTACCGTAATAGAATTGACAAAATCGTGGAAATCTAAGCCTAGATTTCCCTCGTTATCTAGTCTATGTCGAGTTATACAATTTGCGTAAACTGCGATGCGGGTAAAATTTCGTATACAGGAGCGACGTCCAGTGGTGAAATTCAGCTGCTGGTATTGGGTTGAACAATCCCTTCAGGCACTCCCATGAAGAAGCAGGCAAAACTGAATTACTGAAGAGGCCGTATTTTAAAACGCGTTACATCTTAAAATTGTGAACCTTAAAGTTCAATTAGAGAATAAATGTAACTTAAGTATGGTGCATAAAATCAAATGTAAGGAAAAACTAAATTGGTGATTTATTTTTATCTAATAATTTAAGACGGTTTAAGGTAGAATGACGTCAGATCTCACGTTACTTGTACACTTCGCGTACACAATTGCTGGTTATTGAGTAACAACTCACGCTACATGCTACAACCATTCCATGTATTCTCGGTAAGAGCAATGTCAAGGGGCTGGTGTAAGGTATGAGTGAGCGCGAATTATGTAACAATATAATTTTAATGCCTCATAGTGATTAATAACATGGAATTATTCGGTATTGCTGCATATTTCTATATCATAGATTTTATTTTTATTAGAGATTTCCTGGACGTTTCATTAAAAAAAAGATAGACACAAAAATTTTTGAGGCCAAAGGTGATCGAGCGAATAGATTGCCCGTATGATGCTAAGCGCTATTACATACACATTTTATGTAGCACAATGCTGTGTATGCTTAAAAAGAATGAGAAGTTTTTTTTGTATGTCTGCCCCTCTGCTATTCATTGCTATGTCCTACGAGGTACATGTGATTAGTACTTAAATGAATTAAGTACTTAAATGATTTGTTTAGTTACTAAGTCGCATAAAACGAAATGTATGAATAAATAAATTAATGAAAAATATCGTAAAAAGCTAACGAATGAAAGACAGTGTCTGTTCGGTTCCTTGAAACAGAGTGATATAGAGATTTATTTTTTGTGCTGGTTGCCTTTTGTCAATGTTCTTTGGACGTAAAAAAGGTCTACCATGATGTGGCCCTGAAAACTTTTATTAATTCATTTCACCGGTCCCCATGACCTTTAAACCAGAATTCAACAGTACAGGTATATCGATATTGTATTGTGGTATCGGATACTAAGCCTTACTACCCTAATACCTTCTTCTGCTACTAAAAACGACGAGTGAAATAGTGTTATAAAAAACGTGACACGCTTGACACTTGGACCACACAACGTTAATATAAAGCGACGGGCGGGCGCCAAAGTTGACGCCATCATTTCGTTAAATGTTAACGTATTTGTATTAAATAGGGCCCGTCTTGTGAGGTGCCTATTTGCATATTCAGAAGGGCAAGGTTAATCGGTGACCCAATTGAATGCGTGGAGACTCCAGCCTTAATTCGATGTGGCAGTGGCTACGACAAACTAAGCAATTAGAGATCGTGTTAGCCAATTGGGTGCCAATTGACATTGTTCAGCAATTATGATACTTAGCATCATTGTATTGTAGGTTTTTTCTTTATACGGTTCCATACCTCTGAATAAAAAACGAATAGGATACGTTAATTGAAAATTTGTCCTTTTCTATCTGTTAAAACCTTTTATCTACACACATGCTTTAAATCCTCTATTAAAGATTCTGAAACAGTTAGCTTATTGCCAACATTAAAACACCCAATGTTCTAATAACCATTACATCATCCAAAAGAGAGTTGTAATGTTGTACTGATTTTCATAACAACACTCTTATTTATTTTTTTCATTCCCTTCACGCTCAAAGAGTTTTAACAGACAGCCACATTCTTATTGCTCGATGCGTGACATCTGTATGAATTTCAAAAAAAGAACATTTTTGTTTCCGCGCGTTCCACACTACCAGAACGTCGCGCGCCGTAAAAAAAAGTAGGTTATTCGAATCCCCGCCATTTTTCTTCTATATTTTTATTGTTTTGTTTACAAAAAATGAGCGATTAATTTCCAAAAGAACATAATAGTCAAGTGAATTTTAATTATTGCACTATACAAAATGTAAATTACTCGTAAAATAAATAATTCTTTCATTAACACTAAGTTTATTTGTATATCCATCAGCAATGGATGATATAAGGTTACTACTAGGACAGGCTGTTTTAATGTTAGCAGTAAGCTGTTTCAGAATATTTTAGAGGATTCATATATTGGGTGTAGATAAAGTCTTGTATGCAACTGTTGATAATTAGGTATTAAAACACTCATGTGATACTATTATCACACTTGGCTTCGCCTCGTGAGATAAATCCACATTCGTGTTTTAATACCCCTTATTACACAACAGTTGCATAAATAACTATAAAAGGACGTATGTGTTATTACCTATGTACATATACTTACATATATGCCTCAAGGGTAGTTCCCCCTCATTGAAGCTGGAGATGAAGCTTTTAAATCAAAAATGTTTCTACATTTCGATAAAAATTAATTATCATTCCCATAATTCCCATTTTTTGTTATATTACTAGTTTGTTCGCTTATTTTGGTCTTTTCCACGGTTAAAAGTATGTTTATTGAACTGTTGCCGTTTATAGTTTGCGAACAAGATCAAATTCGTCCGTCATCGCTTGCAACACAAAGACAGACAGAGGAAACGCAAGAGCCCTTAAAACGCCAAATAAATATAGAATTTGTGAATGAAAACAAAGATATATCCAACTGCTCCTCTTAATGATAGGTAGGCAATTTATCAGGCTCTTTTGCTCAGAACCAGTGTGGCCCTTGCACAGGATGCTGGCTAGATTATGTGTACCACAATGGTGTCTGTTTCTGCCGTGAAGCAATAATATGTAAACATTATTGTGTTTCGGTTTGAATTGTCATGGGCAGGTCGCATCAATTAACATCAGCTGAACGTCCTGCTCGTCTCGCCCCTTATTGTCACAAAAAAAAGAGTAAACTTTGACTCTGAGTAAAAGATATCAGAAAAATACTTCCAAAATCTGTCATCTGCTGTAACCCTGAAATTACTTCCATAATATTGATGATACAAAATAAAATTTTTTGTCACTTTGTTTGTCCGCGATGAACTCCTAAACAATTTATTTACTTTATTTTTATCTATTTATTATGTATCACACTTGTATGCCTTATGGTAACTTTACACATTAATAGCTTATATTATCTAACGTCGTATGCCCCATGTAGGGCTACATGCAATTTTTTTTTTAAATAAAAATAAGGGACGAGACGAGCAGGACGTTCAGTTGATGGTAATTGATACGCCCTGCCCATTACAATGCAATGCAACTCAGGAATCTGGAAGAGCGGCACTACAATTGCGCTCGTCACCTTAAGACATAAGATGTTAAGTCTCATTTGCCCAGTAATTTCATTAGCTACGGCGCCCTTCAGACCGGTACACAGTAATGTTTATACATTACTGCTTCACGGTAGAAATAGGCGCCGTTGTGGTACCCATAATCTAGCCGTAAACCTGTGCAAAGGAGCCTCCCACTGGTAACAATATTAAATTAAGACAATTTCCTATTTTACTTACTATCTAAATTTCTTTATAAAGTACCTTCAAAAAAATATAAAAACTATAGAAATTATGAAAATACAGCAACTACTTAAAAAAAAAGACGTATGATATTATTTAAATAAATAACTTTATTAATATTCTTGTTTTCTACTGCTATTTGATTTAGCATTGGACTGGGATAGCCCAGGCCACTACTGTTGTAAAACTATTGTCTTTTTGACTGCATAAGACCGGCGTGGTTATGTGGCATCTGTATAAAAAGTAATATCAAGCATCAATCTAGTTCTAGTCGACAATCAAATCAAAATATAACAGCATTCTTAATTAAACGCTGTTTTTATAATCTCTGTGATATTTTAATTATTGATGTTCTAAAATAAACTCACTCTAACTAGCTGAGCCACAATGCAAATCTAATGAACCGGTCTTTAAACAGAACAATAATTATGTTCTTAATTATTTTAGGGTTCACTGACTTATTGGAAATTGAGATCATTAATAATTCGATAGTTCGATTACTACAGTTGATGTAGCCATAAGTATTCTCACCAGTGGGATGCTCCTTTGCATATGATGCCGGCTACATTATGGGTACAACAACGGCGCCTATTTCTACCGTGACGCAGTAATGTGTAAGCATTTTTGTGTTTCGGTCTGAAGGGTGCCATAGCTAGTGCCTGTGCAAATGAAACTTAACATCTTATATCTCAAGGTGGCGAGTACAATTTTAGAGCAGTTGAGAATTTTTGGGTTTTTCAAGTATCCTGAGCGATACTGCATTAAAATGGATAGGACGTACCAATTACCATTAGCCGAACAAAATCCTAATGATGGTATTGCTTTAAGCAATATAGTTTATAATATCATAATTTGTTATTAGTTAGGATTGAAATAGATATTATCATGGTTTTGTCCATAGAGTTAGAATGGCTTACAACTTTTCAATCAAAATCTGTTGCAGAAACGTTGGCTTACTTTTTCGATGTTGCTGTATCTCCGTTAGAGTTATTCTTTTCTCTTGCACGATTAGTTTGTCTATACCGTAGTATATTTTTTTTATGGAATAGGAGGACAAACGAGCGTACGGGTCACCTGGTGTTAAGTGATCACCACCGTCCACATTCTCTTGCAACACCAGAGGTATCACAAGAGCGTATGTCTACGCGCTTATTTTGAAAGTACCCATCTCGTATCGTCCCGGAAACACCGCACAAGGAAGCTCATTTCATAGCTTTGTAGTATCAGGAAGAAAGCTCCTTGAAAACCGATCTGTGGAGGACCGCACACATCCAGATGGTCGGGATGATATCCTAACTTGTTGCGTGCGAAGGTGGAATACAGCGGCAGGAATCAGGTTAAACAGCTCTTCGGAACACTCGCCATGATAAATGCGGTAGAAGACACACAATGAAGCGACGTCTCTACGCAACTTATTGTATGTCTATAGTCTATCTATCTACGAGTACACCTATATAATTGACACTTAAACATACACTTCCCAGACTTCTTAACTAATATCTATTCTCTAACTCATTATCAAAAAGCTCACATCATCACATTATGTATGTTAATAATACGCCAGTTATTTTTTTTAATTGAATTTGAATTCTGGGGAGGATTCTCAAACGAGCCTGTACTAGATGGGTGCTAGACAACTATATTATATTTACATAATAATTATAATCTCAAACGCACAAATAAACATTTATAACTCAGAAACCATATTCATATTTATCATACTTATTATCGTTTGCATCTACAGACTGGGGTTTAAAATCGGGACCGTTAGCTATAAGGGACTAGGACTTAATTTTGCGGGAAGTTTTTTGTCCGACATTATTAAGCTTATTACGTCGTCTGTGTCATTACAAAATTTAATTAAATATATAAGGACATTTTATTCGCAATCTGATAGCGGATCAGCAAGTGTACTTAAAGTCAATGTAAGTACATTTTTCTCCTTACTAGAGTGTCAACTGTTACTGTCCGAATCAAACTGGAACTAAAGAAATGTTTTACATTGCTGCTTATCGACCAAGAATATTTTAAACAGCTGAAGCAAATACTGCAATGTATAGATATAGCAGTCGAAGCTTAGTATTGTGTAATTGGTGACATGTTTCATATTTCGGCTTTTTTTTATATGACGTGATATGTCTATATGTATAGAACGTCATTGGTTACAACGTATTGTATACGAGACTCAAGGTCATGTTTTTTGTCACTTGATTGAAATATTGTACAATCTATTGGCGCCAAAATGAGAAAACTCAATGAACAATCATATAAAAAAATGACAGGTTCCAAATTCAAATGTAACATTTAATTTATTTTTTATTGTAACAGTATTTATGGCCAGACTAAGTATATAGATTAATATCATCATAATATTGTTTTTAAAAAGAGGTTCTTCATTTATCAAAAACCGATTTATGAATTCATTTGAGCGCTGTATTCAGAATCTCAATGAGACTATTACTAGCACACGTCATGACTGTGACAGAGACATCTCGCCCATCTAACCTACTTGGCAACTGAATTGTTTCTGTGAAAAAATATGATCGTCTAATTTACGAATTCCCACACCACGCATTCACAAACGTTTATCAAAACATAACGTTTGGTTATTAATCGGTTACTTTAGAATATGTTGATATTTTTAAACCGGTCAAGTGGGGGTCGGCTTTGTAAACGAGTGGTTCTCACGCTTCGTAAAGTAACTACATTTGTAAACAAAATGCCGCTATAACAAGGTAAAACAGTTGAAATGTGGAATTCACTATTTTACTTATACGTGACAAAGTTTCAGCCGACTAATTATTGTAGTTTATGAGAAGCAGCCCGTTGACAGACGTACGGTCGGACAGTGTGAGAATATTATACCTAAACTAGGATTCTCGATCCCTTGTACGAAATCAATTGAGGAGGACATCGAAGGTGGTACTTACATTTCTTTTAGCACTAAGACTACAAAGCAATGTCTAAATACAATCAGTGTAAGGAATGTTCTAAAATATCTGAACAAAGAGGCAGGTGGATCTCATCATACTGTTTCTATTTCTACATTGGTTACTTACAGCCAACACCGGCGCATAGATCAACAGTGAATTGGCAGATACTCTTTGAGATATGAGACTACAACGTGTAACAATCTTATCAAATAGCCATATTATTTTTTACAGTAAGTAATAAAATCTTAACCGTGCCCTTTCTGGACATTAAATATTAAAAAAAAACCTTTTTTTTACATTGTTTATTGTTATTTAACAAGGGTAAGGAAATAGTTTTCAGTTAGTCTAATTTATTTGATTGTGTCTGTACCGGTGTACACAAATAACTCTCGTTACATAAAATTTTTGCGGCATTTCAATTGGTTCACAAACAAAAATGTTATTTTTATTGTAATAATACTCCAGAATGGAGACGGACAAAGTCTGCAAAGTTCTGTAATATCTGTAATTGAACAGTTCAGTTAAAGTTCAAGTCATTCAAAAATAATAGTGTGAAAAGTAAACACATAACATAATAAATATTAATGACTGCTAAGTTTTGTTCTTGGCTGATTGATTTTTAGACGACTAGCAGTTGTTTAATTACAAAATATTATTATGATTTTTATTCATCCTATTCTGTTTCTCTTTTTAGGTATGCAGCCTCGACGCTCGCGAATTGTCGAGATAAATTAAATTTATGATATTTAATATTTCTTTTCATACGGATTAATCGTTAAAGAACCATTTTTTAAATTATACTATATTACTAAATTTTAAATTGATTATACAACGATTTTATTATATCGATTCATGGATCCATTCCGCCGTATCTGTTATGTTATTATTGCTCTATGCGTTGCTATGGCACGCGCTGCCTAAGGAATGTAATAAGTGGTTATCGCATCTCGAGCTATTATACTTGACTTTGAAGATGATTTCTTTGCGCAGCCCGTGAAATAACATGTTGCTGTAAGAATATAAAGTACACTCTTGCACTTTCGTTACAATTAATTTTGTGTGGATATATTTATAGCACTTTGTCATTTCATTCTTTAAAAGTACTGAACTGGAGCCGACTTCATCAATAAGATGCACGGCTTATGAAAATACAGAATTACAAAAAAAATAAACAAGGGTTACCATTCATTTTTCTATTGCAACTTAAGGCGAAGAGTAAGCAGAAAATACGCAAACATGGTGTCTTTAGACAAGTTTTGTGGTGAAAGTATAGCATTTCGAGCTATGAACACTACTTAATCCTGTAACACATATCCTTAAGTCTTATTTGTAGGTTGCTAATGCTTGCTGTTGGTTATAGTTAACACTGCCGAGTCTTTTTGAACAACCACTTTTCTTTGAAGTTAAACAAGTTTTTTGACATGGCGTGACGCATCATTTTGGTACTTCTCTCAGAAATGTTATTTGTGTAGGTTCATTTATTCAGATTAGTAGTGAATAACGAGGATTGTAAGCATATAAACTGTTTTCCACCCAAGAATTTTGAAAATATTGGCTTTGTTACATATATGGCGGGCCGGCAGCCGTGAACTCATATCGCTCAAAGTCGCTGGCATTTAGTGTCGCCTTAAGTAAGGAATTCTTGAGGTGTGTCCAATGAACGGACAATAATATACACATTGAAGTGTCTCATATATGTCAAAATATATGAAATTAGTAAGTATCATTAAAAATAATGGAATTGGACTGACTGCACAAAAAAAAGAGGATTGGTACCTCATAAAAAATTAAAGATTCAAATCTATTTTTTTAGCACATAATTGTTTTACTTTTGCACTTGACTGCAGTCCACTCCTGCAATGCCTCGTTCTATATCATTCATCCTCAAAAACTTGTGGTATATTTAATTGAACCAATTAAAATTTGTCATATATAATTTCCAAATATAGGATTATCTCCAGCTCCAAAAATTTTATCCAATTAATGATATATAACCCAAAATGTTATATAGTATTCTCGTATCTTATAAAGTACCTCCAATATAATGCACTTTTTATAATATGGGGTTATATCAGCCGTTCACCATAGCTAAAACCCCTACCTTATATTTCTTCCTTCACAAGTACCAAAATTCTTTTTTTGTCAATAAGGGACGAGATGAGCAGGACGTTCATCTGATGGCAATTGATACGCCCTGCCCATTACAATGTAGTGCCGATCGGGATTCTTGAAAATTCCAAAAGTTCTGATCGGCACCACAATTACGCTCGTCACCCTGAGAGATAAGATGTTAAGTCTCGTTTGCCCAGTAATTTCACTAGCTACGGCGCCCTTCAGACCGAAACACAATAATGCTTACACATTACTGCTTCACGGCAGAAATAGGCGCCGTTGTGGTACCCATAATCTAGCCGGCAACCTGTGCAAAGGAGCCTCCCACTGGTAAATGCTCCTTACTCTCCCATAAAAAATTTAGATCACGAGATAAAAGTATAAATCTAAGACGGTGACGAAGACCTAAGCCTTGTACTGCACGTTATCAAATATCGTAAAACTTCGCATAACATGATAAGAGATATTCTCAGAAAACATCTTTACGAGCTGACACGACCAATATTTATAGCAACGTGAAAGACTTTCCATGAACTATGATTGGTTATTTTATTAAAGAACGATTTATTAACCATCTTTGAAAGATTGTGAATGACGCTGTAAAATATAAAGAACTCTTATTGAACAAGATGAGTTCGTTAAAGTTTATGATGTAAGGGTAATATAGGGCTGTATCCAATAAATTATTAACTATTCGCATATAAACTAGTGTCAGTTCATAAGCATTTATATTATTTTTTCTTGTCATGATTTGTTCGAAGTCTTCAGTTACGCTTTCACGCCATAACTACTAACGGCCGTTTTCAATAACGTATCTATCCTTAGTTTAACTTACTAGAGGTAGACATATCTATCCTTTTACGCTTTTATATTTCAATAACCTATCTACAAATAGCATTGGACTATGGATAGATAAGATCTTATCATTTAATGGTGATAGCAATATATCCTTAACTATAGAGAGATACGTTATTGAAAACAGCCGTAAATCGATCATCATGATTTTTTCCACACACGTTATCAGGGATACAGAAGGGGATATAGGTATAGGGTATATTGTATCCCGTTTTTAAGATCCCGTTCTTAGATCAGATCTACATGTAGCGATTATGAAATAATATGTGTTTGGGGGTTATTCGTCAGTGATTCATTCATCGTCGTTGTTTGTATGTGCACAAGGCCGTGAACGAAGTCTAAGAAGCTCTCTAGTTTTTTTTGTAAGACCTGCTTTAAAAATTGTGATATCTTGAATCAAGCTAGTGTTACACATAACACACACATGGTGCTTGGTCGGTCCTATGTTCTTATTTTTTTTTATATTGATAACTAATTGTCCGAACAGACTCTGAGATTTGTATTTAGAAAACTTTTTAAAGAATTCAAAGAAAAAACCTGCAGTACTAATTTGGCATATTTACATTGCGTTTATAATACAGATATTTTTAGTTGTCATTAGTTACTAACCATCGTTGGCATGAAATAGTACTCTTCAAATTAGTCGGATACAAATAACATTCATTTCAATCGTTCACCATTCGTTCACGAACATTATTACAGACACACATGGTGCTTGGTCGGTCCTGTCTTCCGGTATTTTTTTTTATTTTTATATTGATAACTAGCTGACCCTACAGACGCTGTTCTCTCAATAGAAAAAATCATGTGCTTATGTATTCGGGAACGAGGTAGTCTAAAGCCATTGGAAATGAATAATTTTATAATTTGTAGTATTAATATAGTGTTTGTGTAAACTGCTTTTGCATTATGCTTTTTTATAATTGCTAATTTTTAAAGTATTAAAATGGAAATAGTATGTTATCTTTAAGAGTAGACATATGACATCGCGGTCTTTTCTGAAGAACTATATAAAATACATAACTCACGATACATTATTTACTCTAAGACGGCTTATTTTTTTCCAACAAATACTGTAAATGTATACAAAAATATGTAAAAATAAAATTAAATATTAAAAGCTTTCTCAAGAATCACGCTATCCATTGATGAAAACAGCATGAAAATCGGTGCAGCAGTTTTTAAGTTTATCGCGAACAGACAGACAGACGCGGTTGAGAACTTTGTTTTATAATATGTAGTGATAAACGTTTATAATTCCTTTACTTATTTATAGTGCGACGTTATGTAACTACTAAACTAGTTACTATTTTTTACTTTATGAGTAAGCACATCTATTTCTTTTTTTTAAGTGTGAGCAAAAGTAACTCAAAACCGTTGAGTAATTTTTGTTCATCTGTTTGCATTTGCGTTCTGATTTTAGACAATTTAATGTAAAATGCTGAAACAGTAAATATATATTAAAAGAGTGGCAATGAGTTTGAAAATTTCTGACATTCATAAGGGTAATTTTGACTTAATTGAATAAATGAGTTTTTTTCTAACTGAAGTGTGTAACTAGGAGTGAATATAATACAAAATATACGATTTGATATACAATTAAATATAAGGCGAAAAAAGTACACAAAAATACAAATTATACAAAAATTATTAAATTTATTGGTTGGACATATTTTAAGGATGTTTCAGATATTATTTAGATATAGTTTCTATATTATGTTATTTTCTGTTTTCCTATTATGAAGAATGGTCCACTTTTCTTCCGATGAGACAGATTTTACAACGACGATCAGCTTTGTCACAGACAGGTTGTCCAATCATTGGCAGGTTTTTTTAACAGGTTTTCAGTTGTATTATTATTGTGGCCGGCCCCGATCCATTTTAATACACGCCTTTAAAACTACATTGTAAATAAAAATTTTGAATGTAGGTCGAAGTAGCAATCCAATAATATTAATTAAGCAATTATATGGTGTTTATAAATACGCCAATAGTGGAGTTTTATGGAAAAGGAGGACAAGCGAGCGTACGGGTCACCTGGTGTTAAGTGATCACCGCCGCCCACATCATCACAGGAGCGTTGCCGGCCTTTAAGGAAGGTGTACGCGTTCAGCTTTGTAGCTTGTTACTTGGTTATGTTATTGTGACAGGCTTCGTCATCGTTATTGTTTTCTTAAATTTAAATCATATTTTTTTTTTACTTTTAACTTATTCGTGTAATTCAATACTTTGAATAGTCTATTTTGTTGCCCTGTCCTCTTGTTAATATTTGATTTAAATCTATATTTAAGCACTCTTGCGTTTTGTCCGGACATACATACAGACAAACGGAAAACAGACAAAAATTCTATAAAGATCTTTTTCTAGATTTTGTATTGTTTGTAGAAGACATAGCAAGTATTCTTTCAAAATGTTCAACGTACAGTTTTTACTCAGGTACGATTTATTATATGTATTATGTATAGATTTCAGTTACTAAACAATAAAAAGAAAGTGTCACAATCAGGATAAAACTGGATTATTTTGTGGATTGTGTTTCCTGCAAAACTATCATGAATAATTAAAGTTACAACTAATTATATGTCATCCCAAAAAAAAACACGATTGATGAAATAACGGAAGATGTTACTGAAGTAGAAAATTCTGTTGCCATTTTTGTTAATTTTTGATATTTCATTTCACCGGCGAAGCTACTTTAAAGCAACATGTTCATAATAATCGACTCATCATATTCACGTCACTTTTAATTTTTTTTAAATTACGATACAAACACATCTAGGCCGCGGCCCAACATCATTCACTGTGATCAAACACCGCGACATCTCAAGGCGACGATGTCTCATATTCAATGAAAAATTATACACTTTTTAAATAGAGATAGTGAAGTCATGTGTCTATGAATTTTATTTTATTCATTAATTACTGGGAATTGAGATGTTGCGATACGGCGTGCGTTCACTATTCTACTGCATCCTAAATTTACTTGATTTTTGTGTTTGCACCGATATATCTATAAAATACTTTCATCTATGTGCCCGCGACGCGGACGTCGTCGGAATTGAAGCTATAAAGCTGCAAAAATTCTATTCCTACATCTTGCTGGCTGATAATATGTGTTTTGCCGGTACGCCTGAGACATACATTCGGTCCGGGATTATCATTTGTCGGGCATTCATTGCCGTCAACGTGCCGGCTACTCAATAAAGAGATTTTATGGTGCGAAGTTGATTCCATGGGAGACCGATAGCGTGGGACACGAATTCATATTCAGTTTTAATCATTGGAACATTAAACATAATATTACATACATGCCAAAATAACTGTATTAGAACGGGGAATAAGAGGCATCAGCAAATAAATATATTGAAAAATTTGGTGTACATAAGAACACATGTTTTAGAAAATGTCTTATTTAATTTAAAAAATAAAACTTGTCATAAATATGTGTATTATGTCTTTTTTATTTTATAGTGTTTATATAGTACGGACAATCTTATCTCAAGTATTGAAAATATATAATGAACATGATAACTTTATTTCCAGGATCGTTCCAGCAATCTCTCCGTACCAGCACGATGGGAGGACAGGAATCTGAGGAACTATCTCAACAGTCCCAAAGTTGGTAAGTCAAATTACCTTTTTAGACTTCAGACAAGCAAAGGACTAATCTTTCAAATTATTCGGTATCATACTAGCTAGTTAGTATGATACCGAATACTAGCTTGTTAGCTAACAATAACAGTACATTAAAATATTTTTATCAATTTTGCGTGCTGCTAGGTTTTATTTAAATTTACTCAAGAAGAAGACCAAAAATTCGATTGTAGGCCAAACCAGTGGGAGGCACCTTTGCACAGGATGCCGGCTAGTTTTTGGGCTATACCACAAAGACGCCTATTTCTGCCGTGAAGCAGTAATGTGTAAACATTACTGTGTTTCAGTCTTCAGACCGGTCCTCATCCTTCAGGGCGCCGTAGCTAGTGGAATTACTGGGCAATTGAGATTTAACATCTTATGTCTCAAGGTGACGTGCGCAATTTTAGACAAACTCAAAAATTCTGAGCGGCACTGCATTGTAATGGGCAGGGCGTATCAATTACCTTCAGCTGAACGTCCTGCTCGTCTCGTCCCTTATTTTCATTAAAAAAAAACAGAGACACAGTATTATAATAATCAAATAATCTCTTATTTCTAAATATAAATAACAAAAATCAGAAGTGGGATTGCAATGTTGAACATGCTTGTAATGCTAATAATAAAAGACAATAAAACCTCACAAGCATCACCTGTGTTTGTTGCCTGATTTTCTTCACTTCAAACCTGAGCTGCATATTACAAATATATTATTTTAATATACATATACACAGTTCTCCTTGATAAATTATGATTATTTTATAGCAATAGCAATGAGAGTAGAATATTGTATATTTTATTAAACAGAGCGCAAATAAAGAATGCTGGGAGAGTTTCGTAACCGTAGTAGTATCTAGTATATTAGAAATGACATCAAAAAGAATTCTTAAGGAATCACATATTAGAAAATAAATGCATTTTATGCCTTTTAAATAATAATTTATTGTTTCGTCTACATTGTCGCATCAAATCAAATCAAATCAAAATATTTTATTGCAAGTCACATTTTACAGTAGGATGGTTGGTACATTAATGGGTAGACAATATGTGACGCCCTGCAAGGGCACAGCAACGTTATACATAAAATAAATAAGTCTTATACATTTTTTACATTCTTATACTATATTGTAACTAATTCTCACACTTGTAATTAAAAAATTCGGGTAAATCGTAGAAGCATTTTGAAACTAAAAAATTTTTAAGATGTCTTTTAAATAGAGAAGGCTTCTCTTTATTTTTAATTTCGTTTGGGATGTGATTATAAATTTTTATTGCCATGTGGTGAGGGCTCGATGACACTAATGACATACTTGTTTGGGGAATTTTTAATTTGTTTAAATTTCTATTATTTCGCTTGTTATTTGGTAGTGTTGAGTATAAGTCCGAATGTTTTTTAACAAATTTACATGCTTCTAGGATGTAAATTGAAGTAAGGGTTAAAATTTTGTGTTTAATAAAATATGGTCTACATGAATCCATCTGCTGAATATTTTCTAAAATTCTGATACATTTTTTCTGTTGAATAAATATATCTTTTATTTCACTACAGTTTCCCCATATTAATATTCCATATGATAATCTAGAATGTGCATATGCATAATAAGCAGCAAGGGCAGATTTGAAATCTGTTACGCGTTTTAGTTGGTAAAGAGCATAAGTAAAAGATGACATTTTGCTTTTTAATTTCTGTAGATATGGCTTCCATGTCAAGTATGAGTCTAAATCAATTCCCAGTAGTGTAGCTGTGTCAACTGTTTCAAGTTGTGAATTTTTGTAAGAATAAGATATATTTAAGGAGGATTTTTGATAAGGTTTAAAAGGTATAATTTTAGTTTTATTAATATTAAGTTCAAGATTATTATTATTTAGCCAATAAAAGATTTTGTCCATTGTAATATTTAATTTTTCTTCTAGTTGTTTTAAATTAGAGCATGGGATCAAAATAGAAATGTCATCAGCAAAAAGAGTACAATCATCATCTATTAAGTTAGGAAGATCATTTATGTATATGAGAAACAATATACAACCCAACACACTGCCCTGTGGAATCGATCCTGATAAGTGAGCTTTATTAGATCTTATGTGGTCTATCTTTCCAGTCTCGAAGTTAGTATTTTCTATTTCCACATATTGAAAACGATTATTAAGGTAAGATTTGAACCATTTATGGGCAATTCCTCGAATTCCTGAGAGAAATAATTTTTCTAGTAAGATATCATAAGAGACTCTATCGTATGCTTTGCTCATGTCAAGCAGTAGGCCAACTGAATATTTTTTATTATTAAGTGAATCAAATATTTTTTGTATGTATTTGTATATCGCTAAAGTTGTGGAATGGTTTTTCCTGAAACCATGTTGACTTTCATTTAGGATATAATATTTTTGCAGAAAACTACTTAGGCGTATAGCCATTGCAGTTTCAAATATCTTCGCTGATGTAGGTAGAAGGGCAATAGGTCGGTAATTATTTACATCAGATGTGTTTCCTTTCTTATATACCGGTTTTATTATGGATATCTTTAGATCGTCCGGAAATAATCCTTCACAGAATGATTGATTAATAAGTTTAGTGTAGGGGTAGGTTAAAATATCAGCACATTTTTTTATTAAAAAAGGGGGGATTTCATCTATTCCGAAAGAGTTTTTATTCTTAAGATTTTTTATTATGTTAAAGATGTCTTTGGGTTCAAACGAATTTAGAAATAATGAATTAATTAATTTATTAGAATTTATAGCTGTATTGTCGTTTTTTACTTTAGGGCTTGATGAGATGGATAAATAGAAACTATTAAATGTATTAGCAATAATTTTCGGATCTACTATAATATTATTCTCTGAAGATTTAAGACTTATGTTTTGCTTTATTCTTATAGTATGCATGTTTTATTATAATTGAGTTGTTCAATTTTCCAGAGAAAGCGAGTCGATGGATTGGCGGTATATATGACTACGGAGCTAAGTCGTGGAAATGGGGAGGTGAGCTTCGCCTGATGCGGTATCAGTCCTTCTCCAAGATGAAGAAACTCACGCCAGAGGAGCTGCAGTGGCACTGTATAGCCATGTCTCCCGAACTTCTGTACAGGTAAACCGATACACTTTCTCTCAAGTTAAAAGTATTTTTGAAGTTATACTTCTTTAGGCGCGTTATGAAAAAATGATGAGAGTGAAATTTTAACATTCGCGCGCATCACTGTAACACAAAAGTAGCACGTTAAGGTTTATTCGTCCATTATTAGGACAGGCAAAGGGTTCAAACTCATACAGCCGTATTCATTATATAATAATTAATTGTCAAAGCCATATTTAACTTATATAAAATGATCTCGCTTTCCTGCAGAGACTGAACTCATATTTCTTTATAGTTAACAATAACCTTTGGTCTATTTATACATTAAATTTGTAACATATGTCTATGTTTATATTTAATAGTAGAGAAAAAAACCCAATTGGGAAGAATAGAATAAAAATATATTTATGTGCCATAAGGATACAGATGCTTAAGTTGTTGTTGTAAATTTTAAAATGTTTTAAATTTGCTTAGTCTACTTAAGGCTGCTATCCCAAGAAATCGCCAAAATAGCGCATAATCGAAACCATTTCTTGATGCATTTTATAAAGCTTATATTTTTACAAAAAATAATTATATATCTACAGAAACTGAAAAGAAAATTCATTTTTTCTTAACATTTTAATTTAAGACAGTGCGAAAAAATCACCATCATACCCCTAACATTTACAGTTGGAGCCATGCTAATCATTTAATCTAGATTAAAATTGTACGAAAATTCATTAATTGTATTCGTTTTGTAAAGAAAATTGTAAATGCTTCAATTTCAATTCACTTCAATACTAATAAATTAAAATTGCTTCTTATTCTGAATTAAAACTGTGGTGATCTTGTGCGAATGGTAACCTAGCTCCGCTCGTTTCCTCAAGGCCATTGGTTCGGTCCCCAGCCTTAACATCTTCATATATATAAATTACGAGACACGTTGTTTGTCCGCGATGGACTCCTAAACTAATGAACGGATTTTAATGGGGATTACTTCATGGAGTGCAGTTTAGTCCAACTTGAGAGATAGGATAGTTTTTATTTCGATTTGTGGCCCATAATTACTTTTATTTTCAATATTTGCTTTGTATGGACATATTTTGTATGAGAAAATTTATTGACGCACGGTTTGACAGATCCGCTGTGAAACAATTTCATTATAACAACAGGGAGCATATTTCACGAAACAACTCTTGATGTTCAAAAACGTTCTATTGATTTTAAATGAAAATATATGAGAAATTCATAAAAATCAGTATTTTATTGATTATGTACAGAACAACGTCTGTCGGGTCAGCCAGTAATACTATATAATTTTAGTTGGCCTGCGCAGAACCAGACAAGAACCATGCATCATTATCCTCTATTATAATCTACTTTACTTAAGTAAACCTTCTTTGTCAAAGAAACTTAATATATTTCTTAAATTTGTGCTTAGTGAGTCCTAGTATAGTGTCTGGTATTTTATTATATTTATTGAAGGAGCCATTTACCCTAGCTAACTTCTGTAATCCTTAATACTGACTACCCATTGATTTTGACGACCCATATAGCCGAATGGTTAGTGACCCTGACTACTAAGCTAGAGGTCCCGGGTTCGAATCCCGGTAGGTGCAATCATTTTTATGATGAATATGGATGTTTGTTTTCGAGTCATGGATGTTTATATGTATGTTTAAGTAAGTATATTGTATTAAATATATCGTTGTTTTGTACCCATAGTACAGGCTATGCCTAGTTTGGGGCAAGATAATTTGTATAAAAGTGTCTCAATATTATTATAAATATCATTATGTATTACTGGATTTCGTGATATGCCACTTATCTGATTCTTGTTTACTTACATGGATAAAATGAACATAAATAATGATTTAATTTAATTTGCTAATTTATAATTCGCAGTATTCTTAAAAAAGGGTCCAATGTTTTTACATTTATAAATATCTCATTGCCTCCTCTTTGCAGCCTTTAAAATTTTTACATTTAAAAATCTGATTTAAATACAGATTAAACAAACCATTGGATGACCAATATTACCGGAAATAATGTCATAAAAAAATTAATAGTTGTCGTAATGAGAGTTTGATGAAGGTTGTTGGAGTGCAGCCAAACGATCATGGTACTGGAATGTTTTCAATTAAAACATTACGTACAATAGTGATACACATATTTTAATACTATTCGATATCACCGGATATAAATACCCAATAGAATTTTATATTTACTACCGAACTGAAATCAAAGTACAGGTAGACCAGTTCACCGAATCAAATAGATCATAGGAATAAAATATACGGTTTTTGAAAGTTTTAATACTTGTGTTATTGTATTATCACGCTTTAACGAAACAAGACAGGCTCTGGATCAAATAGGTACCTACCTACAAATTGTCAAATTTGACATGAACGCTTGATTCGCCTGATCTTCAGCAAACTGTTACGGTTGACAAGTATCTCTGCAATTGTAGTCATGTAGAAGGGGTTGGTAATTTAAATAAAAATTGTTATATCTGTATTTTAAAGTTTCCACTTAGAATTACAATAATCACTGACAATCACAATTAGGGCAGAGTTTCTCCTTACAATTCACAATAAGTAATGCAAAATCGAACTTCGAATCGAACCTTCTACCGTGATGATGCTACCAACTGCTGTAGTGCCAACTAACTTAGACGAATCAAGTTAACTAAAGATCTCAATATTATATGCTTTTATAGTTCTAATCATAGTGATAATTATATAATATAACATTAATTACACAGTAATGAGTAACAGTAGTTAAATAAATGTAATTATTAATGAGGATATCAGCTTATGGCAGTTCATGACGTTGGTAGCGCTTGTAGCATAAGTCGTCAACTATAATCAATGTAATAATATTGCTGACAATTATGAACCAAATATAGTTCTCTTGTTTTGCGAACTAAGTCGCCAATACCACGACATCTTTTCCATGTTCAATGCATTTCTGGTTATCAATCTGCGATTTCTTCGAAGATCGTACTAAATTAGATAATTTTTATTTTCTAAATTATTTTTAAAAAAAATATATAATACTAGCTGACCTGACAGACGTCGTTCTGTTCATAATAAATAAAATATTGTCTTTTCTGAATTTGTAACTAATATTGCATAATATCAAGAATTTTTTCGTAAAATATGCTCCCTGTTGTTATAATGCAATTGTTTAACAGTAGAACTATCAAACCGTGCGTCAATAAATTCTCTTATAGAAAATATGTCCATACAAAACAAATATTTGAAATAATAATAATGGGTCCCAAATCGATATAAAAACTATCTTGTCTCTCAAGTTGGACTAAACTGCCCCATTACAATCCGTTCATTAGTTTAGGAGTTCACTAGAAACAAACATCAAGACACTGCATTTATATATTAAGATGAATGAATGACAAGCAAAAGATTTTTAATATTCACGTGTCTATTATCCAAAAGCAGACATTATCTCTTATATATAAGAGATTTCCACTTACATAGTCACTTATCACGATATCTTTGGAACCATTAGAGCTAATGACTTGAAATTTGGTAGGAATATTCTTTTCACCGAGTAGAGGTCAGCTAAGAACGGATTTTACGAAATTTCATGTTTTTTTTTTAATATGAACAGAACAACGTCTGTCGGGTTAGCTAGTACTATTGAATTGTTTGGTAAACATCCTAGTAGGGCTAGAAGCAAGTGAGATAAATGTTCGGTTGGGCTTGCAGTTGTGAGTCATGCGAACAATGTTCAATCTAGGACGATATTTGATGAATGTACGTGGAAGTGTCGGGTCAATCAAATGTCAGGCTTTCGTGTCAGCCCTCAATTGTGTTAATGTATAACAGATGTGCTTGCTATTATCATACAGCTTCAATTATGAATGACATACTCTTATTGCGAATATTATGACCAGACTTATGCGTATAGGGAAACATAGCGTACGAGAGAGAGAACATCTCTAGCGGAGAGAACAAGAGAGAAAAGTTTAGCTAATATATTGTTACTGTAAACGATTTTGATTGAGAAGTCGTAAACAGTCCAGCGTAATGCTGGACTGGATTATTATTTATTACTTGTAAAGATTTTTACAAAAGCGATGACACTGAAATGGAAATTTGTTTTCCGACTTGTTTTCAATTTAAGTCAAAATAAATGACGTCAAAGTAATCTTGCATATTAAATTCAACATATAAATAAACTATTCATCAAATAATCTAGTGGATCTGTCCCACATCATTAAATCTCTACATGTCCAAATTTCGCAGTCGTGTTAAATTAGCATACTCAATACCTCTGTGTAATGTTAATGGAGTCGGTACTTTGAGTGCCACTCGTGTGGTCCTTGCAATGTGACGCGTACCTTTCTAATGACCGTTCAGTAGACGTGACAGACATCACAATTAATTGATAATGTATTTCTCGCAATTAATTGGAGAAATGCTGATACATTCCATCATGGATGTCTCCAGATTTTTTATGATTTAGTGACATGGATAAGGGGACTTGACTCTCGAGCCCCGGAATTTATAGACCAATCAATGGTAGATATTAATTGTCGCATGAATTCTAAAAACAATCAAAATAAGAAGGTAATAGAAATATAAACAATTTCTGGAATTAATTATTATGCAAATTAAATTTGTAACCAAAATCTGTGAACTATGATGCGGGGCTCGAACCTCTCGGGTTTCATCCGAGCGTTCTTACCTAATTGCAAATTTCGGTATAAATTGTTCAACTTATAGATGGTGCCTCAACCTAAGAGTTGAAGTTTTATTTGTATAGGTAATAGACATGTTATAAATTAAAATTACTTGCGGGACGACTGTCGCCTACGTGACTATATAATTACATACATAACATTGCTGCGTAGTCTTGCAACTTCCAAGATATTGAGGGACTTGTGCAGCAATGGTGCGCAAAATTATGGCAATACGAATAAATTAAGAATAGCATTGTGTAAAATAATTGCCATATATTTTAGTTAAAAAAGGCAAGATTGTCAAAAACATTACTATAATTTTTATTGTTATGCTTGCAGAATATGGAAAAGTTTTCGCTTTAGTTAGATATACTTAAATTCACCATACCTACCATACATACGACACCACACCCATTCTTACACTTTGGCCGTTGTGATTACACAACTATTTACTTGCTGTCTTAAGTGTAATAAGTAGATATAATTACTAAAGGATTTTTAATTTCTAACATTTCTTCTACGATATCCCATGGAATTATTTGTTGCAGATGGACGCCTCGGAGCTGTTTCGAACCACGCCAATATATATGTCAAACGAAATTAGAGAAAGTTCCAAAGTCCAAGTTGAAAGAAGTCCGTCTTCGATATCAGAAAATGGGCAAAATTAACGAGATAACAGCGCCATCTGTGAGCACAGAAGTAGACGACCCGAGGAATAACGAAGTGACCAGCAACCCGGTAGCCAATCCGAAGTCGTACGACCTCCGTCCGAGCCCTCTGCGTAGAGTCAAGCGTCCTCATCGCAATGAGACAAGATCCTATGGCGTGAAACCTAGCGAGCTGAGGAGAAGATCGCGTCCAACCGTAGAAAGAAGATTGAAGAAGCCATTCCCAGGGTGTGTATGCATGTTGTTCATCAAAATAATTTTATATTGTCCGTTCCCTAGCAGGGTGTCTATATTTAAGCAGAAAATATAATAAATGCCGTCGGTAACACACAGGATAGTGCCATTTCCTTTCATCCAGGAGGTGCGGGTTCGATCTCTACCTACCTATTACGGTAAAGGAAACCTTAGTCAGAATCAGCTAACCTTCTACACACCTGCGAAGAAATTCATAATGTATGAAGTTGACGAACTGCTTGTACTAGGGTTTTGTCACACAAAATGGAAACATAGTTCTACGTCGAGTTGTGGAAAATAGCCCTTAAATACAAGCCAAATGCCACTAGCATTTTTCAAGGCTTGTATTTGGACTAGAAACTCCAGTAAAATTGTGATACTTTTCAATTTGAATGCTGAAGTTAGCATGATGATAACTGATCACTTGCTCGCCTGTAAATCAACGCCAGACGCCAGGCAGTGCGAGTGGTTTTTGAGTTGGTAAAAAACTTTTAGTCTACGTTTTTTCTTTCCTAATGTAAAATATAACGTTTTGACTTGATAACACAACAATGCTTATAACAATATTTTAATAAATATACGCATTTCCGTGTTGGATAGATAGGCTGATCCGTTGACAGAAATAGCTGCCAGCGCTTGGGTTTCCACATATCCAGTACTTTTTACATACTCCGCGCCTCTCGGTCTCACAGGCCAAGTGTCTCAACACCAAAAGTTACACAGGTGTAAGAGTCACTGAGACCGACATATTTGAAACGTCTGCTGTCTTAGGCAGTCGAAGCAACGGACCCAACACCCACTGAAGACCTACATTTTTTTAAAACAGTAAGGGACGAGACGAGTAGGACGTTCAGCTGATGATGATACGCCTTCAATGAAGTGCCGCTCAGGAATCTTAATAAACCCAAAAATTCTGAGTGGCACTACAATTCCGCCTTGAGACTTAAGATGTTAAGTCTCACTTGCACAGTAATTTCACTAGGTACGGCGCTAACACATTACTGCTTCACGGCAGAAATAGGTGCCGTTGTGGTACCCATAATCTAGCCGGCATCCTGTGCAAAGGAGCCTCCTACTGGTAGGATATAAGGAGCCGGAGAGTTCTCGTCAGCGCACTTATTATTTATATATGCTTGGGCTTTAAATGTTTAAAATGTTCACATTTTCATTTCTAGGTATCGTTGGAATAGGCGCGATCCTGAAGGCTCCTACAGATACAACGTTGAATTACTCAACTCGGGCCGGACAGGTCTGAGCCCTCAACAGGTCAAATACCATCTCTCCCGAGTGAAGCGTATTCGTAACAAGCAGTTGGCGAGACGTCGCCGGCTCCGGGAGAACGAGGACTGGCTGGTGAACGACCCACCGGCTATCGTCCAGACCCACGTCAGGACCTACACTGTAGACAATAACATCAGCGCCCTCCATCCAAAGACGATCGTAGAAGAGTTCGATATGATGGCACCGCCGGCTCCTATGGTATTGCCGAGACCGGCGCGAAATATCTGGTAGCGACAGATCTTTTCTAGAAGCTTCCTGATCGTTCCGCACTCACTTCGCGGCTCCAGTGTTTTATATACTCGCTAATTTCTTCTTGTAATTTGTTAGTCGTAGGATTTTGAATATTATAAGTTAGATGGCCCAGAGAACTTATTGAAGATAAATACAAAGAATTAAATATTTTAAATTCAAGTACGGGATATTTGACAAACATGTACGATACATATATTTTAGTCAATAATTAAAGTCTTAAATGTTTAATAGCCAATTCAAAGCAGTGCAGTCCATGTGAATGATTCCATTCAAACCTTCTGACTTATAATATTAGTTTTAAGTCTTTTGCTTAGTCTCACAAGACTTCTTTTTGCTTAATTACTTCCAATATTTAAGTAAGTGTAAGTACCTGAAATACACTATAATATTACAGTTACCGTTGTGTCAACATTGCTTTATGGATAATATTGTGATGGTATTAAAACGAAGTATTGTGGGTTCCTTAGTTCTTCTTCTCTCTCTATGCTAGAGTAGATAGAACAACGACTGTTGAATGTGTGCTAATACTACTCGTATAAATATTACTTGCAAGTTTATTATAAGTACATCGATTATTGTTTAAAACGACTCTTCTCGACGTTCTCCGACATTGTATTCAACTTAGATTAAAGATTGGTCTCCACTGCGCTCCAACTAGAAACCACAGGCGTAGTCGCAAAGTGCGGCAACTAATACTTCGCCTAAGTGGGCGTACTCGAGCCAGTCTCGGACAATGTATGACGTTGACGTGCCCCATGTTCTGTTATACTTTGCTAATAATTGATACTAAAATGCCGGGCTGCGTAGTAAAACTTTTTAAAAAGAAATAAGAAAGACACTAGAATCACACACCATCAGTAAGTATCTTGTATTTTATTAATTTCAATTAAAAATAACACGAAACGTACGTTACAAAATTTGAAAGATGCCATTGAGTGTCAATATGCCACGCACACAAGCATCTAATAGTTGCCGTAATAAATAAGCTATGTGTTGTTAGGTAGTGTGGTATCTAGTTTTAGCGCAGCATAGACCAATCCTTAATCAACGTATTCTAATTATAAAATAATTAAATTGTGTGAACTAAGTCTTAGGAAGGAATGACGATAGTTTATTGTAACGTAATAAATATTTGCCACCTAGTTAATGTATCCATATTTGTGTTAAGTATAATATATCCTGTTGCGCATTTCTTCGTTGGCAACACTATGTAGTGTAACAACCTAGTCAATAAGATAACTGCTAATGAAATGTAACACATCGCTGCTTACTAACAATAATAAGTATTGCAGTTAAGCTAAAAGGAGCATTGCACTGCATTACTATTTTTATTTGCATATTTCCATGCAATTGATTTCGGTTTGATTAACTTATGAAAGACAATGGTTGCATAATATAGATATTGCGGGCAATACTCCTTGATATAACTTTATAGGGTCGAATTTCGAAAGACTAAAATACTCTTTGTAATATTCTTCGCTGTCTAATATTATTCAATAATTGTTAGTTTATTCCAAATACACAAATAAAGAGATGGAATTTTATTGAAACCCTGTTGTTACAGAAGGTACAAGGAAACTTTGAATAATTTTTGTCATTAATTGAAGGCATTGTAAATTAACGGGAAAACGAAAGGTTTTTATGATTGTATTTAGTCTGAATACGAAGATCGGGATTCTCAACGAGATACGACCCTATATTATGTAAAGTATGACGTTAAAATATTATTTTTAAACTAACTTTCCCTTAGCTTAGTATAAGGCTTTTTTTTAGTTTTAGCATGAAATTGAGTCGTACATTATATTGGCATTTCTAAAATATAGTTATTACTTAGCATTGTATCCTTAATACTAAACGTTCCAATTTATCTACTTATAAATAATTGTAATATAGTGCCAATATAGTTCTTGCATTTATATTTATCATTACGAATATTCGATTACCTAATGCACTTTAGGCTTAAATGTACGGAGCACGCGAAACAATTGAGTGAAGCCATTTTAAGAATTTTTTGAACGAGAATGATTTGTAGAATTCTCTCAGTTTATCAGTAATGTTTAGAGATTTATATCATTATTATGAATGACCAATAGAACCCATTAAAATCAGCAATTTGTCAAAACATTCACCCGCAAGATGCTTCCTTCTTGGTTTTTAACCGTAGATCAATACTTTGTTAATTAAGATATATATCGTCATTATCTCAATTTACTGTTTTCTATATTTTTATTTTTGTTACTGCTTTACCACGCAAAATAGGCGCTCTGAAGTTGTCGAGTTGCGGATAGTAGCCCGTGATAACTTATTACTTACTGCTATGACCACAGTTTCCAAATTTTTTTACGATTGGTTAAGTTGATGTAGCCTATATACCAAGATTTACGAAAGATACGTCATTGTTGGCTCAGTGAAAGAACGCTCGGAGGGAACCCGAAAGGTGGTGGGTTCGAGTCGCGCATCGTTAATAAATTTTGGTTATAAATTTAATTTGATTGGTTAAGTTTTGGAGCAGGAAATAGTCGAGAATGAAACCCTGATTATTGATATTTTTACTTTTGATATTTAGTTGGAGCCGCAGTTGTCATCGCTAGTTTTAGTACCGCAGACTCTCGCTACATGGCCAACAGCGCCAAAATGGCGAATATCAAACAGGCACAAAAGCACTTTGACAGCCGCCAGTCCAGTGGTATATAGTAGAGGCCAGTGGTTATTTATATATAATGGCTTTACTGGTTGTTTTCACGTGGCATCTATCACAATATTCTAATAATAGTGTACCTTTACACTGGCTTATAAGAATTTCATGGTTCTGATCTGAGTTAACATATTTTATTCTTCGTGTAATTCTTTCATAATTTTTAAGTTAAATATAAAAATGCTGTTTGTGCTGTAAGATACTCTCATTAACGTTTTGTAAATTTAACTAAAAATAAACTAAATATGAAGAATGTGCCTTGAACATAAAATATATGTTTGATAGCATTTGTTCGAGAATTATTTTCTGAATGATGAGCCTAGTCTTCACTTTCAGAGTATTGTTAAATAATATTCCCATCGTTATTATTTATAATAATATAACCCTCTAATTTATTTTCAGTATCTACATGATTATGTGACGAACGTGTGACACTTAACAAAGTGTGTACTATGATTTGATTTGTATTACAATATTTCATAATTATAGTTTATTTCTATTGAATAAATGTATTCTTCTGAATTTTTATTTTCATTGATCTTTTAGTCTAAGTTGGTGTGTAAGTTCCTTAACATAATATATTAATCAAAAAGGCGACCCCAGGTTTTAATCTAGCACAAACCTGGGGAGTTTTGACTCCGTATTTCAGGCAGAAATAATTCTTGAATGCGAGGAATTTAATATCCAAAAAGGCTACTTCAACCAAGAAAATAACTTACACTGACAATCAGGCAGCATTGTTGGCTTTAGACGAAGACTTGACGGCGTCAAAAATTGCAAGTCAAAGACTTCCTTACCTACAAACATACCTTAAATAAACCCCAAGGAGAAATGGATAAATAGATAAATAAATTAAAATTATTTGTAAAATTCACTTTATATTAGCCACGGCGTGTGTTTATCTACGACGGAGGGTTATCATAACACATTAGGCATGAAGAATAGAGTGGTTCTCAGATGGATCCGAGGGTATGGCGGAATCATAGGTAATGAAATGGCCGATGAGCTCGCGAGAGCTGGAGCAAAAGCTTTCCAATACAGTCCGAAACCTATTTATGGACTGCTCAAGAGCGCCATTCGTCACAACCTGAGGAACCAATACAAGAAGTGTCTCTGTGATCGCTCACTAATGCATAAGCGTAACACCATGCTTGGCGACTACACCTTGCTCCAATAAGCGTCCGTATAAGTATCCTTGGCGGCTAGAAAGGTCTCCAGGATGCTGTTTGTAATACTCGCGTTAAAAACATGCTGCGGTTCGTAAATGTGACAGGGTTTGACGGTAGCTCGTAAGTATGAATGGCGAACACAATAGTTCAATTCTGGACGCGGTGTACAGGACTGATTAGTACTTAATAAATAGCCAACCTCTCAAAAAAAAATCAATAAGGCAACTTCTATTAATCTTTGATGAAATGAATGAAATGCAATCCTAATCTAAATCTAAATAATGACGAGAGGGTGGTGGTGAATGCTCATGCATTTCAACGCAGCCTAAGTCTGCGTTGGTTATGTGGGACTCACGTAAAACCTCAGTGCCTACCCACTAAACACCACGTGAGGATGGCTTTGGGCAAGTGCCCTCTAAGCCTTCATCGAAGGCGACCTTCTCTTGGGGAGAGGGAGGCACAAGCAGCACTCCTATGGAGTATCTGCTGGGATACAATGCAATCATTTTATGTTTTTAAGAAGATAAATAGCATAATATTATAACATCGTCAGCAAATGTATGCGTATTATGATTGCTTTTCCGTATAACGCCACCTAGCGTCGAGTAGCAGAAATAGAGTTAACAGGCGATTCATTCATTTTAAGTGTTCCCTACTAATAATATTATAAATGTGAATGTAAGTTTGTTTGTTACGCTTTCACACCTATACCACTAAAGCGATTTTGATGAAATTTATTACAGAGATAGACAATAGCTTGGGAAAGGACATATGCTACCTTTTATCCCGAATCAAAGGCTTGGTGGGGTTGAAATAGGTGGTGGAATTTTGGCATTTTCGAAGATAGTGACACTTTTAAATATTTTTTCTAGCGTTTTTACAATTTAGTTTATACACTCGTTTAGATGTAGTATATTTGTATCAATTATTAGCATGTAGTGTTAATCTTATGACATTATTCAGCTTCAAAAGAGCTTAGGTTACCATATACGAATTACACTACTACACTCACGCTGGCATTTTGTTCTATAACTGCACTACTTAAATTAGAACTAGTGTTGACCTATAGAACCAAGTAAAAAACTATTTCATAACTATCCATATATTATATTTCAGAAGATTTCGTTATCTAATGACTATGTCACCCCCGTAGCTTAAAAAAAATCCTTTATTACCTCACACAATATATAAAAAAAACAGAGAGGCACATATAACCAAAAAATTACAAACACATAACTAACACATCTTAACGAGCGACCACGCGGCCCTTGATAGTGGAGTGGCTAGTAAGCTATAACACATACCCACATTGTAATTATTTTTAAGGAGCCCGGGCTGCTCTGAAACGTTCCGTTCACATTCCATCAAAAGATGGAACACATCATCGATTCTTGTGTCGCTACAGTCTGTTCAATTTTGTGTTAGCGATCTTTTCATTAAAAATTTAAATTTATTTGATGGAATGTGCCCGGAACGAAGTCTTAACATTGTTACGATATCCGTCCTTTTAACTTTGGATTCTGTAAACCATGGACACCGAGGGAGCTGACTGACTGGAGCTTTCTGTAAAGAAATAATTAAGTAATGTAACAACTATTAAATGTAAAATGTAAGGACGTTGGAAGCATTGGAGAATATGCGTCGCGAATTAGTTTGTGGCTAGAGTTATGTGAAAATAGCATAGACCGTCTCATCTAGTTTGTATTGTAATATTGTGATTACATTTTTTATGAAAATAAGGTACGAGACGAGCAGGACGTTCAGCTGATGGTTATTGATACGCCCTAGCCATTACAATGCAGTGCCGCTCAGGATTCTTGAAAAACCCAAAAATTCTGAGTGGCACTACAATTGCGCTCGTCACCTTGAGACATAAGATGTTAAGTCTCATTTGCCCAGTAATTTCACCGAAACACAGTAATGTTTATACATTACTGTTTCACGGCAGAAATAGGCGCCGTTGTGGTACCCATAATCTAGCTGATATGCTGAGCAAACGAGCCTCCCACATTAAATACCACAAGAGTATTAAATACCACAAGAGATTACATTAAATACGAAATCAAAAATACAATAAAGTTATCTGCAAATTTCAATAGAGCCTGGTTTATGGTAGGAGTTCGTTGACCCGCGATCAACAGCGAACACGCAAAATAAGATTCTTCGATACCGTTGCCATGGTAACGGCGTGTAAACAGAACCCACTTACCTTACATTATACGGTGACGGGTGATCGAACACAAAGCTCACTTGATGATTGGTGATCGCCATAGAATAAAACTAACGGCATGAAACTTAAATGAGCAATTAGCAATTTTGTTTGAACAAGCTACTAATAGACCAGTGTCAAAAATTTAAAAAAAATGAAAGGAAAAATAAACTACAGGCGGTGATCTGAGGTCAAGAAGTGGAAAAAGGGGGGTGTTAAAGGGAACAAAACGGTCCAACTCGATTTCTGCTTGAAAAAAACTGATTTTTTGACGGGTGAATTCTCGATTGAAGATAAGGGTTATTTTTCAATATTTGAGTCAAAATAAGGTGGACAATTAAACATTTCAATTCAAACAAATTGCAGAGTATTTGGGAAATAAAAAGGAAACTTTTCACTAGATTTCGTGAAAATATTTTTTTTGTAAAAGATTAAAATTAAAGGCCAAAAGCCACTTGGATTTTGAAATTTTTGAAAGTTTGAGGTTTCACATAAAATATAATGAGGCTTAAAATGAAAAATGTAATAAAAACATAAGTTTGACATTTTTCCATAGGACTTGCAGTTTTGGCGGAAATCGAGGTAGACCGTTTTTTATCTTAAAACACCCCCCTTTTCCACTTCTTACTTTATTTATTTTTCCTTTCATTTTTGTTATATTCTCTTCCTTTTTCCTATGGGCTTCATCCTACTATTATTTTTTTCTCTTTTTATCATTCTTATCTAAGGCACTATAATGCACCAATCGAATAATGTTTATTTCTTTTTGCACACATTATGTGGTACCCTGTTCGGGTATGCAATCATCAAACCTCACCATTTATTCGTTAGCAGTTCGATACCAATACGGCATCCACCATCGCATTCAATTCGTCACTTTCTGCCATGTTACTATTCATTGTCGGGGTTCATTCATCAAGTCCCTGTTTCCTCTACGGAATCAGTTAAACCTAAACCCACGGTGTATTCATTAGCTGCATCTTCTCCAAACACGGTATTGATATTAGTTCCACGTCAAAATTTGTCTTCAAATATCACTTCTATTTTTATTTATCCATATTTACCGCATCAAAAAACAATTGAGAGTCAAACAATCCAATTTTCTGCATTTGAAATCTCGAATATTCTAGATTTCCAAAAACTTTCAGACTAAAATCCCGCATCACAGCGGTTTATTTTAATAATAGCAACTACAAACTTAAGCCCCTATTATTTCTGATATATTACACACAATAGGTATTTTATGGATGAAGTTTATTAAAGACCGGATGAAACCACGGAATACAGCTAGTGACACCAATGAAAGTTAATAATAATTAAAATAAAATATTATATAGCGCGATGCTCCATTTATCCAGTGTGTTAAATAACAAATACGCTAGAGTAATATAGTCTACACAAACAAGGCAATTACTGGTAATTAGTCTGACAAACTGTAGCAAGGTGAACACTTCAGCTACATGGAGTGCATTCTATGACGTGCTACATTTATTTAAAGAGCAGTATTATTTATATTTTGTTGCCCATTTTATTATACCCAGGTCCATCCTATCTTAGATAGTGCACGTGGATGATGGCGTAACTCCTTTTGTGCTTTCTTGTATATGTCGTATATTGTCATAGCCGTGCGATATTACAATTTCACTAGTGATATATTTTTTGTTATTAAGAAAAAAGAGTACAATGAAAACTTAAGACTAAGATGCGCCACAGAAACCTGTGTAGGTTTATGCGTGGTGCAAATGCATCACTTCGCTTACAATGACTTTACTTAAGTATTTATATCAATATTATATTTTTATGCATAAGAAGGTATACTGTTAAATAAAAAAACACAAAGACCACCACCAGTGGGAGGCTCCTTTGCACAGGAGCCGGCTAGATTATGGGTACCACAACGGCGCCTATTTCTGCCGTGAAGCAATAATGTGTAAGCATTATTGTGTTTCGGTCAGAAGGGTGCCGTAGCTAGTGAAATTACTGGGCAAATGAGACTTAACATCTTTTATCTCAAGGTGACGAGCGCAATTGTAGTGCCGCTCAGAATTTTTGGGTTTTTTGAGAATCCTGAGCGGCACTGCATTGTAATGGGCATGGCGTATCAATTACCATCAGCTGAACGTCCTGCTCGTCTCGTCCCTTATTATCATAAAAAAAAAAAAAAACAAAGAAAAACATAAAGAAAAACCTAATAAACATAAATATTAAGAACAGTTAACACCAGCCATCACAACCCCTTTTTTTCATAGTGTACTTATATTTTTAAATGCGTATTTACACGATTTTTTTATGTAAGCAGTAGATTGGTTTTAGTGACATTTTAATGTCACGGGTACACTATAGTGATATTATTATATTAAATATATAAAATCAAAATCACTTTATTCATGTCGGTCACGGATATGACACTTGTGAACGTTGAAAGTTTTCTTTTCTTTTTATATCCACCGCCTTTGAGGGTTGAGCTTTAATAAGAAGAAGAAGTGGCAAGAAACTCATTGCCACTCTTTTACATCAACATTTACAGATTCATCTTTTTACAAAACATTTCAGTTACAATATATGTAAAGTGAAGCAATAAAAATACTCAAACGTCATATATTCAACGCCTTACACGAGTTAGTCAAAAAAATAAATAAATGTAAATTAATACTTAAAAACAAGAGCTATTGAGTAAAGTAGATGCATCACACACATCCACACACACCGTAAATAAATAAATAAAGGTATTTTACGACCGTTTTATTTGCAAATTTAATAATAATAATAACATTTAATTTTAAAACAAATTATAATCCACGCGATAGTGTCATGCTTAAACAGATCAAATTCAGTACATTCGGTTTAGATATCAGTTATAATCTCGCGTGCAGATAGCTAACTAGTGATTGTAACGCAATAGAAAACACTTTTTGTATGAACTTATCGATCCACGGGCATTTATTTACAGTCACCATTATCAATATTTCCATCCAAACACGACCCCTCGACCATGACTCTCATGATCACATGACATGATCAAAATCAGTTATGTTCACAGTGCGGTTTTCAAGGAGCTTTCTTCCACGTACTACAAAGCTGTGGAATGAGCTTCCTTGTGCGGTGTTTCCGGGACGATACGACATGGGTACCTTCAAAAAAAGCGCGTACACCTTCCTTAAAGGCCGGCAACGCTCCTGTGATTCCTCTGGTGTTGCAAGAGATTGTGGGCGGCGGTGATCAATTAACAACAGGTGACCCGTACGCTCGTTTGTCCTCCTATTCCATAAAAAAAATGTTCAGATTAAATAATGAGAGATCTTACTCTAGTAAGAATGTTTATGATTATTTTAATTTTTGGACCTACATAAATAACAGAATAAAGATTAAATAAAAATAATATAAATATTAATAATTACACTTCTAATTATTAATATCTTATCCTTATATTTATTGATAAAGATTTAAGTTATTCACTTTCACAATTTGACTCTCAATCGAGTAAGAATTTCATTTGTTTCAAGATCAAATCCTGTTCATAGTGACTACCTAGCCTGTAGTTTTTTTGCGTAAATAATGTTTTACTTTTCTTATGTTGTAACGTTAACGCGGAGTAAATACTTTTTTATAGATCTACGAGTATATTAGATGGATAAAGGTTCATTGCCATTACGAATCACGAAAGCATTAAGAAATGTTTAGAGGTCACCGCGAGCTTTGTCGAAGGTTAAATGGAAAATCGTGCGAGTAGTAGGTGTTCAGTTCATAGCACTGAATATAATATTAAATACTGCTGATAATGTCTGAAATTCTCTTCTAAGAGGTCTATATATTATTGCTTTAGTATTTTTCAAATCAAATCTATACATATACCTACTACACAAATAAAATTTGAAAAACAAAATTTTATGAACGATGCGGGATTCGAACCCACGATCTCCGGCGTTCCGTGCCGGTGCTCTAACCAACTTAGCTAACCGTTCGAGTACCGCCTCGTTATAAAATTCTGTTTGCTTTGTTCAACTGTTAGGTTGCACGGAAAGCCGGAGATCGTGGGTTCGAATACCGCAGAATCCCGCATCGTTCATACAATTTTGTTTTTCAAATTTTATTTGTGTATTAATCCTAAAAGTGAGGGTTATCACTTTAAAAACATAACATATTATATATTTAAATAAAATTGAAGTCTCTGTTTGTAATATTGAAATAACCGTTTTTTACTACATGTATTTAAATATGTTTAATGTATACGGCGGCACATACACCAAAATAACATATTTAAAATTTATGTCTGTCTGTCTGTCCTTTTGTTCCGGCTAATCTCTGAAGTGGCTAGACCGATTTTGACGGGACTTTTATTGACAGGTAGCTGATGTAATAAGGAGTAACTTAGGCTACGCTTATTTTAGGAAAACTCTTTTATTTTAGAAAAATAAAGTAATGTTGCAATGTCCAACAAACGTTTAAACTCTAAAAATAATTTATATGGCAAAACAACGTTTGCCGGGTAATCATTAATAAATTTCGTTAAGAATATTAGGTCATAAGATGTTACTAATGAATGGCAAAGTTGGAAAAGTCAAGCTTTTAAAAAACAAAGTGGGTAAACTCATTGCATTGATAAGGGTAATTAATTAGTAAGGTTATTTTAAAGATTCTCATCTCCCAAGACTTATATCTTTGTCGTTTCTATGGCTTCGCTTTGTCATCGATATTTTGACTGGATCTTCTAAACGGGACTGCTCTAAACATACCTGGTACTATGAAGCAAAAGATATTTCAACGCAGCAAACTCAGCGGGCTTTTTTTTTCATCGAAAAATATGTTTACAAAGTAATATTGTACAATTAAACTTATTATAGCCTGAGGGCGGTCGCTCCATTCCCAATCTGTGGTATAATTAAAAAAGTCATTTATGTTATAGCAACATTTACCACACAAACGTTTTTTAACAATTCTTTTGAATATCGTAAGTTTTTAACATTTTCTGGGATCTTGTTGTAAAAGCATATACATCGCCCACAAAAGAAACACTAACTCGACTTAGCCGAGTAGTAGGCATTATAAATTTAAGTCTGTTTCTGGTGTTAACATTATGGTTATGACAGTATCTAGCATATTTACTTATGTGCCTATGAACATACATTACATTATCAAGAATATATTGAGAAGCAACAGTCAAGATGTAAATTTCTTTGAATCTTGCTCTCAAAGATTCTTTAGGACCTAGGTTATATATAGCGCGAATAGCCGTCTTCTGCAGCACAAATATTGTATTAATATCGGCAGCTTTGCCCCATAGCAATATACCATAGAACATAATGCTATAGATTATCGCGATAGTCGCGCCGTATCTATGTTAGTTAATTGTCTAATCTTTTTAACCGCGTATGCTGCAGAACTAAGTCGGTTCGCCAATCCTTGAATATGGGGGCCCCATTGTAATTTGGAATCTAGAGTAATGCCAAGAAATATATCAGATTCCACCGGTTTTATCTCCTCTCCGTTTAACAAAACGCTTGCATCTACATTTTTGAGATTTGGTACGATACATTTTATATATTTCGTTTTCTGGCTACTTATCTAACAATAGGTTAATTGTATCACATATATATTAAGATTACATGAATATTTAAGCAAAATTAATTTTGATATAAAAATATTAATTTCTGTCGAGTATCGGAGGAGGAGAGGATTTTCTGAGATACAAGTGTAACCCTTTTCTCTTGCGCAGAGAAGAAAGGTATAAAATTTTTTTTGTTAATACAACCAGTGTTTTTTAAAAAGTATGAAAATTGTTCTTTAGAAGATAAATTATCATTCTCAGTCATTTAGCTCAAAATTATTTTGACTTAACAACATTATAAAAACCTACGCATTGATCACTGCCATAACCACAACTATGTATTATGCAAAATTAGACATAATAAATGTGTATTAATAAATCACCCGTCTTTTATTATAACTTCGTTCTTTACCCTCGACAGACGTAGAAGAAATAGGAGATGAAAAATAAAATCAAAACATTTGTGTTATGAATAAGTTTTTTAAGAAACACAGCCGTTGGAGCTCTGGCAAATCAGGCATATTGTGACAAGGCCAGTTTGCATGACGTCATATGTCATGTTACTAGATTCGCTAAATAAATATCGTTAAGAATATTAATGCGCTTTTAATGACTTACCGCCTTATTCATAATGGTCCGCTAACTTTAAACAGTCGCTTAGGAGACTTTTTAGGTCAATAGAAGAAGACAGTGAGAATTAGTAATGCTTTAAGTTAGCAGACTATTATGAATAAGGGGGTTAGTTTCAGTTTATGGGCTTGCTTATTTTTTTCGACTTAGTTTAAGAACTCTTTTGCCTCTCCTTTTCTCGTTGTTGTTGTCTCATTTGTACATATGTACAAGCAAATAAATAAATAAGGGTCAATCGACATGTACCATAATATGGAAATACACGGCGTCAATCTGGGAATTTGCATGTTTGAAATACCACCAAGTAAATAAGAGAGGCAATGAGTTTCTTGCTACTTCTTCCCATTAGCTCAACCCTTTACGAAGTAGCGGTAGATTCAATAAGAAAAAATATTTCTTGACATTCATAAGTGTCATTTCCGTGACCTACATGAATAAAGTGATTTTGATTTGATTTGATTTGAATATTATTGTGATCGCGCATCCGTCAAATACTGTAAAAATCCCATAAATGATTTAAATACTATGTGTGCGACACTAACAATAAAATAAATGGAATATTTAAGACAGCCATTGGGCCCTATTTTAGATAGTCAATCAAAATGTGGTAGGGAAAACAGTAAATATTTTATCAATAAAAATGGCCTGTTCGAGATCCTTCTGTAGAAGGTGTACGTGAACGTGTACAGTTCAGAAATCAGGGTGCAAACCAAAAAGATGACTTTTCGCAGACGTGATTTCGAAAGAAAAATCCTCTGAATCTTTTGAACAATACATTATATTGAAAGGCAGGTGGAGATTCTATATATATATTATATATTCCAATTGAACTGTAAATTTACAAAAGGTGGACATGAATGGAAAGCGGTATTCTGGATTGTGACAATATAAACTATTTTTAACTATTATAAACAAAAGTAGCACATTGGTTTCAAGGTCATAACTTATAACTTAAATTGAAAAAAAATTAAGTGAATTCACTTAACCACTTATGTTACGCAAGTGACAAACAATGTATAGCTTCACAACGACAATCTAGATAGTTGTCACCGCTGTTTGTTTGGAATAACTTTAGCCCGTGGACCCCAGACCTACGTCATTTTATAAAAGCTGAAAGTTTGTCAGCGCATGCTCCCATCACGATGGTCCGTTATGGAGTTTGGGTTGCAGTGGCTATGGCAGGTAAACGGTACTAAAGGTGTGTCTCCCACAAGCACACAGCCGGTCTGAGGTTCGAGTCTCCTTAGGAGACGCCCCGCGACTGTTGTTGCGTAGTCTTTGCGGCCTCCACGGCCCACGTCCTACTTCGCTGTGAAAGCCAGGGCTGCTAACAGCACGGAGGAGGTTTTAGTCGGTATGGGGTGTCCGCTTATGCGGACACTCGAGTCCAACATATTACGCCCCGTTCTTGCCGTAAATACGTAACAGTATTTCCTCCTCTCAAAAAAAAAAAAAAAAAACTAAAGGTGTGTAAAATACCGATCTAAATACATCAAAGAATAAAGTCCAATTTTCCGGTATTACCTTCACAATATTATTAAAAATCACGTTATTCATTGCCAGACACTTACCATCGTGGCAATCCCTTGCTACATGTGGCTTTGGCAGGTAAACGGTACGTATAATTTAATAAGCATTAAGGGTGTCTGGCAAGGGATTGCCACGATATTGTCTGTCAATGAATAACGTGATTTGTAATAATATTCTGGAGGTAATACCGAAAAATCGCACTTTATTCTTTCATGTATTTAGATCGGTAATTTACATACACAAAGCCACGTCTGGCAAGGGGTTGGAACCGATCTGGCTAATGGGGAAACATCATCTACTTATTCCCTCAGTGTTATATATAAAGATCGGCTTTTATACTATGACGCAAGTAAAATTATAATTTCGTGAACTTTAAGGGTGTCTGGTAAGGGGTTACCACGATGCTTAGTGTCTGGCAATGAAAAACATGATTTTTAATAATATTCTGAATTCTGTCACTGTATTGAATTGGGCAGAGCGTATCAATTACAATGAACTGAACGTCCCGCTCGTCTCGACCCTTATTGAAACTACTAACTAATCTGCACAACCAACTATCGGATAACAAAAACGCAAGCACATTTAAATTATTTAAGTTTCGCTTAATCAAATGTATAGCAGATGACATGATGACATCTTTTCTCAGGTACTTACATTTATCAAGTCAAAGGGATGGTTGTTTGTTGACAAAAAGTTCTCATGTGGAATTTATAATCCACTCATTCAATCATTTGTTTAAATGAGAATAAATATTCTTTTAACATTAATACCATTAAAGATAAGGGAGTGTTGTCAAAGATAGGTGAATAAATGTTAAAAATTCGAATTCAAGTTATAAAACGACATCAAAAAACAAAATAAATAAAATATTTTCGTTTGCGTTCATTTCGTTTCACTAAGAAGTGATTGTCTCGCACAGCCACTTTGTGGAATCAACATCCAGGTGCTGAATTCCCGAACCGATAGACCTTAGGGAGCTTCAAGTCTAGAACATACTTTTTTTTACTTCCCCTTAGGTGAGAGCACATTTACTGTACTCCATAACCATTCTGCTCTATTCCATCGTACGCAGTCCCCACTACCAAAAATTACGCGTCCAAATTATCCGCATTGGCGATAATCACAGAGGTCAACCCCACCGCTGGGCAATGGAAGGATCTTGCTCTGGGGAACCGGCTTCTTGATACCCTACAACAGGTAAGTATAGGGGGAGGCCTTTGTCCAGCAGTGAACATCTTCCGACTAATATTGATTATGAAGATGTTGACCCTTGACCGTTTGCCATCTCATATTTAAAATAAACATTTATTAACTTTTTTTCAGCATTCATCGCAAGAACATTTGCATTCGTGCAAGTTACTAATTAACCTACCTGCACCGTCGTCGTTAAAATGATTTTCGCCATCTTTCACAACGCATCATAATTTGAACTATAAAGACAGCAACAAGCAATAAAGGAATATTTCACGATTTAATGGTCTGTGTTATGGCAGTCTTTAACCAATGTAATTAGATCCTCGAAAGTCATAAATAATATCGTAATACGAGAACTAAACTGAATATTAATTTCAAGGGGCAGGTCACGTGTCACTGGTTGGCTTGAGTGCGATATTAAGGGAATGTGTTTTGAGAATCAAAGAATAATAATTCAAGATGGTATTCATGACTAGCACTGGTCATAAGCTGCCAGAACACCGGATGATTTCCAGGGTGATTACCTCGCTGCAAGAAAATTGTAGCCATTTTTTTAAAATAAATCACATCAAAGGGGACAACTTTTTTTCGTCCAAACATTTAGAAAGCTTAAAACTGTCATGGAACATGTTTACCGTCCGAAGGTTCTCTTTCTCAGGCTGTCAGCTAGATAAGTACCGTCAAGTAGTTGTGGGCCAGCACTATATATAATTGTTCTGTTCTTATCAAATTATTGACGACGAGAACAACTGCAATGCCGATAAATTCTAAACTTAAGAACTTTCAAGAATCCTGAGCGGCATCTTCTGTATGTGTAAAATTGACTAATAGTGGGATCAACTCATTTGTTTTGCCGCTGATATCTACAATGCTGTCTCAACTCTAGTTGGAAATAATATGCGAGAGTTGTCATTAAAACATTTTTAAGAAATGGACACACAGCCATTTACAGCAGTGGTGGGAGGCATATATAAAGCAAAAAAGAACGAATGGAATAAAAAATACTAAGTTACCTAAAATCGTGTTTTTGAAATAGACCAAACGTGTGAACGTGACATGCCTAAGTACAAAATTACCGCAGATATCGCGAGTAGAAAGGAGACGCCCCTCTCCTTCAAAGAACGCCCCATTTTTGGTTCGTCTTGTGACCCAGTTGACCCAATATTAATGTTTATTACACATATGGAAGTACTACATTGAACTAGGTTGGGCTTATCAATTATCATTAGGTAACCAAAATACGATCTAAATAACATAATATAATAGGACAGTGAACACGCTATAAAAAAACACTACACTCCCATGATAGAAATGGGTTCCAATTTGTTTTGGACTAAAAATGGTTTAAAATTAATTTTTCTCCATTTCAAGTACAGCATGGCCATAGAGTTGCAAACGCTACGTAACAAATAAATTTCATTACAAAAGTTACAGTTTTTCGTTCATAGATCTTATTTTAATTTAGTATTAATTGAAAACGATAGTGAACAATTTGTTCTTTTCATATGGCCGTTCCATTTTCTGTATGGGTAGGTTTTAGCGTGGTGGTTAGTGGTGAATGTTGAGGGTGGAAGTAGCCAGCGGTCAGTAGTCAGTGTTCGACCCGCGGCCGCACCGAGCCGGTCGATCCGTGATGCCAACATTATAACTAAAACACTACCGCCATGATTGACGACATTCCAGGTACATTCTATTTTTGAAATTGACTTTTTCTGTTTATTAGGATTTGATTCGTAGAATCGACGCTAACAACTGCAACGTTTGAAAACCATTAAAACAATATTGTATGTAGGTACATATTATATTACAATAAGTATGTAATGAATAATCGATATTCACAAAACTAATAATTGCTTATAGAAAATCACAGAACAGAGAAAAAATGTAGACTTAAGTAAAAAAAATACAGTATTAGATAAATAAAATACCTGCAGTTTACTGTACATTAAAACAATAAGGGTTTTTTATAAGTTTGTGAGTATTTATTATTATTGGGACAGGTAATTTATTATTATACCTAGCTTTAAAATGGTACACGGTTTGAGTTCAACTTCGAATAAACTTCTTACGAAAAACTGTCGAATTCAACGCGATTTTGCTGAACAAAAAATATTCGAACAGGGCATTTCTTGTGGCGTTTTCAGGTTGATAAGTTATCAAGTGTTCATTCTGAAAAATGGAGGTTACAGTTGTTTTATACGAATGGGGTCGCTTCATAGTGGCAGTGGGCAGGGCACATAGTTCGACGGACAGGTGGCCGTTGGGGCAGTAAAGTCTTCGAATGGCGACGACGTACCGGAAGACGCAGTGTTGGTAGGCCGCCCACAAGATGGACCGACGATCTGGTCAAGATCGCCGGAATACGTTGGATGAGGGCAGCGCAGGACCGATCGTCGTGGAAATCTTTGGGGGAGGCCTTTGTCCAGCTGTGGACGTTTTCCGGCTGATGATGATGATGGTCGCTTGATCATACAGGCGGCTAATTATTGTTGTGATGTTGAAAGCTTAAGAAAATTCAACTTTTTCAAATTTCTCTACGGCATGTAGGTAATTACTAGCTGTAAACCTTGATTAAAGCTAAGGCTTTTAATTGCTAGTAAACAAAGGCTACACCGTCGCTAATCTCTAGACATCTAAAAGGGTGAAAGGCAAGGTCAGTCGGAAGTTACGTGTGCTATGTTCATAGTGCCTTGGTACTTATGTACCGGGTTCATTGTGTTCCTGCTATGTCTCCCAGTTGGAGGCTTCTTTGCACAGGATCACAGCTTTTCCGTCGTGAACCAGAAATGTTTATGCATTATTATGCATTATTCAGTAAAAATCGTAACTATCGTTGACTTTTCTGTCCCAATAAACAATAAATCAATCCAAACAATCCCAATAAATCGACGATAACTCACATTATCTGTACCAATGGGATAGCTTACCAGCGATAGAAGTTTGTATGGAAATTGCAATTCACGCCTTCCAATATAAGGCGAAAAGAATAACTTATCGGGTATATTAGGACAACTTCAGATGATTGCCAGCTAATCACTGACAGTAGAAGGTAGTAATTTATCTCTATCTGTAGATAGTATATTGGGAACGGCCGTTATACTCGATAGATAGCTGTGAAAACGTCTACGAAAAAGAATGACAGTTTACGTCTATTTTGAACAATGCACGCACACTAACACAAAGTGACTAGCAAATTGGAAGTGTAGATGAAGCCACAACCTGAGAGATGAACAAATCAAACAGAATTTTATAACGAGGCGGTACTCGAACGGATAGCTCAGTTGGTTAGAGCACCGGCACGGAACGCCGGGGGTCGTGGGTTCGAATCCCGCATCGTTCATAAAATTTTGTTTTTCAAATTTTATTTGTGTATTAATCCTAGAAGTGAGGTTTATCACTTTAAAAACATAAAATATTGTAAGACGTAGTTTGTCACGCACACTAAAGTAATAAACTTGGCATGTTTTCATGGGTTGTCTAGCAGCTCTATCGAGACGTAGAAATTATCTAATTTATTCAAATGTTTGACTCAAGTCTCGTGCCAGAGTTTGACGAGTCAACATGTCCTGAGGATGCATCGTGTAGAGGCGAAACACGTGTCGAATTGTTTTAAGACAAATTTTGGCGGAATTAAAACTAAGGGAAACTCAAAACGTATGGATAATAATGGATTTCCGCAAAGTGACGCCAATATATATAAATCATTGTATTTGTTGGATGCGATTACTAATTATAATAGTAATCACGACCATCAAGTTCACGAAGAGGTTTATGCATCCAATGTACGATAGTTAATATTATTACAGTTTATTTAATTAAAAAATCAATTTAAAACGCTTTTAACTTTGAACATGACTTATATATTGGCTGCAGCTTACAAACTAATTTGTTATGTATATTACAGCCATTGTAAAATAATTGATTCAAAAGAGTCGCCGTTGAGTTTCTAGTATGTTCTTCTCACGAGCTCTACTTTTCCGAACATAATATGGTAGATTCAGTAATGTTAAAGAAATATTTGTAGTGACAATTCAAAAGCGCCTAGTTTAAGCCTAATTGAATAAAATTTATTTAACTTTGAACTACTACGGTCGTAATAACTACCAGTATCACCGCCTCTTCAAAGCGCGGCATCCCTTTGAAACATTCTCTCTCATTTTTGTTAGGTACTAAATAATTCAAATTTTGAGAAATATTAATATTTTACGGGTTTTTAATAAATATTTTTCAATGAATGTTCACGGATCAAATGTTCGAATGTTCCCCTCAATTTAGGATCTCCCCCAGCATTCGTAAAACAGCATCATATCATTGACGTAATCGGTGAGGGTATTCATTCACCATTAAATGGACTATTTCTACTAATAATGGCTGACAGAAAATATTTTCCTAAAACGTTTTCAGAGCGACTGCAAACGTGATCCTGTAAAGGTCACGTAACGTCGGATTAAATTAATAATAAATAAAAGTAAAAACTTTTACGCAAAAACCTAATGTTGTAATTATTTCAATACTTTTAAAATATTTTCCTATTTATTTCAATCTGAACCTCAATGCCTTATTTTTGCTTACGTTGTATAAATTTATTTTTTCTTACTAACAATTGGTAAGGTCAAAGTTAAACAAACTTTTTCAACCAAGCTTAAACTAAGCGCTTTTAAATTATCATTCTATATGTGTATTTCTATTAAATTAGTTAATCTACAATATGTTCGGAAAAAGAAGAGCTCGTGTGAAGAACATACAAGAAACTTAACGGCCAGTCTATTGAATCAAAAGAGTATTTTACAATTGCTGTATGTAATATATAAGAAGTTAGTTGTTAGGTCACCCAGGTCCCTACAGAACTTATACCAATAAACATTGTCTTTATTTTTAGACACTTTTTATTAGCTTCACCTGTATGTATATCTGATTGTAACCGACTCATTTGGGGAAGATTTAGACCCACTTTAAACGGCCAGTTTTCGTTCAAACTTCGTAGATATATCGAGGACCGATGACAAAATTTTTTTTCCATTCCATTTTTCAATTTGCGAAATAAGATTTTTTTAAATTTTTATCTATCGTCTATAAGGCAGGATTGAAGTTTGAACTATTATCTTTAACAGATTTATCGTATATTAGGAAATTTTCGAATAACAAAAATGGAAATGGGTGCTTTTAAGCGTGTTTTTTAATTTTTTTAAACTATTATACAGTTTATTCCTCTATGTCTTTTCCGCAAACTTTTTTCCGCATACAACCAAACTTTTGAAAACCTACCTTGGGCCTTTCACACGTGATTACAATATGGATACCTCAAAAAATGGCGTTAACTCTCATCTAAGGGCCGGTAACGTTCACTTGATTACTCTGGAATTGCTCATATTTTCTTGAGAGTTCTTAAAACCGAATTTACGTCAAACTAATAAAACACTCTCGTCATCACATTTTCCAGAAGGTTATTACCATAAATTTTCTTGGTAGCCTTTGTAAAAATAATATTAGCCGTTGTATTATCAAGATTTTCGGTGGCTTACCTAGAAAGGAAACGCTTTAAGTGCTATGACGTCATTGAGGGTTCGAAACAGAATATTTGTGCTGCCGAATATTGTACACGGTTTAAAATGCTACTTAATTGATGTTATAAAGATTACTATTTAATAAAGAATATACAGACAATGTTACAATATTTAAAACGGCAAATTTAAGGACAAATTTCCAGTTTAGTAAAATTATTCAAGAACTTACTCGTATTTTTTTTGTTTTTATACATTAATTCAAATATATACCACAATGAATAAAAATAACACACACAAAGTCACAGTACAAAGTATGTTAGGAGCCCCAATACCTACGTACCAGTTTCTGTTTATAAGATCCCCGTGCTGCCCAGATAACAAACAACAGCAGAAAGCGATAAGTCTCTAGTATCTTTCAATCGTACATCTCGTAGATATTCTTGTTTAATAATAATTCTTGTTTAATCGTAAATACCATAGATACTAGACTGAATATACTAGCGTTTAGACGACCTGACAGACGGATTGTCAATGTGTGCATTAACTAGTGCCAAGTGTAGCTGACAGTGTACGACTTGTCAAACCAAATCGGTTACATAACAATAGATTCGCTTTTCTAGAGACTTAGAAATGTTCTTCTCTCGCACGCTTTTTTCATCTATACTCTAGTATATGGTAAGACTATCTTACATACACACTCCTTCTCTTTCTCCTTCGTTCGCCGTCGTTTGTGGAGTAATAATATGTGGAGCCGGCATGACTGGATGACTGCAAACCATGCATATGCGTTGCGATCTAAATATCGTGCATATCGTATTCTACTTTTTTGTTTTGTGAAGAAGGAACCGTTAGCCGCATGAATCTATAATCTAGGAAATATGAAGTGTTAATGAATTTTTAAGTTCTTATCGTGTTCACAGATGCTTGTGTAAGCTAAATGTTAATGACAAGTATTTTTGTTTTCAGAGACCGGCGCGGTGTTTACTTTCGGCAAGTCACACTTTGCTGACAACGAGCCGAGCCACTTCTTCATCAAGAACGATCCCATCGTCGCCATCTCGTGCGGAGATGAGCACAGCGCTGTCATATGCCGTAAACTATTATTAGTATTAATCTAACATAAAAAATTAGGAAAACAGTTGACCCTAAAGGTCATCCCTGCAACTTCTAGCTAATTCCATACATAAACGCTTTAAGTTGTACTTAAGAAGATTTTGGGTTCTTCGAGCTCACAGAGTTGTTCTATGTTTTTGAGCTCATAAGTCTGGTAAAAGTTTAATAAAACACTTTGAATTTTCAAACGGCAATATCTTTTGAATGAATGAACCGATTTTCACTTGGTTGGTGGCATTCGACGCAATTTTTGAAGAATCTTTGAGTTATAAACTGATCAAACGAACAAAAAACACATTTTTCGGTTTTCTTTCGTCAACGCTAACTCACGAACGAATCAAGCGATTTTGACCGGATTGGTCACAGATCGACGTGGTATTTTGACGTTTAGAGCTGATTAGTTTTTGGAATTGATCGGTAAAGCAGTTTAAAAGTTATTATAAAAAAACACACATAATAAAATTGGTTTTCGTAGTTTTTTTGAGATTTCTTAAAATCTACCGGTTCAAATTGTATTCAAAATCCAAGTTTGGTCAAGCCCTTTCGAATGGCGCCAACGGCAACGAAATCGGTAGAGCCGTTCAAAAGTTATAGGAGGTTTACATACATACATATACATCCATACTTACTCACACACACAAACACGCGCACGTGATCCGATAATCGCACAACTAATTAATTTTATTAGTCTACTTCTACGACAACTACACACTTCGTTCTATATTAAGGGCCTTCAAAAACTCATTCGTTTGAGGACTTTTTCGAGCTTTGGTTTGCAAACGTTATTGTTCGTAATATTTCAGTTTGATGCAAAAGATGCAACCATTTTTGTATCAATTCTTTGAATTTTTTTCGCTTTCGTAGGAAAATATTCACAGGGAAAGAGTTTACATTCCACCGATTGGTTTTTTCTTTCAGATTCAAAGCAATATACTCAGGGTTTGTCACTGATGACAATTTTTTTAAAGCATGTATGATTTTTCTCTGTTAAATATATTTTTTTTTTCCATTTACGGCACGACTAGGCGGTCATTATATCACGCAGAATATATAGTGTACAAGGGGTACATTTACGTGGCTCATACCAAATACATTATGTTTTGTAGAATGGCAAAAACAACGGTTATGGCAACTTTAGTAATATGGTAACACAGACTATAATTACAGAAGTGTCTGGAACTGTTTTTATTATTTCAGAGAACGGTCGAGTGTTTGTGTTTGGAGCAAACGCGTGGGGTCAACTCGGGCTGGGCCACAAAGATGAAGTAACTCGACCGAGTTGTGTGAAATGGCTGAAGCCTCATCGCACATTGTTCGTCGCCTGTGGACGCGCACACACTGTGTTCGTAACAGGTAACTATCTCTAGACGAATACATCGAAGATAAGCTTAGGAGTAGATGAGTTGAAGGCAAAGGATACATCAATTATTCGGCGGTGAGTGGTGACTCATTCAGTATTGAATAGTCGGAACAACATTGTATGTAGAGGGCGGCAGTTATCGACTACCGGGAAACGGAGTGTAAACTTCAATTTGCTGTGGCATCGTTGCGTTGTGGCTTTTTATAAAGTGACAAAACCATTTACATTTTCCTTCGGCATATTTCATAACTGCGAGCGTTTATAAACGGCGATTCCGCTGTTTGTAAACGGCGGAGTCATACAATCTGTTCAGGCATTATCTACCTATAAAATAAATTTAAATGTTTTATAAAAAATGGCTCTGTCGTAAATCTTATTACTCCACTGCTGAATATCTAAATGATCGGACAGCCTGGGACTAGATTGTGATTATTTTATAGCGATAGAAATGACTGTACAATATTGTATATTTTTATTGAAAAGAGCGCAAAATGCTGGGAGAGTTTCTTGCGCCGCTTCTTCTCTCTCAGAGCGCCATTTGCTTCCGAAGCGGTAGTAGTATCTAGTAGTTATTATAGAAATGACATCAAAAAGAATTCTAAAGGAATAAATTTTGAGAAAATAAATGCCTTTTATGCCAATCTGCCTGCGAAATATGTCGCATGCAATTGGTATGCACAATCGCATAATTTGGTGTGCGCTATGCTCACTGTTAACACAAATTAAATTTTTAATCATGATTGTAACTCTAAGGTTGTAACCCCCGAGAGTTGAAATGGGACAGGCTGTCATCTTAGTGTCGTCAGATCCAGACAGACACTTCAAAATCACCATCACAAGAACCATCTGTAAAATTACAACTGCATTCAATCACGCGGATGGCAAATATGACAATGTTCCATCCCCGTTCGAAAGCGGGGGAATTTAAAAAATTTATTAAAGTTTAATAAACGTTCACACCTTTGCTGTCAACACATCATTGTTTATGGTCAAATAACTGAAAATTTACTATCAATTTAACATTTATATATACACATGCATACACACTTGAGTTTCGCAATCATCAATGAGATAATTGTTATTGAAAATAATGTTGTGCAAGACCATGTTAATAATAGGTATGAAATACAACAAATGTTTTGTCCTATAGATTCAGGAAGTAATACCCTTTTTTTTTTCGAGAAGAGGAAAATGCATTTACGTATTAACGCCCGCGTAATACGTCGGACTCGAGTGTCCGCGCAAGCGGACACCCCATACCGACTAAAAACCACCTCTTTGCTGTTGGCCCTGAAGGCTTTTACAGCGACATAGTACGTGGGCCGTGGAGGCCGCAAAGACTACGCAACTACAGTCGCGGGGCGTCTCCTAAGGAGACTCGAACTTCTAATAACATAAAAATAATACAAATGACAAAAAAAAAGAAGTATATAAATAATATTATAGGAATTATCTTAATTTCAAAGTGCTGTGTAGCAGTTATTGTTATTAAAAGGAGCTGACTCAGCGTCATGCTACGTTAGTATAATACCAACACAGCGCTGATTTTCAGCAGCCCTTTGGTGACCCATTGAGTAACTACTATTGTTAAATATTTTTTGTTTTATTAAAGGTTCCATTAACTTATTTATTTTTAAAAGATGAAATTTGGTACTACTGTTCAGAAATTATTAGGTACATAAATATTAAAATAATTGCAGTTTTAGAAATATTGGCAACAATACAAACTAAAAGTTCCATTATGTATTATTAATAGACATATCTAATAATGTCAGACTTATGCACACAATTTATGAGCATATACGTTATTAATTAAACAAATTGAAGTCGTCTTCGAGCATCCATATTTAAAATATTTGCTTCTTTGAGGTATGGAGAAATGTGTTGTCGGGCCGGTATGTCCCAGCAAAAGCGAGCACATGCATTTTGTACTCTTTGTATTGAATTTCTTGTTCTACCAAGCAACCTCGGACCATACACTGTAAATTTGGATAAAACAAGAGCCTCACAAAGACGTATGCGTAGTTCTGTGGTTATAAATGGTCTAATTTGGTACAAAACTTTTAATCTATAAAAACTGTTGGAAATCACTTTATTTATATGCTTCTCAAATCTCAGGGATTCATCCATTATCAACCAAAGATTACGAGCTTCGTGTACTCGTTCAATATGCTTATCATTGATGACTAGTCTTACATTGTATTCATTAATTAATTCTAAGCCTATTTAACAGAGTTAATTTAACAAACAGCTAGTGTGAATTTGACTACAGATATGCAATTTTAACAATAAATGCTTATTATCAACAGACACAAACGCGATCTACGCCGTAGGATGCAACGACGAAGGGCAGCTGGGAACAGGAGACACGGAGCAGCAGACGGTACCACAGTATGTCGAGCTGGACGTAGACCAGCCAATACGACAGGTGGCTGCCGGCAGTAACCACACGGCCATACTTACTGGTTAGTTTAGATCATGGCAGTCACAACCTAAGTTAGAAAGATAAAGGCGTGATGAAGCCGTATCAGCCCGGTAGTGTCACGAAGAGCTGTTTGAGCTGATACCTGTCGGTCAATACGACATTAAATTTTTAATTTACATTTATATTTAAAATATACTAAATATAAATATAATTTATATTGAACTTTATTCTAAAGGAATTTCTTCTCGTCCGCTCCCCATGCGGGTTGCCCCATATTAATACGGGCTGTCGGCTAAAAAGCCACAGCAGGGTCTTTTTATGCCGCCAAGGAGTAGTGTGTGTGTGTGTGTGTTTGTGTGTGTAGGACGCTGTAGCTGGTAGTATTGCTGGGCTTATGAGCATCTCATTTAATGTTCCCAGAGGGCCTACCATCAACTTTTAATAAGCGATACGAATCCGATGCAGTTCAGTTTAGGTACCTAAACTGAATCACTTAAATTCGTACCATGAAGTGCCTTTTACTGAATAGCGTTTGGATCGCTTATGAAGAATGAACGAAATAAAATTGCGTTTCGAAACATAAAGTGATATGATTTTAGCGGTTTTTTTGTGTAGAAAATACTAAAAATACATTTTAAAATTGCGTCAAAACATAAACCATTAAGCCCTTATTTATACTTATTAAATAATAGTAATATAAATTAATATAGTTCTTTGAATTACAAATTAAATGTTTGCTTATGTGTTTTCGTAAAAATAACAAGTTATGAACGCACCTCCATTGATGTTTGATTTGACAGGACCACAGAGTACATGCTTTTTAATTCGTTCCTGCGAACAGGCTATAGCCCCGGCCCTTACTGCCTCGTCTTTAGTATTTTCATTTTTGGTATTTATTTTCTGTATTTTGTTTTATAAAATACGGTCCAATAAAGTATTCTCATCTCATCTTGAATCAATAAAATATTTCTTTTCTATGTTTTCACTATTTTTTTAAAGTTATTAACAACACGGTTCACTTTCCTCTAAGTAGCAACTTTTTTCGAATCGGTCACTTTGACAAATAAGCTATGCAGTTTGAGTTGAAATAATACCTCATGGTACGAATGAATGAACGAACTAAATCAGTTTGCGATTCGGTTGATATCATTTTTGACATTCAATTGACATCATTGCGATTTAATCAGTTGATTTGACGTCAACCTAAATTAGATAGCTCTAATCACGTCGTGGTACGAAATAGCAGTTCATTTTAGATTGTCAATTGAATCGCAATAAGAGTTCATGGTAGGCCCGCAGGTAAGCACAACACCAGTGCCGCCTCGAATTTTTGCTTTACAAGAACCCGGAGCGGACTGCATTGAAATTCTAATGATTATTTGTCATTAGAAGTGTATATGGAAGTACCCCAGAAATTATGGCGAACAGTCTAGAAATTAATAGGAAACCGATGATAACATACACATACGGGTCAAAGACATAACCCTCCTTTTTGCTTCGCCGTAGACGGGTAAAAAAAAACGTGTAACCAAACTGTGGAACAAAATTCCTGTCGCTGTGGATCAAAAAGAAACCAACTTAAGGGTTGGCTACTTTCCTATGATACCAGGAGATAAGGGGTATTCACTAACCATCTCATTCTAAAAAAAGGCAGCCTTCATAGATACACCTCTAGCTGTGTCGGTAGCACCTTCCTCTCAACACGGAACCGGTTCGATTCTCGACCTCCACGTATCAATGTGTTTTCATTTCTCGAATTGTTATTATGTACGTTTGTTCGACGCTTTATAAGTTTGCTCCTCTGGAGTCACTAGAGATCATATGTCATCTGGTGACCCTAACTCGTTTGCCCCCCTCTTCCGTAAAAAGCTGTACTAAAGCACTTACCATACGTGGGTAACACTGAAAATATTTAGAACTGGCCAGTTAGAAACATTGCTTATGAAAACTTTTTTTGAATTTCAATTTTAGAACTCTTTGGTAACCTAATGTAGTATATTGCATTCATTTGTCATTTGTTTTTGTGAATTGGCGGTAAATCTAAAACTCTTGTTACACGTGAAAATGAGCCTAACGCGAGAAAAATTTCGTTCAATGATTTATTATGACTTTCGTTGTGGGCTTTCTCAACAACAAAGCTATGATAGGCTGCGATTAGCATTTCTTAATGAAGCACCATCTCGTACCACTATTACAATTATTGGTTTAAAGAGTTTAAGCGTCGACGTAGCAATCTCAATGATGATCCCCGTGAGGGACAGAAATCTCAGAGTAATCGGTGTACATACATAAAAAAAATACCGATCGAACTGATAACCTCCTCCTTTTTGAAGTCGGTTAAAAATAGGATTCAAAATCACTTATTGAACGTCAAAAACAAATATATTCAGTTTTATATTGTAAGTATAGATTCAATAAATTTATATCGGTGACAGACGAGGGCCGCGTTTTCGTGTGTGGCTCCAACAGCGAGGGGCAACTGGGGTTGGGCGAGGACACACGCTCGTCACTGCGCTTCGTCGAGCTCAAGTTCATGGAGAAGATTGCCTTCGTTGAGTGTGGATACTATCACACGGTCTTCATCACAGGTACTCACTGCTTTTGGTATGTTTATAAAAGCTGTAAAATCGAAAGCCCGTTGGTAAAGCGGCAGGAGTCGAGCGATTAAGGAGTCTCGGGTCTGTCACGGAGAAAATGCAGTAAACGGATTCTGGTAGCTATTCTGAACTATTGATAACAAACTTCAAGGATGAGGTAATGAAACCACGCAGACATATTTCCAGTACTACAAGTAGAAGACTTTTCAAAGATAGATATTAGAAATATGCAAGTTTCTTATCATACTTTGAATACAAATTATGAAAATTTCATGTCATCGATCGATCGGTATAGAGATAGATCGGTATCTGTAATGGAGATTTAGACCTGAAACTGCGTAGGTTTGAAACATAGCGATTGGCCCTAGACATAAAAAAATTAAGGTGATGGTTTATTTGGACTTTTCCTTTTTTTTCAGCAAAAGGAGCAGTCTTTGTCACCGGTGAGAACGAAAATCAGAAGCTTGGTATCATCAACACAAACAACATAATTTACGTCCCGCAAGTCCTTCCACTCGATGTGCCGATTAAGAGCGCCTGCTGCGGCGCCAATCACACCTTCTTGTTGTCACTGGACGAGACCAAGATTCTAGCTTTTGGATCCAATGAACAAGGACAACTTGGCATGCCGAAAAATATTGAAAAGGTCACTGAACCGACTGAAATCAATATGGATAAGATGTTCGATGGCTACCAACTAAAACTGGTTGCTTGTGGCGCAATGCATACCGCATTCGTAACAGGTAAATTTTTGATTCCGAAGATTTTATCAAAGATAGAGCTTGTTCTTAATATTGTAACTTGACCTTGATCAGGTGATATCATAAAAATACGAAAATCGACGCGTTAATAGAATAACCATATCAAATAAATGGTTGGTTGAATATAAACTTATGAAAAGCCGCTCAGTTATAAATCGTATTTATACCCTTCATGCAATCAAAGATAATTAATCATTCACCTCGGTGGCCCACATTGTACATACTAACAGGTATTTTATAATTTCAGATAATGGATTACTTTACACATGCGGCGAGTCGAGGAATAATAAACTTTGTTTGGAGGAAATAGACGACGCCAATGCGAGTGAGGGTGACCCTAATCAATACTCGCCAAAGCGGGTCACTGCTATGAATGGCTTTGTTGTCGACAACGTGGCTTGTGGTGGTTGCCACACTCTGCTCACAGCCACTAAAGGCTCCAACGCAGACTTTACCAACAACGATTTCAATATAATAAATCAAGAAAATAGACAAATTTCCATCACAGAACTTCCTCCTCTTCAGAAGATACCAAATATGAAAACCGATGATAGCGCTAAAAGTGTAAATGGTTCAAGAAGTCACGAAACTGAAGATACCAATAAAAATGTTAATGAAGATGAAAGTTCGATTAATTCACTAGAAGCTAATGTGAGCGGCTCGCACATCGTTAACATAAACGATCTTGAACCTGAGAACACAAGCCCCAACGACGTAACGGATAATGCCAACGCCAATAATTCCAATTTATTAAAAATATCATCATCGATAGAGAAAGGTATGTTAGACATAGCTGAAAAAACGGATAAAATGGCTGACAGCGCAATTGAAACTATAGAACACCTAAAAAATACTGCTAAAGAAGAAGCAATTGAAAACATTGAAGAATTCAAAGCAAAAACTAGTGACAAAATAGAGGAAACTTCTAAAAGCGTCAATGAAACCGTAACTACAAAAGTTGAAGCCATAGAGGCACTTGTACAGAAAACAGTCGCAAATATAAGTCCTGGTACTTGCTGTGATAAAAGAAAGGTTTTGGAAGTTCCAAATAAAAGTGCAGAAATATCTCATTCACCTCCACCCAAATCACCATTAATTCAAGATCTTTTACAACTTCCTGATATATCTCATATGAGTCCAAATATAAGTAGACATAGCGACGACGGTCAAAAGAGTGAGGCGGGACAATCTGAGAACGAAACTATCCCTTGCGGTTCAGACAAATCCAGTCCTCAAGCTAAAACGAAGACCCAAGCCGTGATGCCAATTTTAAGAAATGAAGATAGCATCGATTCTCACGAAGGCACCGCCAATCCAGACGCAGATGTTGTGGTCAATAAGAATGATGAGAAAGGACGTTTTGCTCGAATGTTTCAGTCAATTAGAGACAAAGAAAATTCTTGTATGAGCAAAGGAAAAGTTATCGAGGAATCTGTTGTAGGTGAGATTTTTTATATTTACTTACGATGGTTAGTATAGTTTTGGTATCTTATAGAAGAGCATGCAATTTTGCAGGTGTTTTTATATCAGTTCTAGAATAGGCCATAAATTGAATATGTATACTTATAATAAGCTTTTAATATTTTGTCTATTTTATAGTATGTATATAAAATTAAAAAGCCGTTATCAGCAAGTTAAATATTATGTAGTAGGTAGGTTACTATAACCTACGTATCTACAAACGGTACCTGATACCTATCTGCCTAGCTTGAATTAAACTTAGTTCTATTTTGAAATGTGTCATCGTAAATATGTGGTTTTCATGATCTTTTTATTGATGAAAATTTAATATAACATTCCAAACTAAAAGCGTCAAGTTATTCTTACACTAAGAATATAGAGATGATTTTAGGTACCCAACAAACTTTAAAAGAAAGCGAGGTAATGGTAACCGGCAGGTCATCATGTCAAGATCTAAGAAAAAAATGTAAATAAATTGCAATTTCAATTTTAGAAAATACCTTAAAAATATTGTCAACAGAGAACGTGAACAGCGGAATGGACAGCGCGGAGAAAACCATTCACAAAATAGAGGAGACCGTTCAAACAGAAATCAGGAACCAAACCAACTCAAGAACCTGCAACATATTGTGATTAATTTCATTTGTCTTTAAAAAGTTTTTAATTAAAATAAATTTTATCGTTTTTCGTTGTATCTTATTTTCATACTATTTCATGATAACCAGAGGAAGTAATGTAACGAAATTTTATTCAAAATAAGTAGACCGCACACCTCCTTGTGTCCGTTCCTACCTCCATTTCGAAATGGAGGTAGTATTGTAAAATAGCAATGGCTGTTTATATTGTTATTTTTTTTTTATAGAATAGGAGGACAAACGAGCGTACAGGTCACCTGTTGTTAAGTGATCACCGCCGCCCACACTCTCTTGCAACACCAGAGGAATCACAGGAGCGTTGCCGGCCTTTAAGGAAGGTGTACGCGCTTTTTTTGAAGGTACCCATGTCGTATCGTCCCGGAAACACCGCACAAGGAAGTTCATTCCACAGCTTTGTAGTACGTGGAAGAAAGCTCCTTGTAAACCGCACTGTGGAGGACCGCCACACATCCAGATGGTGAGGATGATATCCTAACTTGTGGCGTGTCGTGCGAAGGTGGAATTCGGCGGCAGGAATACGGTAAAACAGCTCTTCGGAACACTCCCCGTGATAAATGCGGTAGAAGACACACAATGAAGCGACGTCTCTACGCAACGCCAACTGATCCAGCCGTTCACAGAATACTGGGTCCCCGACAATTCAAGCTGCTCTGCGTTGCACGCGGTCAAATGGATCGAGCTGATACTGGGGTGCGCCAGACCAGAGATGACAGTAATACTCCAAGTGTGGCCGGACCTGCGCTTTGTACAGCGCTAGAATGTGGGCCGGCTTGAAGTATTGCCGTGCTCTATTAATGACGCCCAGTGCCTTTGAAGCCAATTTGGCTTTGCCCTCCAGGTAGCCACGGAATTGGCAATCGCTCGAGATTTCGAGACCCAGTATTCCGATACTAGGCGAGGCTTTTAGGGAAGTGTTGTCGAAGAGCGGTGACGCGACAAATGGGGTTTTTTTAGTGGTAAGCGCGCAAACTTGAGTCTTGGACAAGGTTCAATTTACCCCATTCCGCGACCTTCTCAAGAGAGGACTCGATAGAAGACACAAGTTTCTCCCGGCACTGGTCGACGATTTCCCGAGAGAGACCTGCATGGCCCGTGTATACGGCATCACCAGTGCTGTCATCTGCATAGCAATGAATGTTGGAGGTGTCCAACATATCATTGATATGCAGAAGAAACAGCGTAGGAGATAGCGCACAGCCTTGGGGCACTCCAGCATTCACGGGCTTCGGGTTCGAGCAATGTCCGTCGACAACGACCTGTATGCTGCGCCCAGTGAGGAAGCTGGAGGTCCACTTGCACAAGCTCTCGGGAAGCCCAAATGATGGAAGTTTAGAGAGGAGCGCCTTGTGCCATACACGATCAAAGGCCTTCGCTATATCCAGGCTAACTGCCAGGCCTTCCCCCTTGCTTTCAATAGCCGCAGCCCATCTATGTGTTAGGTATACCAGAAGATCACCTGCCGACCGACCATGGCGAAACCCGTATTGTCGGTCGTTGATCAACTGGTGACCCTCTAGGTATACCAAGAGCTGACGGCTAATTATGCTCTCCATGATTTTGGAGAGCAGGAAGGTAATAACAATAGGCCTGTAGTTTGCCGGATCCGAACTGATTTCCATCCGATCCAAAAAAAAAGGAGACTTTTTTGGATCGGATACACCTACGCTTTGGAATAAGAGTGCCAGAATAAACGCGTTAGCACCGGCGTCAACTCAGGGGCACACGTTCTAAGCACGATTGGAGAAATGCCATCGGGCCCGCTCGACTTCCTGACGTCCAACGAAAACAGAGCTCGCCTAACAGTTTTCTGTCTGAACTGTACTTCAGGCATAGAGCTCTTACACCACGGGATGGTCGGCGGTGTTTTTCCGTTGTCGTCAAGAGTCGAGTTGGAGGCGAAAAGAGCGCACAGGAGATCGGCTTTATCTTTTGCCGTATGGATGTCATTCCTCATGTGCAACGGCGGCATGGACGGCTGGCTGAAGTTACCAAGAGCAGCTTTCGACAACGACCAGAACTTGCGTGTTCCGGTCGGGTAACTGGAAAGCTGCTCGCCGATTTTGACGACGTGTTTTGACTTTGCACGGGCAATTTGCCGCTTAAAAAATCTGGAAGCACGGTTGTATTTCCTCTTAAGAACTATGCAGTTCGGATCCTTTGTGCCCAGCGCCGCAACCCAAGTTCGATACGCCTGTTTTTTGCAGTCAGATGCTGCTTTAACTGACGCATCGGGCTGTGATCTGCCACCGATCGGTACTACAGAGCTTGGTATAAAAATATCCATGCCCTGTAGTTTCACATCGGCTACTGCAACGGCGCAGGCACTAGGATCATCCGAAGGGAAACAAACCCTGCTCCAAGGGTAGGATGCAAAAAAGGAACGCATCCTATCCCAATCTGCTGACTTGTAGTGCCAAACGCGGCGGGTCGCTGGTGGTCTGCGACGTGGGCGTCGGATAGGCACTACACTCCTGACCAGGCAATGGTTGGACGTTCCGAGAGGGGCGTCGACAATGACCTGGTAACCATCGGGATGTGTAGTCAGCAGAAGATCTAATAAGGACGGCATGTGGCTATCCACATCCAGGAGCCGCGTTGGCGCTTCAACCAATTGGGACAAATCGTACGCCAATGCAAAATCATGCACAGATCGCCCTGAGTAGTCTGTGGTACGTGATCCAAGCCATTCGGCATTGTGCCCGTTGAAATCACCCAAGACTACGATTTCAGCGGAGGGGATCTGTGCAAGCACGTCGTCAATTGCCGCTTGAACGCAGCTCATGAGAAATGGCCTCCGGTCCTCGACACTAACCTATGCGAAACATAGCGGCACTAGGTCGCTACTTCACGCCGGTATTCTGTGCGAGTGTGGTAATTAACCCGGACGAGTCTGGCCCGATTGTGCTGACGTCAAAAGACGGCTGCGTGACTCTCCCACTTCTAAAAAGCCCTTAGTCGCCTCTTACGACACCCATGGGCCTGGGACTCCCCTATTCTTTTTATGCCCCGGGGAAAGTACAGGGCAAAACACAAAACTACAGGTTATTGTAGATAATGTAACTAATAATAATGTACTTATGGTCATTTAGTCTCTACATATACTTACAATCTGTGGCGACAAGGACCCTCTTTTTCGTCTGGGTTTAAAAAAATACCTAACTGCTACTCCACTGATGTCACTGTCCAAATCGGGTTCAAAATTCAAAATACGCAACTGAAACTGAAATAGTGTTTACATTGCTGCCTATTGACTAATAAAAATTTTAAAACTGGAGTAAACGCAGAAATATGTAGACATAGCTGTCGAAGGTTATTATGGTGTCATTTGTGGCATGTGCCATATTTCAGCTTTGATTTTATATGAGGTACTTTGTCTATATGTAACCTCATTGCCTATATTGGATTGATTCGAGGTTCACACAGTTGGTCACAGAACAGTATTACTCTAACGAAGTAACGAGCAGTTGGTCCAGTTGGTCTTGTTACGACGAATTGAACGACGTGTTTTTTTTTCTTTAAAATAAATTAACAAGAATCAAGAATATCTTTGCTTTATTTCTGAGCTAGAGGTGTAATACTACAGTATTTAACGTTCAATACGTGAAACATAATACTATTTTGAGTAATATATAAAAGCTAACTGTAAAATTACACATGCAAATAAAACACTCAAGTTTAAATATTTTTTATTTATGAAAGACACATTACTCTCATAAAAGTTAAGCACGATAGACTTTAGTAATTCTTAACTTTTAATAAGTATTCCGTGTCTAACTAAGCCAATACATTTAAAGTAGAAACAAAACAGTATTCGGAAAAAAACAATTATTCAATAATTGTAGTTTTATTATTTTTCAACATACTCTTCGATCAGATATTTGTAACGTAACCAATGGTAGTCGCTGGTAGTAATTCTTAAGTGTTAGACAATGTACAGGAATTTGCTTGTTGAACCTTGCTTAGACATCGTATCCCGGTGGACCTCGAATCCAAACTTTGTCTGAATGCCGAGCACCTCTTTCAATGTCTTTCCTATTTCAACGACGGGTTTTGTGTATGTATGTCCTGTCCAAACACCTAGAAAATTTTAACGAAGATTAATGATACAATTTTTTCAGTACATTAATTATGTTAGATCAAAATCAACAGAATGTTGTTAATAAATTCAAACTCAAATGTTTTTATTCAAAATAGGATGTGACAACACTTATTGATAGTCAAAAACTGCCACTCATTCCAAAAAGAATGCGGGCTTTTTTTCCATTAAAAAATATGTTTACAAAGTAATATCGTACCATTAAACTTATTATTTAATAGCCTGAGGGCGTTCATTACGTTCCCAATTTGTGGTATCATTAAGAAAGTTATTTATGTTATAATAACCTTTACCACACAAACAAACAATTCTTTTGAATATCGTAATACTTTTATTTTAAATATTTTCTGGGATCATATTATAAAAGCATATTACATCGCCCCACAGAAGACTTACTAACTCGACTTAACCGAGCAGTAGTCATTATAAGTTTATGTCTGTCCCTGGTATTGACGTTATGGTTATGACAGTGTCTAGCAAATTCACTTATGTGCCTATGAACATACATTACATTATCAAGAATATATTGAGAATCAACAGTCAAGATGTTAATTTCTTTAAATTTTGCTCTCAATGATTCTTTAAGACCTAGATTTTAAATGGCGCGAATGGCCCTCTTCTTAAATAACTTACCTTAAATATTGTATTAATATCGGCAGCGTTGCCCCACAGCAATATTTCATAATACTATGGAAATAACTAAAGTAAACTAGTCGTGCCCACAGGTCGAGCCGTATCTATGTCAGTTAATTGTCTAATCTTTTTAACCGCGCATGCTGCAGAACTAAGACTGTTCGCCAATCCTTCAATATGGGCGCCCATTGTAATTTGGAATCCAGCGATTCCGCCAGTTTTATCACCTCTCCGTTTAACAAAACACTTGCATCTAATATGTATATGGTAGATTACTTAATTACTACGATAATGAATTCCATAAAAACCTGCCACAAACTTTAGCCAATACAGATTATATCAGGCTTTCAGGGTACCTACAGTGGTGAAAACGGTGGTGCGAAAATTGGCAAAACGCGAGTCGGACTTAGTAGAAGTATACGTTCTTGTAATCGGTTGACGCTTTTTAAATTACTAAATATTTAATATTTGTATCACGACATCTATATATATATATAAATGCATTGCTGTTCGTTAGTCTCGCTAAAACTCGAAAACGACTGGACCGATTTGGCCAATTTAGGTCTTGAATTATTTGTGGAAGTCCAGGGAAGGTTTAAAAGGTGAATAAATAGGAAAATGCTGCTTAATTAAATAAAAACAACAAATTTGTTTTTCCTTTGATGTGTCCATACATAATTTCTATGAGAGAATTTATTGACGCACGGTTTGACAGTTCTGCTGTGAAACAATTTCTTATTTTTAAATTTGATTATATATGTTTCATACTAATGAGTGGCTTCTTTGCATATGCGTACTATATGGGTACCACACAGCAGCCTTATTCTACCGCCAAGTGGCTAAGCTTCGGGAAGCTTCGAATTAAAACAAATAGAGCTTGCACACAGTAAAATTACTGGGGTAGTGAGACTTAAAATCGTATGTCACAGAGGGACGAGCCCAATGGCAGTACGGCTCAGAATTTTGTGGAATCCTGAGACACACTGCTTTGTGATAAAGCAGGGCGCATCACTTACCATCAGATTGGCATCTATCTCGTCTCATCAGTTTTTCTAAAAAAAATATATAAAAATGATCATTTTCTCACCAATTTTATCAAATTTCCCTCTGATATTAACAACAGCGCCACATATTGCTTCAGAGTTTTCGAAGTTTTCACCAATCATGAGGAGAATCTAAAATCATCATCATTTTAAACATATCTAACTGCTAACTCTTAAACTAAATAAACACCATTCAAATAAAATCAAGGACGCGATTTTTAACTTTCTTACTCAAAATTAGACACAATTGGCCTAGATTATTTTTGAATTATAGTCGATAATTTATTACTTATATATTTTTTTTTCAGATGAAACTTTCAATAATAATTGTCCCATTATTTCATATTTATTATAGATCGTTCAGTTGTAAAAACTGGTGATTATAACGCAAAAATAATGGTGTCGCAACTAAAAAGACGCTATCGTAGTTGGTGTGTGTTTGTGTCTCCGTACGGAGACATTCTCACAGCATATACATTACAATACAACAAATTAAGTTATGTGTTTCTTAAAAACAACTTCGTTATCCCATCCCCTTTCATATCCCAATTTATAAAACTTTCTATCGTCGTAATTACTCCTTATTCCGTACAAGTATCAAATTTAACGAACTTATATAAATGCTTACCCCAAAATTGACACATTTATAACTAAATTCAAATTCAAATTCAAATATTTTTATTCAAAAGAGGATTTAAAATCACTTATTGTACGTCAAAAACTACCACCCATTCAAAAGAGACTGCCTCAGACCTGAGAAGAATGGACGCAAGAAATTCAGCGGGCTTTTTTTTTATATAAAATATGGATTACAATGTGATATCGTACAATTAACATTTATAATTAAAGAGCCTGAGGGTGTTCGCTTTATTCCTAGTCCGTGGTGTCATTAAGAAAATCGTTTATGCTATAATAACCTTTCCCACACAAACGTTTTTTAACAATTCTTTTAATTTTCTGGGATCATATTGTAGAAGCATATACATTGCCCAACAAAAGACTTACTAACTCGAACCAACCGAGTAGTAGGCATAACAAGTTTATGTTTGTTCCTCATGTTTACATTGTGAATGTCACAGTTTCTAGAAAATTCCTCAATGTGCTTATGAACATACAGAACATTATCAAAAATGTATTCAGAAGCAACAGTCAAAATGTTTATTTCTCTAAATTTTTCTCTTAATGATTCTTTAGGACCTAGGTTATATCGCGCGAATAGCCCTCTTCTGCAGCACAAAGATGGTATTAATATCGGCCGAACTGTCCCATAACAATATACCATAGGACAAAATACTATGAAAATAACTAAAGTATAATAATCTCGCCGTATCTTGTTATGCCAGTTAACCGTCTAATTTTCTTAACCGCATATGCTGCAGAACTAGGCCTATTCGCCAATCCTTCAATTCGGCATAAACCTGGAGCAATTCGGCATCTGATGACCAAATCATACTTTCTCCCCTAAGTATACAAAGTATTCAATAAAATCAATGTAAACTTTAATTATATTATTATTAAGTGTAATTATGTTTTATAAATGTAAACTTCTTGCTGGTATCTGTAAAATGTAGTTATTATAATATATTAGGTACCAATTCTACACTTAGAAATAATGTAATAGATTATAAGATAGTGTAACTCTCTAGTAATTTTTTTTAAAGTATTTAGAATCATATATGTGAAAACTAGTTTATGGCTTTTTGTTAAGTATACAAATAGATGTCAATATAGTCATAAATAGCTGTAAGATTTCTTAATAAATAAATCTCTCTCTGGTATATAGTGTCTTATCTATGGCGCTATTTAGCGCGTGTGTAATTCTAACTTGGGTTTATCAACCATTATGTTCGACCATATCGATTTGAGTTTAGCTTACATTGATAGTCAATAATTTTATTGACACCTTTTTTACCTGAGTATTGTATATCACATTACGAGGGCGGCACTGAAAATTTCGGGAATCAAGGAAGTGACACAACATTACTATTTAAAAATGTATGTATTACATTTCGAAGTATTCTCCGCGAAATTTGACACATTTTTTCATACGATGGAACCAATCATTGAAGCAACCATTCCATTCGGAAGTTGGGGTCTCCAAAATGGCCGTTTTGTAGGAGTCCGCAGCTTCTTCAGGTGATGAAAATCTCTGACCACGCAATTAATTCTTTTTTTAGGGAAAGTATAGAAATCATTAGGTCTTAGGTCGGGGCTGTACGGCGGATGATCTAATAATTCTATGTTTTCTTGCTCTAAAAACTCTTTTGTTCTGTGCGCGGTGTGAGAACTCGCATTGTGGTGATGGAGGATGATGCGGCGGTTGCAGTTCTCTTTACGGTGTTCAGAAACGACCTGTGGCAAATAAATGCTAGCATACCATTCTGCATTAACCGTTCTTTGTCTCTCAAGAGGAATAGTCGCAACTTGGCCGGTTTTGGAGACAAACGTGGCCACCATTTTTTTTGCAAAACTCCGAGAACGAACAATTTTTGCTGGCTTTAACTCATTTTCGAACACCCAAACTCGTGACTGGTTTTTTGTTTCGGGTTCGTACGCGTATATCCAGGATTCGTCCTCTGATAAGATGTTGTATACAGCATTTGAGGATCCTGCGTGGAATCTTTCGACAGTTCTGACGCACCAAGTAACGCGAGCCGCTTTTTGCTCTTCACAGAGCAAATGCGGTATCCATCGGGAAAACATCTTTTTTACACCTAATTGTTCATGCAAGATTATTTTTATTTGACTCATGCCAATGTCTTAAGTTGCCTGAATTTCGCGGTATGTCACATGTCGATCTTCCTCAATCAGCTTACGCACAGCATCAACGTTTTCTTTGGTGACTGCAGTTTTTGGACGACCTTGACGGGGATCATCACTGAGCTTGACACGTCCACGTTTAAATTCAGCAAACCAGCGATAAATTGTGGTTTTGGATGGGGCTTCATCACCAAATGCAGAAATCATCCGGTCAACATATTGTTTTTGTGTTAAACCACTTCGAAAGTCATAATAAATCATCGCTCTAGAATTTTCTCGAGTCAATTCCATTTTCTCAACGATTAAACAAGTTTGACAAGACCGAGAATCTTCTTTTAAATAAATAAATCGTATTCGATTTTTAAAACCAAGGAGTTTTCAATTAAAAACATTTTAATATGACAGGAAAAGTGTAAATATTCCATTCCCGATACTTTTAGTGCAGCCTATGTAATTATTATTGTAGGTATCCATGTGTATATGTAGGTACTTAGATTACGGAGTGCGCTCCAACTAGATACCGCAGGCGTAGTCGCAAAGTATGGCAACTAATACTACGCCCAACTAGGCGTACTCGAGCCAGTCTCGAACAATGTGTAACTTTGACGTTCCACATGTTCTGTTAAACTTTGCTAATAATTGAAACTAAAATGCCGGGTTGCGTAGTAAAACTTTGTAAAAATAATAATACAAAAAATAAGAAAGACACTGGGATCACTTATCTCATCATTTCAAATATTTTATTAATTTTATATTTTATTAAATTTGAAAGATGGCATTGAGTTTCAATATTTCACGCACACAAGCATCTAATACTTGCCGTATTAAAAAACCTATTGTTCTTAGGTAGTGTGGTAACAAAAAAAAACTTACAATATCCAACCAATATTTATTCAGATTGGCACTCCGTTGTTTTCTGTCAATATTGATCAACCAGCGTCCACCCATCTTGTTGGCATCGTCTTCCCACATGGGTCGCACGCCCTTCTTGAAGACCGCATAGTCGTTACCCTGCCGCAGCTCGGTCGGTAGTTTTATATGGTGGTAAAGACTGCAATTTGTTAAATAAGTTTAAGAACATATAGATTATTTATGGATCGTAGGTAGTTCCTACATGTCACCTGATGGTAAGTAATCACCATCGTGTTGTACCGAGTCCTCCTCACTCCAGCACACGTATTTTAAGATTACCACGAGCTTTTAATATGGAACCTTACAATAGTTCTAAACGTCTCAATATGTAGCTGCTAGTCCACAATCAATTGTACATATTATGAAGATATTGACAACAATAGATCATGGATTGGGTACGCACTGAGAGTTGAGACGCCTTCTGGGATTTAAGACCTTAGAATTAATTATCTTATTACTTATTATTGCGTAATTAGTTAGGTATTTTACATCTATATACCTTAGATAATTTATACGTCTAGTTAAAATCTCTTGCTGTTAGACCGATAAAAACAAACATGCCAGGATTATTAGTTTAGTGTGCGTGACAAGCTACGTCTTATACTCGCGATTTGTATGACATTTTGTGTTAGTGTGCGTGAATTAAAAAGTTAGTTCTAAACTCAATTTTTTTTTTGTTTAACTCGTTGTTTAACTCACGTTTTCACAGCTGTATTCTTCTATCTTGACGTATAAACGATTTAAGAAAAAGTTTTTCAAATACATAATTAAGAAAAAAATATTTTCTAATAATAAAATGTAATGTACCTACCTACAGTATATTATTTGTAAAATTAGAGATATATATTTATTTATTCATTTATTTATTCATGTATAGGAAACAAACAGAATTATGATACTTAAATATTAACAAATCTTAAAACTTACACTTTCACCAGTGAAGTTTCCAACTATAAGAAGTATATTATAGGTATAGTTACGTAGACACGTTATATACCTAGTCATATATAGCTACTATTATTACACTTATCTATAGGTTAACATAGCGATAGGTATGGAGATAGGTACCTAGATAATAGAATGTACTTACCTTACTTATTACCTCGATGTTTGAAAGCCTTTAAATTATAACCTAAAAACTGTGTGTCATGTCTCTGTGTCCAGAGAGCAGAACGGAGTTAAAATCAAATCTTGTCTAAGTAATAATATTTTTTCACTTACCACCAGAAGTCTTCAACTGTGTCGAATGTTGTAAGTTCAATCAAATTTTCTTCCCATGTTTTGGATTTATCATTTACGTAAATCCAAAGACTCCAGGAATATTGTAGCGGATGTTTTATCACACTTACAGGCTCTGGCAGAATTTTGACTTTACTTTGCGTGTTGTTTTTTATCTTCTCCTCAATCTTTGCAGGCTCTAAGCAACAAGCCATTATTATCTAAAGCTCAGTCTTAATATATACCTATAAATTTAATATAACAACTAAGTAGTAGTATAGTTATAATATTCAAAGGAAATATTTTCTTAAATAAATACTTTATTTTTGAGTAATAACAAGCAGGAGCATTGAAAGTTATTGCAACGTAACACGAATTCGAATGAATATCAAAGAGCACAAAGTGCAGGTATTTTATTACGAGGGTATTTTAAAAAATTTATAACCTATATTATATACTTTTAAGATAAACAGCTAGTATTATTGATGAAGATAGAAAGCGTCACAAAAAAGAGGACTTTATGGTGTACGTATGCGCATGGGTTCAGTTCACAGTCACGTTCAAAAAATAATTATGATTATAGTTTATAGAAAAAATTAACATTGTGTGATGGTGAAACGGAACGTTTTTCAACATTTTGTCATTCAGACTATTATAATATTTTATGCACCAGTTGTATAAGAAGTGTCAAAAAAGCGAATGTCGTGGGTACTTACTAATACAACATGTCGCATACAATAATTTTTCTACCACTTCGTAATTTTATTTATTTATAAACAACAAATACCACTAGTTCTCTAATTGCGGCTAAATGGGCGGGAAATGTATTGTACATAGGTAGGTACTGTCTCTACCCTCCTTGTGTGTTCTTATCTCTGGTGAGTTAGATGGACGAACAGAACCAAAAAAAAATATATCTCTGGTGAGTAGTTTTATTTCTACTTCAAGGAATGGCAAAGGTGACACATCAGTACAGCCAACGCGGAAAATGTGAAAATTACAGAATACCTTGCAGTATCTTGGCAAATTATACTATACAATATTGTTTTTTCTACAAACTTAAAATACATAGATACATTTTAGATTTTGGTTTATTAAGCCAAAGAAGAAAAACTTCTTGCGTGCGTACGTAAGGACACACAATATTTTTTTAAAGTTGACATTAAAATATTTAGTCTAATGATTTAAACATTGAAATATTATGTATGTAATATATATATATATATTATGTGCTACGTCTTACCAAGGGTATTACCTAATATTTCTATGAACCTACCATACCCAACCTAGATTTAGTTGTCTGTGGCACTAAAAAAACTTTTTGGCGACCCTAAAGCACGCTAAAGAATCCTTTTTTAGGCCATCGAGTATAAACTTTTTCAAAGATTTAATAAAGTGTGCTCTGTGCATTAAAGTATGTACATAATAGTGATCGTGGTTGTTCGAGAGATAAAAGTAGGGTAGAAAAAAATATTTATACAATAAATATTTGTTTTATTTATAAGTTATTACAATTATCATTTTTTACTCAATACCTACGCTATGTCCTACGACTTCCAACCGGTATTTGTCTGCCCTACCCCTAGATGTTTTATAAAAGCCGGAAGCGCGGAGGGTGGATAGCCGGAACCGGAGCAGCTGAGGCTAAAGCGGAAGCTGCGTAGGCGACGTAAAATAGACGAAGATATATAAAAATAAACTCCATTTCACGCTTTGGGGGTTGAAGGGAGGCTGTATATCTCTTGTGTGCTTCTTCCCCCTCCATCAAAATAAGGATGCGAATTTCAGATGCAGACCCCTAATTCCTTGTACACGTATAGCGCACAACGGCGGAAGAAACCTAACAAACGAAAGCTAAACAGTGTGCGTACTGTTCACTAAATGTTCATTAATTATTGTAGGAAACTAAGTACCTACCTACTTATACGATTTTACAATACTCTGCCAAATGATATTCAAAATTAGTCAGTCATAAGTCAGTTTTAACATTAGGTATATTAAAGGAAATTGAGTTATAAGTCCAATCACAGTTTAAAAGCCTTCAATGATGATAAGGCTGTTTGACAGGTAAATAGATTGCTCTTATTTAATTATATTGATTCTTACCTACTGTTAATCATTTATATTGAGTCTCTGAATCTATTATATTATGTTATCAAAAAAAATTTCGCTGTGTTTCTTTCAGTTTCTTCTCAGTTGAGTAACGATGTTGAAGCCAAGTAATAAAGCATCTAAGCCGATTCAAAGCGACTAAATAAAAAAATAATAATTAAAAAGTATTAATGTTGAACGGCAGTGAATAAGGTGAGATAGGAGTTTTACGAACATACGAACATTTATAACTTATGCATCATGATTCATGGGGAGGTAAATTTGGGTATACATTAATTTTGTATATTTAACCCATTAAAAAAGCGACATCTCAAGTAAATTTCCTAATAACAAATGTAACATAAATCTTATAGATGGCGCCACATGCCCAGAGACAAAATATACCAAAAAAGGACGATGTAATCATAATTTAGACAGCTGCTTTGTGATAATTTTGGAACAAAAAGCATAACTTATTTTAATTTTATTATTACAACTATTATCAATTCTGATATTTATTTAGAACATCGAAATAAAAATAAATCTGCATGACATTCACCTAGGTTAAAATTTAATTATTAGAACTAAACTATCACTTAATGTCGGCTAAAATAGAATTTTTTGTATTTTGGTGGTGGATACTCAAATAATTGACCTTTCAAAATATGCAAAAATGGTTTGAGTACCTACAGTTCGTAAAATAATAAAAAAAGGATATCTATAAAACTGTCCTAAATACAACAGGTTCCCCTACATTTAGTTTAAATTGTTTGGAAAAAGTGTAAATATTTCTTTTAATTTTAAGCAAACATATTTTTTCTTTTGTGAGAAACCTTCACCCTTCATAAGGGCCTTTAAGCAAATTTTTATACTGGGCCACGCCAAGGCACGCTACGCCACTGCCTGTCACTCTGCCTATAATCAGGTACCCACCTACTGCCAAGTTGTTATTTATTTTGATATTTGCAGTTTGATTAGTGTGAAACATTGGTAATACACACAACACTATTGGTTTTTATTTTTTGTTTTAGTTTTTGTTTATCCAGATAATAGTGAACTTCATTGGGTCACAGCCAGTCACAGCTTGGAACCTCTATATCCTCTTACATCATCCCCACCATCTGCATGTGTGGCGTTCCTCCAGTGCGGTTTTTAAGGAACTTTGTCGCACGTAAGTATACAACTAGGCTGTGAAATGACCTTCCTTATGTGGTGTGTCCGGGACGATACGGGTGAAATGGGTACCTCCAAAAAAAACGCATACCTACACGTTTCTAAAAGGCCGGCAACGCTCCTGTGATTCCTCTAGTGCTGCAAGTGAATTTGGCAACGGTGATCACTTAACATGAGGTGAACCGTACGCTCATTTGTCCACTTCTATAAAAATAAACCATCTAAACCAGTGGTTCCTAACCTTTTCTAAGCCAGGGACCACTTCGAATTCTTTATTGTCTCAAAGCCACGCGCAAATCATAGCCTACTTTTTTCGATTCGATTCCTTGCTTTGTTTTAATTGCCAACAAAGTAGAAAACCCTTGCTCTCAGAAATAGGTAGTAGAAAAAAACATTATATAGCGCAGGGCGAATTCACGAATTTTGGTGTAAGAAATTTCTTTTTTTTTTCCACAAAAACTTCTCAAGTGAATTGCATTCAATGCATCCTTACAGTTCCTATCGTTATATGCTGAGTTTTTCTTGGATTACTTCTGTTACTTAACCAGCATCCATACTAAATGGGTTGCGAATCAGTTTTCGATCAACTTTAGATTCTGTATTGGAATATGGAAGTACCTAACGATTGAATTCTTAATGACTCTTCAATAATTGTTGTCCCCAATTTTGCCCAACCATAACTGAAGTTTGCAAAGGCAATTAAACTTCAAATAAAAATACATTTGCAACATCTTACTGTTTGTTTCCGGAACCTTGTAATTGTAAGTTTAATTTATTCAAGTGTGAAAATATCAACAAGATAAGCCAAATTCATCTGAAATGTTCAATCAGAAAACTGGTTTAGCAACTCATTCATTGAAGGGGCTGCTTTTGATAACATTTGCCACATTTATGGCGATTTGCATTGTATTCTTAAGGCATCCAGGAAAAGCCTTCGAAGCTAGCACCACCCGCACTCCCGCCATTCACAACATGCAGTCACGGACGAGTAAAATAATAAGGACTCCGTGTCGCCTTACATAACAGTGAGGCACCAAAACAAGCCGGTAAACGTGTAAATTCAAAGCCCCACGCATACACTTACACTAATATAAGACGATCGGCCCCCTTATGAGATTAGCCATCGTCTGTGATAGATCTGTTTGCGTCGCAATAAAATATTTTAAAAATGCCATTGTGCATTGTGAAAAAGTGTAAACACAATACTATAAAAGTATTTGTGGATTATGATTAAACTCATTAACAATTCATAACAACCAATTAAAATAGGAATCAGATATAAATAAATTAAATAATTAAATTATGCACCGAGTCATGAATATACCCACTCTTTATTCGGCTCGGCTGAGATGTGATTATATTTTTACATTTAAAATTTTATCAAGTAATATTGATTGTAGTCAACTTTTAGATTTATTAAATTTTTCTGTTTCTAGTAGAATCTTGAGAAAGAATGACACTTACTTTTCTACTCAATTGTTGAAAACAGGTGTGTATTATCACTCTCCTATTTTTAGGCTCAGCGAAGCTACTAACAACCAGATAAACTGGATTGATTTATATAATACTAGTTTACTATCTGTGGCAAGACACACTAAAACCATGTTTATTTATAATTTGAAATTAAGATGTGTTGATTAGTTAGTTAAATATTATTATATGTTAGTTAAGTAAATATTGTATCAGTTTCATAGTTTTAATATTGTAAAAAGGGTTCGCCTGTATATAATAAATAAATAATGAAATTCTAAATCTACAGAAATCATTGCAAACAATGAATAACAGATACAATGTTACAAACAAACAAGTGAAGGATCAAGTACTGGCTTTAGATGAACTTCTTTTAAACAAGGAGTCCTTGACAAAACACCACAAATGTGTTTCCTATAACTTAGAGAAGAAATCCGAGCCCATTTGTGAGCCTCTTGCTAATCAGCAATTACCTTCACACAAATATATACAAAACACAAGCTCATCTAATACTAAGTCTATCAGTTCCTTTAAAACAAATAATGTGAATAGCAATTGTAATGTTTAGTGATAACTTAGGTAAAGGTATAGGCCGGCTTATTTCAAGTGAGCTGGGACAGACAGTAACAAATTATTGTTTACCAGGACTAACCTTTTCATAGATTGTGAAAAGGCTATCTAAATTTAACTTCACCCCTGACACTACCTTAATGTTATTAATTGGAGACAGAGGAAATACAAACAGAACACAGCTAATCAAACAGTTTGAGTGTTTAGATTCTCTAAACATAAAGAATGTTGTTTTGTTTACTTTCCCCTACGGTCACAGATCGCCACAATCTGAAAATGATATCAGATATAAATTGAATTTATCACTTGACATGTTAATATGCAATAATAGAAATAAATTTCATTTGATTGATATAAATTATTATATTAAATCTAATTTCTCTATGAGAAATATTATTCCAATATATTTAAAATAAGGATTAGCTATATTGCTATCATATTATTTTATACAATCAGCCAAAAACTTGGTGTATCACACTGCTTCTATTGAGCAGTCTAAATTTGACATTGATAATAAAAATAAGACCATGGAAATTATTCCAATTAATTTATAAGACAATAGAGAATACCTCTTGCAATGAACCATGTTATAGTATAGTATCAAACAAATCAAAATATTCAGGGTATGTTAAATAAGGAACTTGAAATTGAAATATACATGAATTGCAATAACATACATATACTCTGTATTACTGAACACTGGCTTAAATCACATCACATCATGTTTAACTTCACTAATCACCAAGTTGGTAGTTCATTTAGCCGAGTTAACTCAATACATGGTGGCTCATTAATATTATACAGCTTAGCTTGTATACAATCTACCAATAGACCTCCATCAGCACCATATGAGGATTTTGAAAATGTGAAGGATGCAGTCTTGTCTAGAGTTTGTAAGGGCAACAAAAGGATTCTGATTAGTGATCTATTAGAGCATTCCTCCATGACGTACTAAGTTTAAAAGTCTGTTCATGTCATATAATCTCAGTAACTTGTTTATGGAGCGAAAAAAAAGCGCGGGAACTCTTGAACGCTTAGGGCAGTCTTTTTAAATATAAAATTAAATATTTCTATTATATTGTATATTATCCTCATATTTTTGAAAAGTATCTAAGTATTTGTATATGTTTATCATTTAATTTGTTTAGTATAAGTAAAAGTCTATATATTTAGTGATTTAGGTTTGTGCTAAGAGATGTCGAAAAGGCGGAAAAAAACCAAGCCGGAACGAGATAAAGGTGAGTCAATTCTAGATTCCACCTCTGAAAGAAGCGAATACTCAGATTCGCGTACAGTATTGGAAGACCACGAGGACTTTTATTTGCCATATAGGGTGGCCGACTATTGTCGCCGATATCCGGAAGACGCAGGTGCCTGTCATGAATTTATAAGTCTTCATAGAGAGTGTCACTGAACAGCCACTTGGTAGTCGTGACATGCTAACTCTTAGTAGCTACTTATCACGCTTCATTAAAGGCATTAAATATCTTAAGAAACTCAACAAATATAAGATAGGAGTAGTGTTTGAACGCCCCATTTTGGCTAATACATTCCTAGACAACACGACATTTTTAAGGGAACAAAATATTAAGGCGTCCATCCCAGCTGGTGCCACTGAATTGTCTGAAGTGATTTCCTCCGTACCAATTGATATGTCCAACAAAAAAAAATTCAAATCTTTGTCAAGTCAAAAAAAAATATTTCTGTTCGGCATATAATGAAAAAAAAACAAATCCGATAGTGGTTTTATATTACAACTTACACAGGCAGTCATTATTACCTTTGCGTCATCTACTTCACTCCCAGATTACGTTCACTTAAAGATGTGGCGTCTACCAGTGCGACCTTATGTGCCGCCAGTTAAGCAGTGTTTCCGATGCCTTAGGTTTGACCACTTGGCTAAATTCTGTAAGAATGCTCAGCGTTGCTCAATCTGCACTGAAAATCATTCATATAAAGAATGTACTATACCTATTGACAAAGCAGTATGTGTACACTGTAAAGGTAACCATCTTGCAAGATCAGGTCAATGCCCTATAAAACAAAAAAAGATATTGGACAGTAAAAATAAAAGTAAAACACTCTTATCAGATTTATTTAAACATCCAACAAACTTTCCAACACTCACTACTAACACAGAGAACACACAAGACATCATTAATTTAATTTTGTCCAATCCAGCAGCAATAATCAAAGTCATTACAATAAATAAAACACAGAATCAAAGTATTAGCTCACACGCAATTAGTTCAGCTATTAAAGATACCATACAAATTAAAAATAAAACGTCACATTCAACTGTCACAAACTTAACATAGTACAGAGGAATGCTCAAAGTCTGTTAAGTAACAGACTTGAGCTTCAAAACCTACTTTATGAGCAGGACATACACATAGCACTTATATCAGAAACTTGGCTTAAACCAAATATACAGTTTTCTATCAGAGGTTATACAATAATAAGAAATGGTTGCGGTAATGATCACAATGGTGTAGCAGTTTTTGTTAGAAATGGCATTTATTTTCAAAACTTAGAAACATTTTCTGATAACTCCTTGCAAAATGTAGCAATCAAAATTAAATACAAACAAAAAGACATCTCAATTGTTAGCTTTTATAGTCCTGGCAACAGTGTACCTAACTTTGACAAATCTAAATTTAATAGACTGTTGCATAGTATTCCAAAACCACTAATAATTGCTGGTGATTTTAATGCTCACCATACCATTTGGGGTTGTAATAGAACCAATTCTAGAGGTAGAGACATCATGGATGTAATGGACGATAATGACTTAATGCTCTTAAATAATGATCAACCAACTACAGTGGGTACTAATTCTTGGAGACCAAATGGACTAGATCTAACAATAGTATCATCTTCATTATTCCTGTGCTTTGAGTGGCAAGTTCATCAGGATCCTTTGGGCAGCTATCACTTGCCTACAATCACAAAATTTTCCATGGTAGTGTCGGAAACTGAATCTTCTTCAATTCCATCCAACATTCCTCCACACAGTAATCTGAAAATAGTAAATTGGGACCAATATGAGAACTTAGTAAATGACTTGTTAAAACAATTTGATATAATTAATTGTAATCTACAGAAGTCTTACAATAACTTCTGTTCCATAATTCTTAGAGCGGTAGAAAATTCAGTACCTAAAACCAACTATCACTGTAACAATATTACTCATCTACCTAAAAGAAAGCGACAACTTCCCTGGTGGAATGGGCAATGTACTAAAGTGGTAGAAGATTGCAAGCAGGCTTATCTGTTATTCAAAACAAATTGCAATATCCAAAACTACATTCATTTTAAGCAAGCTCAAGCAAAGAAAAAATGTATATTAAGACTTGAACGTCGTAAATCCTGGACAGATTTTTGCTCCACCATAAATAGGTTAACGCCAATGAAACAGATTTGGACAAAAATGAGGAAATTTAAGAACTTATATTCTAATAATAATTGTTTCTCTAGCAATAATTGGATATCCAACTTTTTACACAAATATACTCCAGATACAGTACCAAATTTGACAAATATTCACAATAATCATCCTTTAAATAGCACCAACTCTTTTATGATTGCCCCTTTTACTATTGAAGAATTAAAAGCTGGTCTATATCATCAAGAAAGGACTCTGTGTGCGGTTTGGATTGGCTCTCCTTTAAAATGCTTAAACTCCTAAACTCGTCTAACTTAAATAAGTTTCTAAAAATATTAAATCTCCTATGGAACAACTCCTCTATTCCAGAAGAATGGAAAACAGACTGTCTAATTCCAATTTTAAAGCATGGGAAAGATTCCAGTTCAGCTGATTCATATCGTCCTATCACACTAAGCTCGTGTGTTGGTAAAATTTTTGAACAATTAATAAAACAGAGATTAATATTTTATATTGAAAGTAACAACCTCTTACCTAATAATCAATTTGGATTTCGATGCGGTCGTTCTGCTTGTGAGAGTCTACGGCATTTATGTCTTGACATCCATAGTGCCCAGATTGACAATAAGATATTGGCTGGTGTTTTTTTGGATGTTCTTGGAGCATTTAATAATGTTGATTTAGAACAATTATCATCCATTCTTCTATCCTTAAATGTCCCTGAAAAAATAGTTAGTTGGATATTCAATTTCTTGCATGGTCGTAAACTTTATGTTAGAGTCAATAACCAATTAATAGGTCCTCGATATTCATATAGAGGCGTATCGCAGGGCGGAATTTTGAGTCCATTGCTCTTGATAATCTACATAAATCAAATATTGTCTTGGGTAATAGAGTTTCTAACCTCCAATTTGCTGATGATCTAGTAGTGTATAGTTCAGGACTTAATTTATCAAATGTTGTGTTAGATCTTAATGTAGCGCTCAAAAATTTGGAGCTTTATTTTCAATATCTTAGTCTTGAAGTCAGTATTGACAAAAGCAAAGTAGTAATATTTTCAAAGCATTCTATAAGAATAAGAGATGCAAAAATATATTATGGTACTCAGGAAATTTCAATAGATAATTCAATAAAGTTTTTAGGAGTTACCTTTTTAAGTAATTTTAGATGGCACAAATATGTCGAAATATTAGAAAATCGAGCATTAAAGGCCTGCAATATTCTGAAATCATTAGCTGGTACATATTGGGGTGCAAATCCACGCATCTTGCTAACACTATATAAGTCATTAGTCCGTAGCCATTTTGAGTATGCCTTCTTTTGTTATGGTGGACTAAATACATTAGTGAATAAATTAGAAAAAATACAAAATAAATGCTTAAGGATCATAACAGGCGCTTTTAGGTCTACTCCTATTATATCATTACAAGTAGAATGTAATATTCCCCCACTAGCTCTTAGATTCAAATATCTACAAACAAAATTCTTTCTCAAATTAACTTCCATTAATAATCATCCACTCCTATTAAAGATACAGGACTATATTAACCGAACTGACAATAATTCCTACTATCAAGTAGAAGGCATCTCTGATTTGTTACATTTTTCTTGTGATCATAATCTATTTTCTAGTATTCTTTGGCCATGTTATTTAAATTCTTATAATTCATAACAGATAGCATGAGTGTTTTAAAAGCTTTACAATATCCTAAATGTAATGTTACAACTAATTTCATCATTTACAATATTAGAGACAAATATCAATGCTTATCCCTAACAAAAGATATTGTTTTATTCTGGACTCGTTCACACATAGGCGTGGAAGGAAATGAACAAGCTGATTATCTTGCTAAATCTATTGTGAATAGTAATCAGATACATACAGCTTTGAACATTCCCATACCACACACAGATGCACTGTCTCATTTTAAAGGTACATTCTTGCAAGACTTTCAGAATTATTGGCAACAAGTTGTTCAAACAAAGGGCAAATGGTTAGCCGACATTTAAAACGAAATCTCTCCTCCCTGGTTTGTTAAAAAGAAAAAATACTTACACAGAAAATTTTACACCACAATTTGTCGGTTACGTCTGGGACATTCTCGTAGTGGTACTCATTTATTTAGGATCGGTGTTTTAGATTCTCCAACTTGTCAATTCTATAATTTATCCATCCAAACTCTTGATCACATTTTCTTTGACTGTCCCCAATATAATCTTCAAAGATTTACATTGATAGACTGCCTCTTGGATATTTATAAGAATGCTGAAGACATCCCGCGCTCACTTCAGCAGTTATTGAAAACTTATGACTGCTTCGTGCCGCTTTACAAATTTATAGTTTCAACGGTAGGCGAAATTTGAATATACGGTTTGGCTTTTGACACAATCCCTTACACAGACTTAAAACATATTCGTCCATAAATTATTATTGGACTTGTGTTTATAAAGTAAATTTTAATGTATAAATGTAAATATTATATTTGTAGTTATACCTTAAATTAGTTTCATATTATCTTATAATTATATTCAACTAATATTCATCATTATTACTTAAAATTCGTGTTAAGTATATATTTCTTATAACGTATATGAGATTTATATTTTAGTATTATATCATAAAAGTTTATTATTAAAAATAAGGGGCTAAGCTTGATCTTCATTGAAACAAGAATATTATCAATAAAAGACTTGGCTTCGGTCTTTCATGCGAACCTATATGTATATGAAGAAAATGAAACATGAAGAACACGAAATACTACTTTTATGGGAAATTGTACTATTTATGTTTGAAGATGAAGATTATATAAATACTTAGCTTGACTTTGAACAAGCTGTGTAACGTGAAGAATAGAAAAATAAAAATGAAGACTTGGCTTTATGGGCTTTTGAGCCCTTTGCCTGTCCAGATGGACGAACAGAACCAAAAAAAAAATGTTTATGGAGCCAACTAGAATAACACTGACCACAGCTACTTGTCTAGATAACATTTTTACAAATATAAAGCCTAACAGCAAAAGTATAATAAATCAACTAGAATCAGATCACTGTGGACAACTAATTAGTTTTGATTGGCAGACAAAGAAAACTATAACTAAAGACATCACTGTTGTACCAATTACACAGGGTCGCCTGAATTTGTTTAAATCTTACCTATTTAATAAATTACAAGTAATGCCTTTAGAGGAAAATAACCCCAATGTTTTATATAATAATTTTTTTAATTTATTTAATACAGAATTTAAAAAATATTTACATCGAAGACCATTACAATTAATACTAATACCAAATTTAGTGAAAAGTGAAAGGCTACAACTGGAATTCATAAGAGTAGAATGAGGCTCTATAGCCTCTGATGAAAAAACTTTCAACCATAATCCGATAATAATAATAATAATTTCTGGAATATGTAAGAAAATATTCAAAAAAGTTTTAACATGTTTGTCAAGCAGCAAAATCTTTATACTTAAGAAATAAAATAAGAAATTCTAACGATAAAATCAAAACTACTTGGAAAATTATTAATAATGAAACTGGTAAAACAAAAGATCAAAACTCTGAGTTTAATCTAAATATTAATAATGTAATTGTAAAATCAAACTCAGATGTTGCTAGAGCTTTTGAAAATTTATTTACTAATGTTCCCATATCTACCACTAAATATTTAAACTTATGTCCAATCAGGGCAATATCATTAGTTTCTGCAAATGTTACTAAATGTTCAAATAATTTCCAATTTGAGTATGTTAATATCTCGGATTTTATAAAGTCATTTATAGAGATTAATGTTAAAAAGACAGCTGACCTCTGGGGTATATCTGTTAAAGTAATAGGCTCTCTGATTGATATAATAGCGCCTGATCTAGCCCTAATATTTAACAAATGTATAGACTGTGGCACATCTCCAGACCTCATGAAGCATAGCAAAATAATACCTTTATTTAAGTCGGGTTGCTCATTAGATCCCTCTAATTATAGGCCTATTTCAATTTTGCCTACCCTGAGTAAAATATTTGAAAAACTAATACTGTGTCAACTACGCGCTCATTTTAACATAAATAAAATTATACATGATAAACAATTTGGATTCACTCGGGGACGTTCAACTATTGACGCAGGTGTCGCATTAATGGAACATATTTTTAGTGCTTGGGAGGATTCACAAGATTCTTTAGGAATCTTTTGCGACCTTTCCAAAGCATTTGATTGCGTCCAACATGAAATTCTAATCAGGAAATTACAACACTATGGCATAAGAGGAAGCGCTTTAAATTTATTAACCTCATATTTGAATAACAGGATACAGTATGTTGAATAGTGTAAGGTCTTCAGGCTCCGTGTTAGGGTGTAATGGGTGTCCCGCAGGGTTCAATTCTCGGACCATTTCTGTTTTTAGTTTATATTAATGACCTTCCCTATCGTATAAAGAACACACATGATATAGTATTGTTTGCGGATGATACATCACTATTATTTAAAATTAATCGACATGCAACTACTATTGAAGATGTAAATAATGCTATTTCTAAGGTAGAACAATGGTACAAAGTAAACAATCTTATTTTGAATGGTAAGAAAACGAAATGCTTAAAATTCATATTACCAAATGTAAAAAAGATTAACACACATATTAAATTAAATGGAGAAATGTTGGATCTTGTAAATAAGACAGTGTTCTTGGGTTTAAATCTAGATGAGAAGCTTCAGTGGGGTGACCATATATCTGCCTTAGCAAACAGATTAAGCTCTGCAGCATATGCCGTTAAAAAGATAACAGAACTGACTGACGTAGATAGGGCCAGAATAGTATATTTTCGTTACTTCCACAGCATTATGAGCTATGGTATCCTTTTATGGGGTAATGCTGCTGAGATCAATACGATATTTGTGCTGCAGAAGAGAGCCGTTAGAGCCATTTATAACATGGGATCTAGAATTTCGTTAAAGAATAAGTTTAAAGAAATAGGTATTATGACAGTGGCCTCACAATACATTTACGAGAATTTGATGTTTGTACAAAAGAATAAAAATAAGTTCACAAAACTAAGTGACTTACATAATATTAATACTAGAAATAAGGATAGACTTGACATGCCTGCCACAAGACTCCATAAAGTCAGCAATTATTTTAGGTGTCAGTCCGTTCGCTTCTATAATAAACTCCCCGAACATATAGCAAATATGTCTAAACAAATTCAAAGCCTTCACAAAAAGTAAATTAAGCAGCAAAGGCTATTACAATATCCAAGATTATTTAAATGATAAAGCAGCCTGGAATTGAATTGCTCTACTTAAGTGTGATTTGTTTTATGTGATTTTAATTGTTTGATGTTATTTATATTACGTATTTGATTTTTTTGATTTTAATTTTATCTGTTTGATATTATTTACTTATTATTATGGAATTAAGTGTATGACTGAACTTAAGCCATTGTAAATCAATGTTATGAGTTCAATAAACGTTTTGATTTTGATTTAAGGGAGAAAAAATTGTGTATCTGGTATACCCCGTAACCACACACACTAGCATAAAGGTGCTTCACTTGCAAATATCACGGCGCGGAGTCCTTCTTTTTTTACTAGTCCGTGCATGCAGCGTGCACGATGGTATCGCTCGCAAAATTGTTAATCGGTTCGCGATCCACGGACCATATTCTGAGTCCTGCGGACCACTGGTTAGGAACCACTGATCTAAACGCTTCATATTCAGTATGTATCTAATGAAATTTTTTCCATAATATATCGATATTTTTTAGATATATACTTCGGCAACACGCTCTTTCGCTGGAATGCCGAATCCCGGATACCTTGTCGTTTCCTCGCTATCGTTGTCCTTCGATTGTTTGGTCTGTAGGTACGAAAAAATGTGTCACTTTTAAAGTGAAACTTTTATTACATCGTCTCAAACTTTTTCGTCTGTGTGTTGCATGTCGCGTGACGGTCGGGCGGCGCCTATATATATATGTGTTCACAGCAGCTGACCGTGTAGTGTATAGACTATGAATTATTTGTGCCAGTGCTCCACGCTATTTTGTTTCTTTTTGTCAGTGTTTAATGTAAATGTTGTTTGTCAGTGTTTAATGTATATGTTGTTTGTCAGTGTTTAATGTAGGGGGAGTCCGGGAGAGTATACCCACCTTCGACTAAAATACTCATAATTCATTCTTTACTTACAAATCGCTATTTTCCATAAGTTTTATCTTAAGCTGCATTATTAAGCTACATTTTATCTTAATAATGTTTGATACATCATTAATAGTTTAAGAGTAATTAAAGATTTATACCAAAATGACATTCGGCTAATACCCACTCTCCCACCTGGGAGACTTTTTTTAAGTAGGGAGCCTTTACCCGGGTAGGCTATTTAGCCTATTAGTAAAATAATAAAACAAAACTTATAACTACTGTCACGATTAAGAAAAAAATTAAATTCAAAACAATATAATTAAATCTACATCACCTTGGAGCAATTAGGACAAATAAACTGTTCTTTATCATCTTTGGAGACTTGGAGTCTCCATGGACATATTTGCCACAGCACTAATTCTCATGTCCATAACTTTCTCTTCTCCAAACACTTGAATCAAATCCAATCATCAATCACATCTGGCACTTCATCCAATTCAGTATCAAAGCTTAAAGCTCTGATATCATACTTGGGTCTGTCATTTGACTGCAAAACTTATCTTTTTCTTTGTTTACCCTTCTGTTTTTTAGTTATAGTTTTTTTCGGAATGTCTACCAGGACGAAGATTTTTTCTAGTTGCAGCTTTTGGAAAAGGACGAATCATTTGTGGTAAAACTACAAACATTTGTCGTGCCTAGGAATCTACCTTTGTCATTTGACTATTCTGGACATCCAGATCTTGAGATTGTAGAAGCTACCTCTGCTGACTGCCTGAATGTTGCAATTGCTTGCTCCTCAGTCAAAACTGATGGTAAATTGGCTCTAGGCACCGCAGTTTCATTTATAAATACTGATGCTGATGTTGAAGACTCTATTTGAAATAGACTATTTTTTTTCTATGAAACCTGGTTAATCTAGATAAGTTGGTTGCTTCTGGGGTTTTTAAAATTATTTCAGAGTTTCTTGTCTTAAATCCTCTGAACTAATCATTCTGTGCGCAGTTATTGAAAGTCCAAGAATAATTGAAAAAAAATATTGCGGGAGAACGGGAGAGATTACCCTGGATAAAGTCTCCTCGCGACGGCAGGGTATGGTCTCCCATCCCATGCCAAGCTGTCCTTTAGTACATTTTTATAAAAAACTATCACACTTAAGTAAAAGCTGTCTGCCGTAAATGTTACTAGGATAACTACACTTACGGTGTATATAAATGACATGCTGGAGTCTATTCACAGGACGCAGCAGAAATCAAACATTGAAAATTGAAAAAAATTACAAACCGAGCATGAAATTGTGTCATTACAGGAGTGAGTAACTCCTAAATCAAACTGCCGATAACAACGGGGTCGCGTTAGAGAGATGGGAGGCGTTTAAGAAGTGTGGTAATGTCGCAATATCCAGTTCCACAAAGATTCTATGAGCAGTGGCTATTGTCTCCCACCTTTTGCCCTATACTTTCCCCGGGGCATAAAAAGAATAGGGGAGTCCCAGGCCCATGGGTGTCGTAAGAGGCGACTAAGGGCTTTTTAGAAGTGGGAGAGTCACGCTGCCGTCTTTTGACGTCAGCACAATCGGGCCAGACTCGTCCGGGTTAATTACCACACTCGCACAGAATACCGGCGTGAAGTAGCGGCATAGTGCCGCTATGTTTCGTATAGATTAGTGTCGAGAACCGGAGGCCATTTCTGCATAATTTTGCATTGGCGTATGGTCTGTCCCAATTGGTTGAGTCGCCAACGCGGCTCCCGGATGTGGATAGCCACATGCCGTCCTTATACTACAGAGCATGGATATTTTTATACCAAGCTCTGTAATACCGATCGGTGGCAGATCACAGCCCTGGTTCGATGCGTCAGTTAAAGCAGCATCTGACTGTAAAAAACAGGCGTATCGAACTTGGGTTGCGGCGCTGGGCACAAAGGATCCGAACTGCATAGTTCTTAAGAGGAAATACAACCGTGCTTCCAGGTTTTTTAAACGGAAAATCGCCCGTGCAAAGTCAAAACACGTCGTCAAAATCGGCGAGCAGCTTTCCAGTTACCCGACCGGAACACGCAAGTTCTGGTCGTTGTCGAAAGCTGCTCTTGGTAACTTCAGCGAACCGTCCATGCCGCCGTTGCACATGAGGAATGACACCCTGGCCCATACGGCAAAAGAGAAAGCCGATCTCCTGTGCGCTCTTTTCGCCTCCAACTCAACTCTTGACGACAACGGAAAAACACCGCCGACCATCGCGCGGTGTCAGAGCTCTATGCCTGAAGTACAGTTCAGACAGAAAACTGTAAGGCGAGCTCTGTTTTCGTTGGACGTCAGGAAGTCGAGCGGGCCGGATGGCATTTCTCCAATCGTGCTTAGAACGTGTGCCCCTGAGTTGACGCCGGTGCTAACGCGTTTATTCCGGCACTCTTATTCCAAAGGCGTAGTCCCTGACTCATGGAAGTCAGCCCTTGTCCATCCGATCCAAAAAAAGGAGACAGTTCGGATCCGGCAAACTACAGGCCTATTGCTATTACCTCCCTGCTCTCCAAAATCATGGAGAGCATAATTAGCCGTCAGCTCTTGGTATACCTAGAGGGTCACCAGTTGATCAACGACCGACAATACGGCTTTCGCCATGGTCGGTCGGCAGGTGATCTTCTGGTATACCTATCACATAGATGAGCTGCGGCTATTGAAAGCAAGGGGGAAGGCCTGGCAGTTAGCCTGGATATAGCGAAGGCCTTTGATCGTGTATGGCACAAGGCGCTCCTCTCTAAACTTCCATCATTTGGGCTTTCCGAGAGCTTGTGCTAGTGGACCTCCAGCTTCCTCACTGGGCGCCGCATACAGGTCGTTGGCGACGGACATTGCTCGAAACCGAAGCCCGTGAATGCTGGAGTGCCCCAAGGCTGTGTACTATCTCCTACGCTGTTTCTTCTGCATATCAATGATATGTTGGACACCTCCAACATTCATTGCTATGCGGACGACAGCACTGGTGATGCCGTATACACAGGCCATGCAGGTCTCTCTCGGGAAATCGTCGACCAGTGCCGGGAGAAACTTGTGTCTTCTATCGAGTCCTCTCTTGAGAAGTTTGCGGAATGGGGTAAATTGAACCTTGTCCAATTTAACCCCCAGAAGACTCAAGTTTGCGCGTTTACCACTAAAAAAACCCCATTTGTCGTATCACCGCTCTTCGACAACATTTCCTCAAGCCTCGCCTAGTATCGGAATACTGGGTCTCGAAATCTCGAGCGATTGCCAATTCCGTGGCCATCTGGAGGGCAAAGCCAAATTGGCTTCAAAGAAACTGGGCGTCATTAATAGAGCACGGCAATACTTCAAGCCGGCCCACATTCTAGCGCTGTACAAAGCGCAGGTTCGGCCACACATGGAGTATTGCTGTCATCTCTGGTCTGGCGCACCGCAGTATCAGCTCGATCCATTTGACCGCGTGCAACGCAGAGCAGCTCGAATTGTCGGGGACCCAGTACTCTGTGAACGGCTGGATCACTTGGCGTTGCGTAGAGACGTCGCTTCATTGTGTGTCTTCTACCGCATTTATCACGGGGAGTGTTCCGAAGAGCTGTTTAACCTAATTCCTGCCGCCGAATTCCACCTTCACACGACACGCCACTAGTTAGGATATCATCCCCATTATCTGGATATGTGGCGGTCCTCCACAGTGCGGTTTACAAGGAGCTTTCTTCCACGTACTACAAAGCTGTGGAATGAACTTCCTTGTGCGGTGTTTCCGGGACGATACGACATGGGTACCTTCAAAAAAGCGCGTACACCTTCCTTAAGGGCCGGCCGCAAATGCAAGAGCGTGTGGGCGGCGGTGATCACTTAACAACAGGTAAATTAAAAAAAAAACTGCTAAACTCTCCCGGACTCCTAATCCTTTTCAATCAATGTTTTTAACCAGGGCTAAGACACAGAGTTCAATAAAAATATTAGTTGGAGACTTAGTCTACTTTTATTTCCCATTATCATTCCAATTTTTCAAGTATAAAATTGAGATTGATAAAGCGATTTTTATACCCTTAATGGAATGTTCTGTTCTTTTGATTAATTCCGCTAGGTGTATTGGAACAATTGGAAATAATAAGTCACTAACGAACATACTTTTGAATGAACAAACAAATTAAGATGACACAAATATGGATTTCAGCGAACACCTAATTCAATATTTTTAAATATATAATAAATACACTTTTCAGTTTTACTATATTTTTATTAAAAAACCACACTTTACCATTACAAAGGTAAAGCTATATACTATAGTTCTTACTTAGTTGTAAATATTACTTATTGGTGTATTAGTGACAAGCTCATGAAGATTATGTTAAAATATGTTTCAGAATTAACATACAATTTTGTATTCACAATTACATGTATACAAACTTATACCTAAATGTGACACGATCACACTAGATGTTGTGTTCCAAACAATCATAGAATAGCCATAGTAACAATATAGTATTAATGAGAAACAAAAACACAACACCACTTCTTTAAAATAAAACATAATTATCTTCCAACATAGCGTTTGTATTGTCACTCTATTCTTTTATAAAAAGGCCATCTCGCTGTAATTTTTATTGTAAACACAAGTGATCCAACAAAGGCATATTATGCTGGAAATGATTTCAGGAGCTAGACAGTATACAGATATTTAGTAACTGAGCTATGCTTAGCCATAGTATCTCTGTGCACCTGGAAACCCAATTTTCCATGAATGCCTAGCTGTTCCTTTAGCTTCCTTCCAATTTCAATGACTGCATGTTGCTTCGAAGTGTCGCCAGTCCAAATACCTGCATAATTACTTAAATTTTGATCATAATAATTATATATGTACTTACATATTAAATTGATGTTTAAATCTGAGATTTAAATTTACCACGCTCTCTCTGTCCCATAGATGATATTAGATTCAGCAGACATAATTTATACTAATTTTTATACCTTTATGAATGATTTACTGAGCAGTATTGGAGGTAATTTTATAAGTAAAAAAATATATCATATATTTTTTTTATGGAATAGGAGGACAAACATGCGTACGGGTCACCTATTGTTAAGTGATCACCGCCACCCACAATCTCTTGCAACACCAAAGGAATCACAGGAATTTATAACAATGAAATATTAAATAGAAATACCAGTAAGTTTATTACAATATTCAATACAGTGTTTTATTCTTGCTGAATGTTCAAACATTAAAATATTCTATTGAAGTAATATCAGGGTGACTCTGAAAGTTATTAAAATTGGCCACTTAAAAAAAATGTTATAAAAAATAAGCTTAAATTTTGAAAATGGAACTCTGCGAATATTATTGAGTAGGTATGTATTTTATTCACTTGTTTTGTATGCAAATGGAAAATTGTCTGTGTCACGTCAGCATGAATTTATTAGTTACAGTTATTTAGTTGATTTAAACCAACAAGAATGTTATGATAGACAACGATTGGCCTTTAACGATGAATCCCATCTTGTACCACAGTTTACAACTAGCAAGCGTTTCTATGGTCCTTGACGGCCGTCAAAAAGAGTTGAACCGTGGTCGCACTAATTTTACCGATGATCAGCGTGAATGTCGCCTTCTACGGCGGCAACTGAAGATAACACCGGTCTTATGCGGCGAATAATAGAGACTGATCAAAGTGACAGCAAATTCGTACAATCTTAGGCTTCGGTACACAAAATCTTCCTTAAATATTTAACGGACAGGAATGGACATGATGGATGATAATAATATGACTGAGGCCCAAAAAAGCCAGTGTTAGATGCCGTGCGATGATTGAAATATTTAACGGAGTAGACTCAAATGCTATGTTCGACATACTTAGATATGTGTGACAAAAATTTACAATAATGATCCCGAAACCAAAAGACGGTCTGCTCAGTGGATAGTTGGCAATGCCTACTAAAGGAAGAAAGGTCTAGTCGTGAGAAGAAAGAATCGACAATTTTTTTAGAGGTTTGGTAATCTACCTTGAGGATTACGGGTGGCAAGATTAGCCGTCAGCCCCACCATGCAAAATAGGCGCATTGTAGTCGTTGAGTTGCGGAAAGTAGCCCGTAATTACCTACTGACCCAATCTGGTCGCCCCGTCACGAAAAAAATGTACGCCATTTTTGAAAAATTGGAACTCGGCATATTTATAGCTGAAGAACTGGGAATTCCTCACAGGACCGCCAAACAGTGTTGACCCATAGGAAAAAAGCTAGATACACAAAAAGAACTCAATATTTGGAATGATTAGTGAACATAATGTAATGTAAGCAAGCAGTTTTTGAAGAGATTTGAGTAGCCCGAGAAAGGTCGGTCAGGCTTAAATGTATACTGAAAGAAAGAAACTGAAGATACTGGAAGGGGATTGTTCATTATATACTTTTACCACCGAGCAGAAGCTACAAGTTGGATCCTAAGAAGTTGAGAGAAAGCAGCCGGAATTGATCAATACTAAGACCACACCCTTTCCCTTCATCATGATATTGCTAGACGACACACATAAAGATGTGTTAATTTTTTTATTATTTTTTTTAATTAATATTAGTGGCACTTTAGCCACTCAGCAAAAATTAACAGTTTGGCTGGGACGTGATAGTGTTTCCAACATGTACCCTGACCTTCAACCTTCAGATTTCCACCTGTCTCGGTCCCCTCAGAATTCTTTAGGCAGTGTCAGGTTAACATCAAGCATTTTTATGATCAGAAGTCCCAGAATTTCTACAGCATCGGGATTATGTCACTACCTACAAAATGGCAAAAAGCCATCAAACAAAATAGCATATTTATACTGTAATGTAAAAAATGTGTTGAGTTTTCATACAAAATGTGAAGAAAGTTATAATAAATCATAACTATATTTGCTCACCGATTTTGTCGACTTTCCCCCTCACATTAACAACAGCTCCACAAATCTCGTCTGTGTTCTCGAAATTCTCACCAATCAGTAGCAGAACCTAAAAAATTGTTTGAAAATACATATTTTTATAACCAAAAAAATTTGTGCTATCGTTTTATCCAGTAATTATAGAACCCCGGCATACTTATTTTGTATTGTGGCAAGTATGTAACAAGTTTCTCAAATGCATCATTAGATGACTCTAAAAGATTTTTTTTATATAAGAGGGGGCAAACGGGCAAGAGGCTCACGGGATGGGGAGAGATGAAGCAACCGCCCATGGACATCCATAACATCAGGTGTCAAGAGATGTGTTGCCGACCTTTAAGGTGGGAGTATGCTCATACTTTGGTCCATATGGGGAGTGACAATAAAATAAAATATTGCAACAACACTTGGTAAATGTCATGTGTGACAATTATTTTGTAAATTTACGGTCAAATGGTAACTTACAACATCCAGCCAAAATCTATCTAAATCAGAGTTCCTTTGTTTCCTCTCAAGATTGATTAACCAACGTCCACCCATCTTGTTGGCATCATCCTCCCACATGGGACGAATTCCTTTCTTGAAAACAGCATAGTCATGACCTTGCCGTAACTCAGAGGGTAATTTTATATGATGGTAAAGTCTGTAAAATGTAGTAAAGATATTTATTGACTTTTAGTTCAAATGAGAAATAATGAAAGGTATTATGATATCTGGCATTGCTGAATGATGAGCACAGGTTGTCATGCATTGGTTGCCTCACGACAGGCAAAGACATTGAGGCAGGCCCTGAAAATGATGGTGTGACAATCTGGATGGCTATAATAAGACCTGGTCGGAACTGGCACAGGACCACAATAAATGAAGTAAAGCATTGCCAACCTCTGAGAACCAATGGCCTAGTAAAAAAATTATGATATTATTTAATTACTTGTAAGAAATATTATCTTTCTAAAAACAATCATAAAAATGCCATAAATCACCTAGTAGCAATATTACTGAACAATAATACATGCCAACATCCCCCATCAAGTTATAAACTTGTTTTGATAGAGTGGATATTATACTCATTCACAAGACATGTTCTAGAAGAGTTCCTAGAATCTAAAAGAGTGGCATATGAGGCTGTTTACCATTTAATATAAAATTAAAATGAACATGAAATATGGCATGGGCAGATGAAAACCTAAAAATTAATTAGTCTTTTTTATTCATTAAAAGTTAAGTACTGTATAAAATTAAGCAGATTTGTACGAATGATTTTACAATTATCAATATAAAGTTATAACAGATTTATAAGCAAAAAAGTTAAGAAGTTTTTTAAATATGCTCAAAGTTTCATGGTTATTAATAATTACTCGGAAACCATTATGTATACCATAAATAATTTATTAATGATTAGTGGGCTACATTTAGGAATATACTGATGGCATATTCAACTTACCACAATACTAACATTATTTTACATATAAATATAATATTAAATCAGATTAATAATGTTACCCATGTTAATTAAATATGAATGAATCAAATTGTTTAAATCCACCTAATTTAGGGTTTATTATAATATACTTTCGGATGTGTTACAACACTATTTATGTGTCTTTAAAAATCTTTTGTATAACATATATTAACAGATTGAAGGGCTCTTGAAATATGAATTATTTTTAAATATAACATAGATTATTTAAATATACCTCCAGAAATCTTCAACTGTATCAAAAGTTGTAAGTTCAATCAAATTTTCTTCCCATGTCTTGCTTTTATCATTATCGTAAAACCAAAGGCTCCACGTGTTTTGCAATGGGTGCTTAATCAAGAACTCTGGCGGAATATCGGCATCCGTTGTGGTCTTGGTCTCGGTGCCCGTTGAACCCTTAAAAATACAGGTCATATTTACCAATAATATAACCTCTTTCGCAGTTGTGTACTGTTATTATATTTAGCAAAGAGGTAATGCAGTAATATAATTTATTTAATATGAAACTTAATTATAAAACAATATTCCTTTTAATTAAAGTTAAAAGAAATATATGCAGCAGTGAAAGTGCCGCAGCCACATCACCGGGATTGTGAACTGAATAGCAAAAATTAATTCATTAGATATTTTCTTATATGGGGGTATTCCGAAAATGTTAGTTATTTTCATGTATGTACCTCAACTTCTTCTGTAATATTTCCGGCCATTATAGAATATATACCTATATTATTTACTTCTCCACCTCGAATTTTCCAATAAAGACAGATCACAGATCGAGCTAAAAGACGAATGACATTATTATTTTTTGTTATGGCATCTCCAAAATCTCAATTTTTAGAATAAAAAGTTTTCATGGTACGCCTAATAACGCATTATAACGATCTTATAAAAACATAAAAAGTAAAATAATTATGAAAGCAAAAGGTGGTCTAAAAATATAAATAAATATAACTTTGATCAAATATGTACTAAATGACATGAAAAAACGGCAAGAGAAATATGGCAAAAATTAAAAGCACGCTCTAAAGTCTAATTGTATTTAATCTCACAATATTATGTTATTATATAGGTTTATATTTTCGAGTATGAATAAGGTTGATTATATTTTCGTTCAGCAAATCTTGACTGACCATTTATACCATTAAAATGATGGTATAGTAGTTTCAAAAATAATAGTTTTGTAAATGTTTGAATGGTACGCCATGCTATATTCGATTTCCTTTTACCATAAATTAACTAATTTTACTCTTAAATAGAACGTAGATGTAATAAGAAAGAATATTTTTACCTGACATGGGTATGCTAAAGTCCTTTTTTCATCCGTCATTTTTTTTTTTACTTTTTCAAAAAAATGTCTTGTGTGTGTGTAAATATATCTTGTTATTTGACACTTGACGGTATTTGTCATTTACCTTCTCATTATTCATTAAGATTTACTCATCTAAGCAGTTATCATTTATCACAAATGTCAAAATCTCAATAATTGTGATAGCTGTGTTCTAACTTCTAAGTTCTAACTAGAATTTAACATTTAACTACTTTTTATGCAACTGTCTATTGGAACTTGGAAGTTCGAAGTCGACTGTTTAGTGTTTATGTCACAGTCTCCAATTGCCGGTGTTTTCCGTCCATTTTAAAATATTTCAATTTATTAATAGAAATTCAAAAAAATGTCCGTTCAGACAGTTTTAGTGGATTTCTCCATAGATCCGGCACGATTGGCTGATGAAAATGGGCAGAAAACTGTATTTGACCAATTAGAAACAGTTCTTAAAGAGAATTTTTCTACTCTCATAATCGCCGCCGACATCAAAGTAGGAGACGGTTCTCTTAAAATTCTTACTGGAAAAAACGGTTTGACTGTATCTGTTAGACTATTTGATCGGGGTCTCGTCACTGTTAATGTAGAATATTATAAAGAGGACAATGAGGACCCAATAATCACATACAAGGTTAGTTCAATTCAATTTTAATTTTTTCACCATCATTCAATTGATTGATGCTGTTACAGAAATATATGTCTTATGAAATTTGAGTGAGTAAATAATGTGAAGTCATTTTTCCATCCCATGGATTACAATCCAAATTAGTGATATTTGATCACATTTAAATATGCAGTATTTTTATTTTATTCTTATATCACAACTGTATTTATTAATAAAGTTGAAAAGTAATGAAACAGTTTTCAAAAATTAGGAAACCACAAAATCTGACATGAACACAGATTTCAATGATAAAAAATGCATTTATTTATACAGAAAACAAATAAATATCTACTAGAACAATAAACCTTAAAAAGAATAATATAATAACTAAAATTTATTATTAAATGGTGTCCCTCTAGGCAAGGTTCCATATATACTGGCAGTGTATTTTGAATAGCTAGACTAATTCTGTGTCTGAGGTAGCTGCGGGCTCTTCGGTTATAATATTAATATATATTTTTCATTTTGAATATAGATGTAAATACCACTGATATAAAATATTTCCATATATCAATGTGGCTATATGTGTGATATTTACTTTAGTTCCTCAGTAAGTTATCTTAGTAAAAGAATAGGTGCTCAGTATAAGTCACCTTCATATCCAGAAAAAAAGCCCAATAAGAAAGTTTAATACAGTAAGTGAGTTCAGATTTATTTCAATAGATGAATTCATTTCAATACTATTAAACATATAATAAGTAATTAAAGTATCCATAGCTTTTAATTTCCATATATTTTTTTTTAAATCAAAAGAAGGAACTGAAACACTGTTCCTGATGGCTGATAATCCCTAAAGGAGAGGTCCTATCTGTTCTCTGGCTGCATGTGGACTGCAAAAAATTTACGCATGTCTCTTTTATAGGACTCACAGAGACTAACCGGCTCTTAGAGCACATCCTAATGACTACAGATTCTTTGTTGTAGCAGATCCCCACTCTGAAATCTGTTCATGGCTAGGCTTTACCATAATATGGTCTGACACAACTGCTAATTACGCTGATGCCAATCACTGACACTTTTAGACCTTCTGTTGACCTCAGATCCCATTGGCTATTTTATTTTCATTGTCCTTCTTTCGGGATTGTCAGAACACTACCTGATGTGGAGCACAATGCCGATCACGCGCCGAAAAAGGCTTACTTTGTTGCCCCCACCAGTGGCTCTATAGGTGGGCAGACTAGGCTGAAGTGTGGTATTTTGTGCATCCTACACATAGAGGCAGATTTAGTATTCACTGTACAATCCAGATGCCGCTGCTGACACTGTTGCTGATATGGAATAGCCAGGTTTTGTGTTCTTCATACTGGTCTCCTCGGTGCCTATTGGTCCGAAGCAGGAGGGCTTGGGTCTTATCTTATCAGGCATCTTAAAATACATTACAATCATGCCTTCAGGTCCCGGAAAAGAGTAAGGTTGCCGAGGTGAAGTCGGAGCATATACTATACAGAATTGTACCTCTTGTGAACTTGTGCATTTTGGACATTCGCCATTGTTGTTCAAGGAAACTTCTGCCATTACGCGGCTGGCCCATGATACGAAAGAGAAAGCTGATCTCCTCGGCTCTCTTTTCACATGTAACTCGAATCTGGTTGACGATGGTGCTACACTACCACCGTTTATTCCGTCATGTCATCGTAATTAAGGAGGTTTTCAGCTTGGACTTTCATAAATCGAGTAGGACCGATAGCATATTCCCCCGATAGTGCTGCGGAGATGTTCTCCGTGATTGGGTACTGGTCCCGAGAGAACCCGATGACTAACAAAAGGTATACTCGAATCCATCCAACTACCGCTCAATCGCCATTACTTCCATTTTTGATACTTTGAGATACCTAGAGGAGCACTAACTGATTAGGACTATGCCAGTACTCTTTCCGTCAAGTTTGCTCAGATTTTCTATTTACATCATGCTCATTAAATATTCTAAACAAAACTTTATATCATAATGATCTGAGCTCAATCTCACAAAGGTGTGGAAAAGCGATCATAGCATAAATGCCATCCTAAGGGCTTTCCGAGAAGTTGTGCAAAAAGCTTGTATTGGTGTACTCAGTAAGGCGAAACAGTACTTCACTACAAGCCATCGCCTGCAACTATATAAGGTCTATATTGGGTCTCTCATGGAGAACTGTTCTCACCTCGGAGCGGGCGGCCCGCAGCACCAGCTTCTTCTATTTAACCACAGACAATGAAGAACGGCTAGAGTTTTCGAGGATCAAGTCATCTCCGATCGATTTGACTTTTGGCGTTACGTAGACATGTGGTTTTGCTCAGCGCCTTCTACCCCATGCTCACAGGAATTGTACGGGTTGATACCAGCAGTGGAATTCCACCCGCTTTATGATGACGTCTGGCATTCTAAAACTGCGTGTTTTGCGAGAAACTTTTTGTATCCCACAGCCCCTTTGTGGCATCAATTCGGCTGCTCTTTACCCTAATCGATACGACTCTGGGACCAGCACCAAGCATCTCTCCATGGGCGGTTTCCCCCTCTTATATAAAACAAAATGGTAGAAAACACATTCTCCGATCTTCGGCTATATTGTAACTACTGAAATGCCGAACTTGCTTTTTTTATTTTCAAAGTATCAGCTCGATCCATTTGACCGCGTAAAACGCAGAATAGCTCGAATTGTGCTCCCAGTGCTCTGTGAAGGGCTGGATCACTTGACGCTGCGAAGAGACGTCGCTTCATCGTGTGTCCTCCACCACATTTATCACGGGGAGTGTTCCAAAGAGCTGTCTGACCTGATTCCTGCCAACGAATTCCACCTTCGCACGACACGCCACAAATTAGGATACCATCCCCTGCATCTGGATGTGTGGCGGTCCTCCACAGAGCGGTTTTCAAAGCTGTGGAATGAGCGTCCTTGTTCAGTGTTTCCGGGATGATACAACATAGGTACCTTCAAAAAACGCGCGTACACAGGGTTTAAAATTATCCTTTTTTGTAATAAAATTATAAATGCATTGAATATCTTCTGCAGATTGTTTAATTTTGACAGAAATAAATTTTTAATGCTACCTTATGTCTAGACTGGGTTTTGTTCATATATTATGTTATAAGACAATCATGCAATATTAGTAAATTCAAATATTTTTATTCAAAATAGGATTTAAAATCACCTATTGAATGTCTATAACTACCACCCATTCGAAATTGTATGCCTCAGACCTGAGAAGAACGGGTGCAAGAAACTCAGCTGGCTTTCTTTTTATTAAAATTTATAAATAGACTGAGGGTGGTTACTCCATTCCCAATATTTATTAAGCTTTCATGATTATTTACAGACATTCCAGTTTCATTTAATAATGTCGCTCAAACTTATTTAATAATATTGGTCACAATGCATGCATTCAACATTTCATAATATCATTTTTCTTTTTTGTTCATATCCTGTAGTCAGCAAAAGAATTGGGATGCCAAATGAGTAAACATGTGACAGCTACAAGGTCACAAGCTTTGCCTCCATTAAAAAGGTGCCTGTTTAGTCGATACTTTCCATCTTCAGGTATGTTTTTCATCATTTATCAATTTATTTTTTGTTACATTAATTGAAATGACTTTTTGATAGCTTGTTTTTTAATTTTGGAACCATTAATAATAAATGAGTTAGTATGTTTTTAATGTAGTATAAAACAAATAGTTTTTTTTTTACCTTTGAAGTGTCCTTGCAGGGCGATTAAACAGAAGTCATAATATGAATATATTCTGTTATAAATAAAATAGAATAAATATGTTACAATTTTTAATATAATTACTACGTAAAAATTATAGATTTCAAATGGTATCCCTACATTCAATTAAAAGCTGGGTCCAGGGTATTATTTTTTCAACAACCAGCATCTTTGCACAGGATGCCTGCTAGATTATTGGTACCACAATGGCAATGTGTAAACATTACAGTGTTTCGGTCTGAAGGGCGCCATAGCTAGTGAAATTACTGGTCAAATGAGACTTAACATCTTATGTCTCAAGGTGACGAGCGCAATTCTAGTGCCACTCAGATGTTTGGGCACTGGATTGTAACGGGCAGGTATGTATCTATTACCATCAGCTGAACATCCTGCTCGTCTCATCCTTTATTTTTATAAAAAAGTCATCTCTGTTTACAATCTGATTCTAGCTTATCAGTGAAGAATTCTAGTTTTATTTTGTTCATCAATAATGGTACATTTATCAAAAGAGGGTTGCTTTCTCTGATATCATATCATGTATGTTTTGACATTTTCTGTCTGTTTTTTGCTTTAGGTATTATAATCTTAATTATTAGGTTAGCTTTTTGCTGAATTGAAGCCATAGGCCTTTAAATGCATCGTGCACTGTGTTTTTCCAGCATAATAATATACCTAATTACAAAACTTCCGGCAGAACTTCCAAATTTATCCTCGAATGTTGTAGATGGAAGGCTACTCGAGTATGACATTGACGGAGTGCTATTCGACGAGCAGAGTGACTTCCAGAGGGTGCAGATTGTGCACTCTAAGACCCTCGGGAACATGTTGGTGCTCGATGAACTACAAAGTAAGATACAACGGTTCAACACGTGTAAATCAATGAAATAGAAATTTTATACAATTTACTTTATGGAAGAGGAAGGCAATTTTATTTTGTTTGTTTTTATTTAATAATCGAGGCACTTGTAGCTGTCTGTATACGCGACGGCCGCCTTCTTGAAGGTACTGAAAATCTGTGTTGGGTGATACCCCACTAATAAGCTAAGTAGCAAACCTTTTTGGGACAAAACACTGCAAACACCACCTTATTATGTTGATATAGAATAAGCCTTACTTTAGTTTTCTCTTTGGTTTTAATGATTAATAAATAAAACTAACATAAGTTTTAAGTAGATTAGGCATGTACATTATATTCGTAATTATTTCGATAAGTTTTTCTTATTATATTTTGTAAACCTGTATTTGTAGTGTTTGTTCCAAATAAAGATATACTTACTTACAAACGAACATAGGTAAGTACATAAAAGTCACCTGATGGTATGAGATCATCGTGGGACATACTATTATTAACACCAGGGGAATCATAAAAGCGTTATCGATCTTATATACTATGGAATATAGGTGCATTTATGGTAATACCGCAAACACACTGCCGAGATTGAACCGGGGTCCTTGTAAATCAATTTATTTGCTGAAATCATAGAATGACATGACCTGAAAGATTTTACGTGATCAATTTTGATTTGTCAAAGTTAGGTTAGTGGTTTAATATTCATAATATGGAGCTAATGTCAAGAGTGGCTGACTGTTTACGATTTGTCAATCAAAATCGGTTACAGTTACAATACATTCGCTTTCCTTTCGTAACTATATCTCCGTTATAGATGTTCGTCTCTCTCTCGGACGCTTTTAAGTAATAAATAACCATAATCTGTGCATATCGCTTTCGTCGTTCTGCAATAGTGAGACATCATATTTTGGAAATCTGCACATTCAATGACACAACTCAAGATGCGTGGCGCAACCTTTAAACAACCTCGTTTAAATAAATATCTGAAAGACCGAGGTTTTTTCGGTATCGATTCTCCCGTGGCAAGCGATGAAGAGATTTAATATTAACTTATATTATACTAGCTGACCCGGCAAACGCTTTTTTGCCATATAAATTATTTTAAGTGGTCAACCGTTTTTTCTCCGACTTACGTAACAAATCCGACTACTATGAAAAAGTCTATTCATTCTTCGGGTTAATATATTTATATAAATACAAATTCAAATTGTTTTTCAAAATAGGATTTAATATCATTTATTGAATGTCAAAGACTACCACTATGATACTCAAAAAATTGTAGTTTTCTATTGGTAACAGAATTTTCAATCTTGACTTCAAGACTTGATCTATCCTTTCAAATCTGTGTAAAATATCTTCTGATAATGCACTTTTATACTTATTTCTTAGTTGAAAAGGATTGGATAAGCCGCTAGTGCTTATCAATATTGCAAATAGCTCCCTTATTTGCGAAGGAGAGCGACACAGTACGGCCTCTTCCATTGTGGCATCCCAGTGGTTGTCATCTTCCAACAATCGCAACTTCTCACACGCTTGTCGAAAAGTTTCAAGTTTTTGGCCGTCAAATGTTTTTAGATCCGAGAAGTTAGTGGGGCCCTGTATTACATTGATCAGCATTCGCAAACAGTAACATTCGAACAGAAGTTACTAACGTGCACTGTGTAAATGCGCCCAAGAGCATCTCCTGCCTTCACGCCTGGCCAGCCGTCTACAGGTGTTCCTTGTAAACGACGTTTCCATTCCTTCAACGACACGTATAGTACCGGGGAATGTCAACATAGAGTAATGTTTTTGCAAATGCGTCATTTTGCAAAGCAGGAAGAATGCAGTTAGTGTCGTCTTAGGTGGTATGGCCATTCTCTTTCTAATATTTGTTTTAGTGAAATAAATCCGCTGATATTGTGCAGATGTACCGCCAGATGAGTGACTGTTGGTTGTCTCTCATGCAGAGGCAGACCCAAAATCCGCCACGCTGCTTCGTTACTACTAACATATCGACCGGCTCTAAATGTTTGCACCTCATCTCTCGGGTCAATATGAACATTCCCTTGCTGTCGGATGTTAAAAATAGCCTGATCGCTACCTTTGTTAATATATTTACAAATGTATTTTATCACCTGTACCGTATTGCAGAACTCCACATTTATATGGCAATTTAAAATTTTGATGAGAATATGGGACAACACAGCTATTGTCAAGCAATACTTCCACCTCGGATTTTTTGAGTTATCGTGCGGCCATCTTCTGATGATCTACGCCTGTACAGAGGATAGCCTTTGTCGTTGGTTTGAGTATCTTTTAAAAGCACTCTTGGATACTTTTTGGTACATTTGCCTTCCTTCATGCATGGTGATGATGGATTTAGTGCCCCACAGGGACCGTGAATAAAAATTTTGGTCACAGTATCATAGAGGTTTGAATCAGTTTCTGGGTTTGGTATCTCTGCATTTATGACTTCGTCGATTTGGTCAGGGCGTAATTTTACCATCAACCATAGAAGTAAGTGCACATAAGGCAAGCCTCTTTCCTGCCACTCAATCGAATACATGAAGCACTTTATATTTTGCTTTATGCAAGTAGAGCAACTAATTTTTGAACTATTATTTTAAATACTCTGGCAGTTAAGTCATGTCTATCCGTTGAATTTTGACCTGGAAATCAAATACCAACCTAAGTAATTAATTAATTCGCATTCGGGACACAACCTTCAACGCGGGCAGCGTTCGACAATATTTACATGCTCTAGCATCATGCGTTGAAGCAGCTATGAGCGACCCCTTCCCGCAGTCGTCCGACCGCCTGCGTGCCCGTGGCATTAGAATACAGACATAAACTACAACATAATATTATCATCATCTTCATAACTTTTATTAGTAGGATTTTTTATATTAGTAGGAGTTTAGAGTAAAATTATAAATCTTATTTTATTAAGCTATATTATTGTAATATTTCATTAAAATCCATTCAGTAGTTTGTGCGTGAAGACGTAACAAACATACACACACACTCACAAACATTCGCATTCTCATTGAACTATTCACCACAAAGAAATTTATTATATAAAAATCAAAAGAAAACCAAATACTAACCTATGTAATAAAAATAAAAACGAAGTAATAACTATTCAACACAATATGTTCAGATAAGTTAAGTTTTCATTTGTCTAATCATCTTTTGCTTGCTATAATTGCTATGCTCGATAAGAGATGGCGCTAGTTGTATCCATTAGTAACAATCACATTTCTTTTATATTTTGTTTAATTCACACTATAGTTTTATAAATTATAGCCTATTTGTTATTCTGGTGTGTAAGCTATATTATTGTAAAGTTTCATCAAAATCTATTTAGTAGTTTTTGCGTTAAAGAAGTTCAAACATACATCCAGACATACAAACTTTCACATTTATAATATTAGTAGGATAATATCATCCCTTAAATAGGATTGTAATCCACCACGTATATTTCAAATAAAAGCTGAGTTTAACATTCAATAACAGCAAGATGTATGTATGTAAACATGCGGTGTCGTTAAATAAACTTTTATTTTTACCTTTGGTTTGTGATACAAATAATAAAATCCTTTAGCGAGATACTTCAAAACAAATTTATGTAAACATGAATTGTTCGTTTAGTATTAGAAGTTTGAATAGCGTAATGATATTTTTTCCATTTCACCAAAACCTATATATTCCTTATAAATTCATTACAGATATATCCGAAGCTGATCTAATTTACACAGAGACCCTGATGCAGAGAGGCCGAGAGAGTTACGAAGGAAAAGAAATTGTCATTCTTGGTGAGTACAAAATTAAAAATATACCTACATATAAAACGAACATTAACTTTTATAACACTGATGCACACGAAGGAAGGAGACAATCGAATTTCTCCAAAAACGTCCCCTTTTTTGTAATAAATCAAACATCAGATGTAAATTTAAATTTTGAGCAGTCTAAAATTTCTTAACTCTATTATTTTTTCTATAAAAGAGCTTTTAAAAGAAAGGAGAAATTCTAGAAATATATATATTTGGGCACCTATTATCGTCCCGAGGATGTTATTGAGATCACAATAATCAGTATGTAAACAGTGTCTTTTACAAAATTGTGTTTTGAAATTATTTTAAATCTATACTAATATAAATATACTAATTAAAGCTGCAGTGATTGTTTGTTTGTTTGAACGCGCTAATCTCTGGTACTTACTGGTCTGATTTGAATGATTCTTTCAGTGTTGGGTAGTCCATTTATCGAGGAAGGCTATAGGCTATGTTTTTGTTTTTCAAAATTAGGGATCCGTAATAAAATTGCTATTTTGTAACACAAGGTGTAAAATCGAAAACCTATTTTTGCGTGCGCTGCAAAAACTATTGACAATAGAACAAAATGATGTACAGGGTATAATATAGGCAATATTTTATTACATATAAAACTATCGCGTGAATTATACTTTATATGGCAAAACAACGTTTGCCGGTCAGCTAGTAATTAATAAGAAATGAAATGCTTATCGTTTTGTTATTGAGTATTAGTATCTTTAACATAACCAAATAATAAAAATTACATATTTGTCATTGCTTTTCATTTAAACGTTGTTATAAATTGTTCATCCTACTAATATCTTCCCTTTCTTGGCGTGCGTTCGTGCAGAATGGGATGTCGCTATCCAACTTAATGGCTGACAGGCTTGCCCTGCATGTTCCAGTATTACAACTCGATGATAATTGAATTAGCAGACGCCTCTGTAAATGACATGATTATTCTCATATAAAAACATTTTATTGAGATAAAACCTTTAGTTGCGAATGCAACGGGCAACTACTATGGTAATTAAAAATTACATAAATGACTTAATAGAGGAATGGAAAGACCGACCGTCAGGCTATTTCTAATTAATGAATTACATTATAGAGAGATTTAATTTAAAAAGCCTGCTTTGTTTCTTGTTCCGGTTCTTATCGTCTGATAAATAATCGAAAGGGTGGTAGTTTTTTTATGTTCAATAACTGATTTAAAATACTAATATGTCTGAAAAAATTCCTATCCTGAAAAAAAATATACGAATTTGATTTGGAACGGAATTCGTCAAAGGTGGTGGTGACGGCGCATTGCTCTACGAACTCTTGAAGGAGAAGCCGAAGTACGTGTGGATGTTGGAGATTGACGACCTGGTGATGAAGGCGTGTAACAAACACCTCACCGCCATCTGCGGGGACGTGTTGGAGAGACGGACCGGACCCAACTACGAGGTGAGCCCCGCCAAGTACACTAGCTAACTATCCGGTAGCTGTTGAGTTATTGCGAGTAAGACAAATTTATTTTCTATATCCAGCTTAAAAATTTTGTTCATAAAAATTTCATGATCAATACTCATCATATTTAATTCACCTTAATTGTAACCGTATTATTATTGATTAAATGATAAGATTTTGAATTCAAAAATGAACAAGCTTTCGTATAAAAAAATAATTATAATGAGAAGAATGTGTCAGATTACTTCATAGAGCAGTTTAGTCGTAGAGGGATAGGAGAGTTTTAATTTCGATTTCGGACCATACTTATTTTTATTTCCAATATTTGTTTTGTCTTACAGGACATATTTTCTATGAGAGAATTTATTGACGTACGGTTTGAAATCATTCTTGACGCAATATTATTGACAAATTCACAAAAAAATAGTATTTTATTTATTATGTACAGAACGTCTGTCAGGTCAGCTGGTTTTTTTTTATATAAAAGATGGGGTGGACTAGCAAGTGACATACCTGATGAAAAGCGATCACCACCATGCAGAACAAGCACCATGAAAAAGCAAACCAGAAAATACGCTTTATCTTAAGGGCTAAGTATGGTGAAAGAGTTTTAAATTTTCAGTACGGTCAGGTAGACGTTGATTTCCTTTAGTATCACACGGACAAGTGGAAAAATATAGACTCCGTGTCACCTACATTACAGTGAAGCATCAAAACAAGCCAGTTAACGTGTAAACATATAGCCCCACACTAATATAAGCCGATCAGCCGCCAATATGACATCTGCCATAGTCTGTGACGGACAATGACATCTAGTGTGGCCGGTGAATACTATACCGGTCATTACTATAATCACTTGTAAATTCGTTTACACCGATCAAATGACACACTCTTAGCTTGTTGGTCTACTGAAACGTGACATTGGCGAGTTGTGGTGCCCCTTCCACAGAAGCCACTAGAAAGAATAGAATAGAATCCGAAAAATTGGGTAATCCATGTAATGGTGTTCTAAGTAGATAAATAATTTTCTGTTTTAAGATGCAGTGTTTTATGATAACAGGTATGTCTTAACCAATATTTTTTTTAAGTAGTGTGGAACACTATTTCAATACAAGTATCGTTCTCATCTTTGATCTAGTGCGTCCCAGTATCAATTTCTGAACATTAAATCGCGTGCAACGCAGAGCTACCCGAATTGTCGGGGATCCAGTTCTCTGTCAAAATTTCCATCACTTGTGTATTTACCTAGCAACCAAAACAATATAAACCACATAGTTATTTAGTGTCTAAAAATGTACTTATTTGATACCACGATGAATGAATGAATTTTGTGTAGGTGTTCTTAAAAATAAGAAATGTTAGTACGTCATTTATATTATATCAGTTAGAACAAAGATACTGCATGTTTGCAAACATGCAGTATCTTTGTTGTAACTGATAAAAAATGTAGACATGGAGACAGAAATAAAACCCGCAATCCTTACTTTCAAGGTGTACCTGTTTTTTTTATGTACATAATTTATTTATTTACTTACACTATACCTGCGATATTTATTTTTAATTTAGGAAACAATAAAATTAATGTAGCTATATAATAGTATGACTAATAACGGGACATAATTTGTGTTAGCTGGTATCCCCCGTAACTGTACACACACTAGCTTAAAGGTCCTTCACTTGTTAATATCACGGCGCGGAGTCCTCCTTTTTTTACTCGTCCGTGTTGTATCATAAATATTTCCCACTTCAGAAAAGTAAAAAAACCGGGCATAACAATCGTGATTTTTCGCCAGTACTCAAAGTTGTCGTTAGTATTTTGACAGGTTAAATTGCTGAGCTGCCTGAACCAATAATCAGCTCGGCCAGAGTCTAGTTCGCCAATTTGGAGCCAACCGAACTCTAAACATCTATTTGTGTACCCAATATAGATACGTAAACGATAAAAGTAGAACGACAGATATATCTCACTCCCCGTGCAGGTATCGAAAACAAACCAAGCATGCACGATTTTCTCCGCTACTTTTCTTTTGGACAACTCCACTTATGCGGATTAGTGGCTTCTATATAACATATGGCTTTTAAGCCAAGCTCTGCCACATGATCGGTCCATCTTTATGGATGTTCCTGCCATTTTTCTGGTGACAACGAGCTTCTCTGGGTAGTCCCCTAGTTTCTGTGCGATATGTCCGAATTCCAGTACGGAATACTGTCTTCAGATATACAGCAACCATCCTAGCTCAATATATATATTATTCGATCTGTCTCTGTCTCTTCAAGTTCCACGACTCTACGCCATACAGAGTAATGGGAAAGACTACTAGTGTAGTAGTAGAAGACTAGTGTCTTTAGTCCCCGGTACCAGAACAATTGTGATAAATTTCAGATAATCGTGGAAGACTGCATGTTGACAGTCAAGAAGTTCATAAAGGAGAACAAGAAGGTGGACTACATATTCGGCGACCTCACCGACATCCCGATATCGGACGAGCCCTGCGGAGAGCTCTGGGAGTTTATGATCAATATCCTCAACTCGGCCTTCAAGATACTGAAACCGAGCGGCAAGTTTATGACGCATGTACGTACCATAAAGTACCACGTAGCTTTTAACACATGCTGCTGTCCAAAAAGTTAGAATAGAATAGCCCCCTTATTCATAATAGTCTGCTAACTTAAAGCATTGCTAATCCTCACTCTGTCTTCTTCTATTGACCTAAGTCAGAATGAGAAAAAACACCCCTTAGCGGCTGTTTAAAGTTAGCGGACCATTATGAATAAGGGTATTATATGATAGTAAGGGGGTAGATATATAGCTTCAATTACTCGTATATCATTTAAGTTTATACCTTGTTGTAAATTAGCGATGAATGCCAGTTTAATTTTCAGTTGAATCCATTCCAAGGCCCAAAATTTAAAGTTTGACAGTTAACTATTTTGCAATGCAGAAAGTCGTAAACATTTCTTATATACTTGGTAGGTAGGTGACAATAATGCCTGTATGATTTTAGTCCTGGACCCTTAAATTCAAATTCAAAATAGGATTTAAAATCACTTATTGAACGTCAAACACTACCACCCATTCGAAAGAGACTGCCTCAGACCTGAGAAGAATGGGCGCAAGAAACTCAGCGGGCTTTTTTTTTTATATAAAATATGGATTACAATGTGATATCGTACAATAAACATTTATAAGTAAAGAGCCTGAGGGTGTTCGCTTTATTCCCAGTCCGTAGTGTCATTAAGAAAATCGTTTATGCTATAATAACCTTTCCCACACAAACGTTTTTAAACAATTTTTTTAAATTTCGTAACACATTTGTTTTGTACATTTTCTGGGATCATATTGTAGAAGCATATACATCGCCCAACAAAAGACTTACTAACTCGACCCAACCGAGTAGTAGGCATAACAAGTTTATGTTTGTTCTTCGTGTTAACATTATGAATGTCACAGTTTCTAGAGAATTCCTCAATGTGCTTATGAACATACAGAACATTATCAAAAATATATTGAGAAGCAACAGTCAAAATGTTTATTTCTTTAAATTTTTCTCTTAATGATTCTCTAGGACCAAGGTTATAAATCGTGCGAATAGCCCTCTTCTGCAGCATAAAGATGGTATTAATATCGGCCGCACTGCCCCTTATTAAATGGAAGTTAGGTACCTACTACAAAATCGACTTAATCTGTCTAATTTGCCACGGGTTTATAGTTATGCCACTGGACAACTATCTAAGTAATATCTGTGGATCAATAACGCTCATCTCTACCTTAAACCGGATCATCTTGCTCATTTTCCCTTTCCATAATAAGTCTCTTTATGGAAGAGATTGTTCACCAGATGCTAAGTAATCATTCTCCTGTAACACCATAGGAATTACAAAAACGTTGGACTTTTATGTAGTTGTACACGCTTTTTTATACGTTTTATGTTAGCTTCACCTGTATGTTTGTAACCGACTTCTTTGGGCGCGATTTTGACCCACTTTAAACGGTTAGATGTCGTTCAAACTTTGTAGATTTATCGAGGACCGATGACATTACACTAATTTGACTAAAAAATTAAAAATAAATAATAGTTAAAAAAACCTAAAAAGCACGCTTTATATATAAAATTCAACTAAAAAATAGAAAATAAATTTAAATTGAAAATAGTGTAAAAAAATATATTTTATTGTAAAAAAAGCGTGGGGTGCTTTTTAAGATATTATTAAAATATTAATTCTTCTACACCCCACGCTTTTTTTTTACAATAAAATATATTTTTTTACACTATTTTCAATTTAAATTTATTTTCTATTTTTTAGTTGAATTTTATATAAAGCGTGCTTTTTAGTTTTTTTTAACTATTATTTATTTAAGGTGCCTTTATCGTATCGTCCTGGAAACACTTCAAAAGGAAGCTCATTTCATAGTCTGATAGTACGCGGTAGCGTTTGTTGAAAATCACTCTGTGCTTCCCTCAATACATCCAAATGATATTTTCGTTTGTGGCGTGTGGTGCGATGGTGGATTACGGTGTCTATATGCATTGCTACTTCGGTTAATTATTTAACATGGTGTATTTGGGACTTATACGCGTCAGTGGTTTCGCTATAACCGACCAAGAAATCAATTCCATGAAACGTGATAGACAATTTATCATCTGCAGGGTAACGGCGCAACATCGGCAGACTCACTCGAGATGTACGAACAGGTGCTGATGAAGATGAAACCCGCGGTCACGTTCAGCAAGACCAAGGCGTTCGTGCCCTCGTTTTTCGAGGAGTGGATCTTCTATCAGATCGCGTTCAAGCACCAAGAATAAAGTTCCTGCAGTAACTAGTGCTAAGTCATATATAGTTTCGTTAGCAAAATGTCTGCTTCAAGTTTTCTACGTCTCCATTAAAAGTACATTTATTTCAGCAAGATTATCAAGTATATCAGTATTCACCAATGGGAGGCTCCCTTCAACAGGATGCCGGCTAGATTATGGGTACAACAAAGGCGTCAATTTCTGCCGTGAAGCAATAATGTGTAAACATTATTGTGTTTCGGTCTGAAGGGTGCCGTAGCTTGGGAAAATGACACTTAACATCTTATGCCTCTAGGTGACGAGCGCAATTGTAGTGCCGCTCAGATTTTTTTAGGTTTTTCAAAAATCCTGAGCGGTACCTACTGCAGTATAATGGGCAGGGCATGTCAATTGCCATCAGCTGAACGTCCGGATCGTCTCGTCCCTTATTTTCATTAAAAAAAAGTATTATTCAATAATATACTAGGTACAGGACAAAGTTCTGGGCTATAATGGATATATTAGGCAATATAAAATACTTAACTATGTTGAAGTGATGTGTAAAAATTGTTTCACATGAGAATTTCCTCAGAAAAATCTAAGGCAAATAAATAGGCCTAAGGAGCCATTTTTGAGGTGTTAAAGAAGTTCATAAAAAATGTAGATATTAATAAAATCTGTTTGAGTTTGTCACTTTCACTGTCCAACTATTGAACTCAATTTAAGTAATGAAATATTTAAACTGTAAACATTTCTATTTATGCAGCTAGTTATGTACCTATGCCATTCATAATTATATGTAGCACAATTGTAAAAAAGCTTAAATTTGCGAAGCAATTAGTTTTTGTGCAATTCCAATTAAAAAAAAATTTTTAACCCTTCGATACTATAGGAAAATGCGTCGCAGGTCCCATTCAAAAAGTTCAATGCCCGATTTTTCTCTATTACGAAACCTTGGGATAGCATTTATACTATTTTATGTTGAAAATCTTGAAGCAGTCAGGTGCTTGTACCATAGTGAACAGTGTCTAGTGTTAGATGTACCAATTGTTTATTATTTTAAGTGTTTTCCCTTTGCTACGTTCATTAGATGTAAGTATAACTATCTACTATCGTCAGTATTCATCAATAACTTTGAAATCAATGCAACTACTTGAAACATTACCAACGCAAAGTAAATTTTCTTAAAGAAGAAATTGTGCATAATATAGTTGAAAAAAACATTACATGGTACAGTAACTTACTCTTTTTTCTCCCTGATGCAATCTTGCATGAAGCTTTCGATTGCCTTCGACGCTGTTTTGAAATAGAACATATATTTTCTTTTCCATTCTGATCTGTAACAGTAGTTACGTATAACTTTATAAATTAATTAATTTAAAACCACTAATGAAAAACATGACTATTTTATTGCATGATTTCAGCGGTTACATTTATTCGTGATTATTGTAAGTTGGACTATCTTGTAAAACATTTAATTAACGAGTAAGTTTTTGTTATCATATCAATTTACTCTCATCAGCCTTACCGTTAAAGCATAAAATCGACTTGTCGTTGCACTATCCGGCCGGATACCGGTATACGATACCGATGGTAAAATTTAAAAAACTACTATATATATATATATCTCTAATTTTAAAAGCTACTGCCATGTTCTGAAAAACTGACCGCTAACGGCCGTTCCCAATATTCAGTCTATCTCTTACTTGAGATAAAAATCGTAACTATGGTTGACTTTTCTGTCCCAATAAACTTATCGACGGTAACTCACCTTATCCGTACACGCTGTCCGTCATTGTGACGACGTATAGCTTGCCAGCGATAGAAGTTTGTATGGAAATTGCAATTCACGCGTCCTAATATAAGGCGATAAGAATGACTTATCGGGTACATTGGGCCAGCTTCAGATTGTTGACAGCTAATTACTGACAGTATAAGTAATTTATCTGTAGATAGTATATTGGGAACGGCCGTAAATGGGTCGTGATCGCGATCGATTCGAGATCTATTAAAGAAAAAGTCAATCTCATTATCAATTTTATTTTGTTTTTCTTGATCGTGAAGATCACTACTACTATTATCCTTTGCCACTTTATTGAAACAGTCCCAAAATGTCATGAGCTTAACTTTTGAAGTTGGATTTAGTTTTATCTCCCTTCAGTCGCTTGTTGAAGTAGTTTCTGGTCGCGTTGTGTAACGCGATAAAGGGCCGATATCCGGTATCCGGCCAAACCACTATCCGTTTCATCTCTACTTGTCACAATATTGACAGATACCCGAAATATTTTAAATAGTTCTTTCATACGCATGCGTAGTAACGGACTTACTCATATAAGATCAGTAAGGTTTGATACTCCACCTCGGGAAGTGCCTTCGTTTCGACGTGACAACTGGGAGGTCTATTACCAAAATCGACAACCGAAGTTTTGGTCCGAAACGAAAGAACGAAGAACTCCAAATTAAATCCTATTACGAAAGTACCTCGGATCCGAATCGTGCGCACGGATATAGTTTCGAAACCATAGACATAAGTGAATTTGGGAATAAGGTAAACGAAAGACAATATGTTTAATCACGAACTTCGTTTCGATCTTCGGATCCGAAACACTTTCGTAATTGGAAAATATACGATCCGTCAACCGAAACTTCCTATTTTGATTTTCGTAATAGGGCTTCTGGGCCGAAAGTGCGTCATTTATTTTGTATAAATATGCAAACAGAAAAGTTGCATGAGAGTCTGTTTTTTTTCGATTTAGAATATTTTAGATTTTTTAATTTGATTTTTACAATTTATTTGCTAAAATGATTTTATTACATGTATGTATGTTGGGGAAGTGCGATTTTACTTCTCGCGTGTATCGAGATCCTTCACTTCGTCTCTTGCCTATAAATTGTACCCGCGTTAGGAATCTCTAACTTTCTCCCCTTGAGTGTCAGTGTAGTATATTAAAATGTTGTGCTAATGTTAAATTAACAAATGGTGATAACTACGCAGTAAAATATAACGCTGTAGTTACTTAAAATTTTTATCAGTGTTATAAAAATTAACGTTTTAAGTTAACCATTAACGATTAACCCAACTCTACTATCGCTACTGCCCTCGCAAAGCGACCGTCAAGATCGGGCGAGGTGTCATGTTAATTCTTGTACGAAATAATTACATAAATAACAAATTAATTTCAAAAAAAGAAACGTTCTAAAACTTAATTTTTTACAGGGTTTTTTGTTTTAGTGGCCAGTACCCACAATGACAACAACGAGAAAAATCAAACCTTTTTCTTGCGTTTCGCAAAATTTGTCCATGAGTGTATAATAACCTAAGCAATTTATTGTTGAGACAAATTATTCCATTCTTGTATTTCTAATAGACCAATGAGAGACTTAGCTTCACCCAGTCAAAATATAAAGTGTCCCTACATAAGCACTTGGTTTCAAGATAATAATTTTAAAAATAAATTGTGCTCGATCTTTGGTGTGTTCATATAACCAGAGCTAGAAAAATGTTCGGCTTGCGTGTGATTTTTAAATTTATTTTTGTTTATAGTATTCCGGAATATTATTTCAGTATTGTTAATTCGATTTTTATTAAAATATTAATCAATATGTAAAATTACAAAAAGCATATTAACAATGAACCTTACATTATATTCCATAAAAAAATTAACTTCTACACTGATTTTAATACATATTGCGGTATACCAGCTTATTATTAAAACATTGTGCACTCGCGCGTATTTTATTTACATTTATATTCATGCTTATTTCATATATAAGTAAAAACATAATTTGTAAAATAAAATATTTGTAAATTATAGTTACACGGGTCAAAAGATAAGAGAGAGGGGTGAAGAAATAAAAAACACTGACCCCTTTACTCATAATAGTCCGCTAACTTTAAACAGCCGCTAAGGAGTATTTTTTCTCATTCTGACTTAGGTCAATAGAAGAAGACAGAGTGCGAATTAGCAATGCTTTAAGTTAACAGACTATTATGAATAAGTCAGAACATATTGTGCGAATAATACTTCGATAATCGGAGTTTTTAGTATTAACTATATTAAACAGTCCAGTATTATTAAAATGTTACCTACTTCGTGTTTGCGTCTAACCAGAACTAGCAATATATTAAAGGTTTAGTGATTTTTGAGATATAATATGTTGATAAGTTGTGTCTGTTTTTGTTTATTAATTAAAATATTTGAAAACGCATTATTTATTTATTGGGTACCGTCTGTCATAGACTTTATCTAAGACTTATCCAGAGATTTTTAAGGTTAATCCTATATTATGTATCCTATAAGTATAATTTTAGTGGAGGCTTATTTTTCAGATATACTTCATCATCATCAGCCGGAAGACGTCCACTGTTGGATAAAGGCCTCCCCCAAAGATTTCCACAACGATCGGTCTTGCGCTGCCCTCATCCAACGTATTCCGGCGATCTTAACCAGATCGTCGGTCCATCCTGTGGGGGCCTACCAACACTGCGTCTTCCGGTACGTGGTCGCCATTCGAGGACTTTACTGCCCCAACGGCCATCTGTCCGTCGATAGTACTTAAGTTCATGAAATTCATGTGTGTACTTAGGTATATCAAATAATTTGTAAAAATAGTAAATTAATAGCTAATATCTCTAGTACCTACCTATTTGGACTATTATATATTCTTTTGTATTACTCTTACTATGAAATGTTTAAGTGAATTTGCCAGAATCTGTCGTAACCATAATGTTAACACCAGGAACAGACATAAACTGATGATGCCTACTACTCGGCTAAGTCGAGTTAGTAAGTCTTTTGTGGGGCGATGTATATGCTTTTACAACAAGATCCCAGAAAATGTTCAAAACAAAAGTATTACGTTATTCAAAATAATTGTTAAAAAACGTTTGTGTGGTAAAGGTTACTATAACATAAATGACTTTCTTAATGATACCACACATTGGGAATTGAGCGACCGCCCTCAGGCTATTAAATAATAAGTTTAATTGCACAATGTTACTTTAATTGTAAAACATATTTCTGATGAAAAAAAAAGCCTGTTTTTGTTGCGCCCATTCTTCTCAGGCCTGAGGCATTCATTTTGGAATGGGTGGTAGTTTTTTGATTTTTAATAAGTGATTTCACATCCTATTTTGAATAAAAATATTTGAATTTAGTTCCATTTTTAATCAATCTAATCCAACAACCGAGTATCTCGTTGACATCTCAGCTGATGATTTCTTTACTTCGCCCCTTATAGTATTTGGTGGTGTGAATAAGAGACAATTCATATTCTATCACTGAGCATTGATGTGCAACGTACCAACTATGTTATAGTCAAAATACATACCTAATATTAGTAGACATAGTTAAAATGATGTAAAATTCAAATATTAAAAACAGGCTAACACTTGTTAGTTGCTTCTTTTGCACCGAGTGCTAGCTTGGTGGGTAAATTAAATTTCAAGATAGTATTTTAAACCATTATTAAACGTAAAAATCTACCAGACATTCGAAAAAGTATGCCTCAGACGTGAGTAGAATAATATAATAATATCAAACAGTAAATTAATGTATTATTTAATAGCCTGTCTGTAGTCGCCCTTACGTTACAGTAAACTTTACCACACAAACGTTTTTTTACAATTCTTTAGAATTTCGTAACACATTTGTTTTGTACGTTTTCTGGGATCATGTAAAAGCAAAAGACTTAGGGTGCGTACAAATTATACGTGGCAGCGGCACGATCCTATGCTCGACTCGAGTTGACGTTCATTTGCCGCGCGAGTTAATATGTTGATATAAATTTATATTTCCGATCCAGTTTGACACAGCTCCTGATGGCTAGTTCAGACCAGTTCATTCTGATAAAGTGCGATAGGCTGCTGCTTTCATTGTGATCCATCATCTCGTTTGTAAAAAAAATAGACGAAAAACTTTGGTGGATTAAGAAATTACAATGTGGCGTGACACTACTAGAAGACATTAGATATGAACCCGTTATCTAAGTATAGATACAACAAAATTTAACGTATTCGTCGCGCGAGCCAATTCATCAAAACTACAACCGTCCAAACTACGCGCGAGCAAACGACTGACGCTCGTTTGGGCTTTCACAATTTCTATCAAATTAACGAACATACCTGCATGACATTATCAAGAATATATTTTAATTTTGAGTCTGACTCGGTCATTTTTTTAAAGATTTCACGACTAATTCAAATAGTTCATTTAAGCTTCGCGTCATTTCGTATACAGCTCCACCGGTTCTGACATACCCATGATTTCGTTTTAGAAAATATTGCCCTTCGGTGGTGCAACATATCTTAGATGTTCACTGACGCGTATAGGTACGGGCGACTTTCATACAGTCATAAAAGCAGCTTCATTAGTTGCGTTCACGGAACAATTAAAATTATTATTATTTAAGTACTTAATATAAGTATTTATTAAATGGCTATGTGTTAAAGTATATAATATATTATAGTTATATACATAAGATAATAATTAAATTTTCGATAATAATGTTATATCTTACTCAACAGTGGTGGAGGTGGAGCGTCTTACGTGACGATATCTGCCAATTCACTTTACTAGACTGCTAGCTTAGAGAACTTCATTCCAATAATTTTTAGTGAAAATAAAATAAATATTTCCGAAATGAGCATAATTACTGCAGATTCTCGTTAAACTAGGTATTACATGCATCCAAGCTTAGACCGCATAGGTACTAACATTGATGACCAATAACTGGCGACTGTGACAGGAGTTGCGCAGACCTGTTTCACTCGCCTCACTACATGTTCATTTGTTATAGGTAATATGTTATCTTGGATCCCAGCCAAATACAAGATGCTTTTTCTGTACGTCGAGAAAGTTTGTACGCCAGTCGTGTTGGGTAATTAAAGAATTTAAAAAAACATGCTATATATCGCAGTCATTTGACACCAACTTTGCCTTCCAAGCTTTATTTACTTCTATGGAAAGTGGGAACTGCCCAATAGGTTTGTAGGTAACTTACCTGTATGTTAAAAGTATTAGGCTTAAATGGTTTGCTTTCGAAGCTTGATTTTTGTACCTGATATTGACACCTTCAATACCTGAGTATTGACACCTTCAAGGACACTGGACATTAGTGTTTGATGTATCACCTTGAGACATCCACGCGTGTTAGTGGAAAGGATCTAACATTTTTTCTAGGGTTAACACAACAGTAAAAAGAAACTCTTGATGAAGAAAATCACATGAAAATGTGAAACAAAAAGTCACTTTGAAAACATATAATATAATTAATATACAAAACACAAGTGTGTGTTTCTTATGACACTATATTATACACATTATAATAAACATTTAAATTACCGATTTGAAATAGGTACATATTTATAGTATTTTACAACTTTCTAACAAAAATAGCATAAGATATATAGGTGTATGCATGCATTTAATTTTATGACAGTTACACCAATTTATTGTATTTCAATGGTTTTTTTAGTAGGATAGTATTCGGTAATCCTTACCAGTGGGAGGATCCTTTGCACAGGAAGACGGCTAGATTATGAGTATCACAACGGCGCCTATTCTGCCGTGAAACAGTAATGTGTAAACATTACTGTTATTCGGTCTGAAGGGCGCCGTAGCTAGTGAAATTACTGGGCAAATGAGACTTAACATTGGTTAGGGAAAATAGCAACCGAGCCATTGATTCCACAACGTATGTAGCTGTGCAACCTGAAGTAAAACCTGAGTTGTGGAATGCCAGACGTCAACATGATGCGGATGGTGTTTAGCATTTTGATGGAATGTCTGGTGGTGGAACTTGGCCTGGATCTGAATTTGGAATCAACCCTCAGTACTCTCCGTGATAAATGCGGTAAAAGAGCATTTCATTGTATAGTAAGAAAATAATGGGATGGAAGAAGTTAGTCAGATTTAATAAAATGTTTATTCATGCTATAAGAAAATATGCTTCAATTAAATTAATTTTATGCATATTGGATACCGCCATGCTGAACCACAAACTTTTCATAAGCTTAATATAGTATCTATTATTATATATTAAATATCTGTGAAGTTTTGGATTTATGAAGACCAATCTGTAATTTTATTTAACCATAATAGGGTAAGAAGGAAAATAACATAATAACGAATATATTCAAAGGAGGACCAGCACTTTAAACTATATAGCAAATGTATTGTATATTAGTTATATTAAAAACATGTTATTAAAATATAAAAAGTAAAATATTTGACATTCATAACTGTCGTTTTGACCTTAGTGAATAAATAATATTTCTTTCTTTATATTGGCCAATGTTATATTGCAAAAATAAAATATGATGTTCTGCACTCTTAGCTATACACAGTTCATATACACACAATTGTAAACTGATTCCTTAATAAATATAAAAAATTATCACATTGTTACAGAGCTTAGAATGCAATGTATTGAGTACACTCAAAATATTATATTAACAACTGGACTTTAAGATGGAAATTAAAATAATTATTTTAAATATATATACCACACTTTTATTTTGGAATACTAGCTGACCCAGCAAATGTTGTATTGCCATACAAATCAACAAAAAAAGTTTTTGGGCTATAAAAAATAGTTGTTGGCCAATTCTCAGACCTACCCGATATGCACACAAATCGGTTCAGCTGTTTCGGAGCAGTTTGGTAACAAACATCGTGTTACAAGAATTTTATATTATATTTGATAAGAAGTAATTTTACTGCTTTTGCAAGTAATATTAAATCATTTTTTAATCATACCGGTTCTGATCAATCATCTGAAAATAAATGATTCATTGATACAATAACAAGTATTAGGTTAAATTACTCAATCCATTGCAAAATAATACTGTAATGTGTGTTATACACTTAAATAATCCTAACCTAAGACCTATCCATCTGTTAGGTTATTCAGCTTGTCTTAATCTGGCCAGCCTTTGTGTGAGTTCATCTTGTTCTTGAGACACTACTGTGGCTGTACCAATTGAAGTGCTTGGTACTCCTGAAGGAAGTTCCATATTCAATTCCAATCTGAAATTAAATAATTGGCACTAAGTATAACTTAAATATATTTTTCATAATATTTCATAGACAAATATTAATTTCAGAACATATTTCTATACAACTAATTAGTTGTATATATAACTAATAACTCATTATTATTATTAATATATATATATGTATATATAAACTGGTATCAGACCAGTGGGAGGCTCCTTTGGACAGGATGCCAGCTAGATTATGGGCACCACAATGGCGCCTATTTCTGCCAAGCAGATAATGTGTAAGCATTATTGTGTTTCGGTCTAAAGGGTGCCATTATTTCACTAATGAGATGTAACATCTTAATGTCTCAAGGTGATGAGTGCAATTGTAGTACTGCTAACAATATTTTTTTTTGGGTTTTCAAGAATCCTGAGCAGCACTGCATTGTAATGGGCAGGGAGTATCAATTACCATCAGCTGAATGTCTTGCTTGTCTCATCCCTGATTGTCATTCCAAATATAAAGTTGTTTGCTCATGAGTAATATCTGAACAGTAACTAATTTCTTAGTTTCTGATAATCTTGTTTATTCACTAAGCCATATATAGCAGAGTTGATTAAGATACACTCGTCATTGGCGAAATCTAAAAGGATATGCCATCAAGCCAAACAATAATAATAATAATGAGTAAAATATTTAAATAGAAGTAGAACTTGGAGCTTGTAAACTGTGAAATCAGTATATTATTATTTTAAATAGAAAAGTAAAACATTTCTGTAATCAATGTTATGATACAGTAATTACTTTTCTTTATAGTAAACTGTTTAATTTAATTAATGATTTAATTTCTCTTTTTTATAATAAAATAAAATTTTAAATTGAAAATAAATCTGGCACTTAATATAATATACAGGAAGAGTACATACCCTGCTTCATCAGCTACTTGTTGCAACAACTGATCAACATCACCCTGGGGCACAGTGGTAGTGGTCGTCTGGGACATGGCATTCTCCATGTATGATGACTGGACATCCAAGTCCTCAAATTGGCTCTCAAACTTATCCATTAAAGTAGAAATCTTCTCTAAGTTCATTGACTTCATTGCAGCATCCATTGCTTTTACAACACCAGCCATGGAGTTTGTGACCTATTTAGATAAGGTTTTAATAAAACTATATCTTATTTGGGACCAGGCTAAGGCAGGCACCTGCAATTCTTATCCCAAGTACCTCATTTTTGTTAGAGTGTTACCAATGGGAGGCACAGGATATTGGCTAGGTAGAGGTACCATAGCAGCACATTTTTCTGTCATGAAGCAGAAATGTACAACCATTATTGTGTAGTAATTACTGAACTAATTAGACTTAACATCTTATCTATCAGTACCCAGCGCAAATGTGGTGTGTTACAATAAAGAATAGAAAAGGACACAGCATTGTAATATGGTGGAGGGATCCCTTACCATCAGGGGAACATGCTGCTCATCTTGTCAAGAAAGTTAGATTTGCTTGACATGACATGGCAACAGCCATCGTGCTGTTGTAACAACAACAGCATGCAGGTAAACTTGTAATGCTCCACTCAGGGTGTTTGTTCAAGCATTGCCAATGAGCTGAAAAGCTTCCACATGACATCATCCTGTATAATTTTCTGCATCTACCTATTCTTCTTATATTTCCTACGGTTAGTTTGTATGCAAACATCTGCAACAGTTTCGGTAACTGATATTATGTGAAAACCATTCACAATGCTTTATACTACTAAGTTACTTGATTGTTGTTGATAATTGAGTCTCTAATGTTTATCATAATCACACTGCTAAATAAGTAAATAGTGAGTAGTGATAAAACTCTTATTATGTGGATAACTTATGTATTTGTGTAATACAATAACATCCCTATAGGATGCAGTGAATTAAAATTATCCCAACAAAAGTATACTACGTATAATATATGTAATTAATATGTAATTATGTAATATTAGTATTGTATATATAACATTGAAGTTATATATACAATACTAATATTTTCTCAGTTTATATTTACTCAAAGTACAAAGATCATTCGTACCTTTCTAGTAGTGAGAGCAGTTTGCACTCTACTTGATACAGCATCAACTCTTGCAGACATTCGCAAATAATTTAAGGCCTGATTTTTTTGTCTTATTGCATTTTCAGCATGAATTCTAGCACCTTCCATGTTACCTTTTTGTATTGCTTTCTTGGCTTTTTCTTTTTCTAATTTTTCTTCTTTCTCGCATTTTTTTGAATTTCGCTCTAGCTCTTTTACAGCAAATTTTAAATTAAAAAGATGCTCTGAATACAGCTAAGGATATAATAAAGTACATAATTGAAAATATTTTATTGTAAGTTTGAAACACTACTGTGAATGTTCAAGCAAAAATATTTACTGCAAAGGTACCATGATTCATTTTATTCTAATAACTTAGGTATAAAGATTAAATTATATTATATGAAAAGGATACTCTCCATAGCAGATGACGACATTTCGTTCCCCAGTTTGACGGTTTCTACAAAACTTTAAGAAAATAAATGTAAACCAGGTGTTCCTGGAAACACTGAAAATAAGATTAATTAACTGAAAGGTATATAACTTTATATGATATTATAGAATTGTGGATCTTAATTATGGGTGAGTCAGAAATTCAAAAGATAAATCAAAACTAACGCAATTCACAAACAAATTACAATTTTTATTTTTTTTTAGAATTTATGACAATTCACAATTTACAAACTTCAAAGTGGTCCAAAGAGGATGTAAATACTACGTAGGAGTAAGGATTTAAGGAGGGTTCGTTAGAGTAATAGTGTTCTGTGAGCGGGACTGCATAAGTACAAATTGAAATTTAGTTCAGTATGAAACGTGCAGTAATTTTAGTTTGAAATAGTAGTAATTATAGTATCGCGATTGGTCACGAAGTATCCGATTAAATATGAAACCGATCAGCTGCTTAAAACATGTTTCCTATAGACTTTCGCTGGTGTTGGAGTTTTCGATACGTCAGTCGTATTTTTTTTCCCATTATACGCAGGCTATCCGCTTAGTCTTTTTAACTACTAAAAGTTCTCTGTGCCCTCACAAAAAACCTCTAGCCTAAAATTAAAAGTATCATTGAATTTTGATTAACTTTCACATGCCTATTTATAATAATTTTATGTTAATTTGCGGGATTGTGATCCAGCTGTGGTTAAGCGCGTTAATTCAATTAATGAACGCTAGACGTTAAGCCTTACGTAAGGATAACACGAAAATGTTTGTTAGTGAGAGTTCTGAGTTATAGTGTTTTAATATGAAGAAGTCGGATAACTTACATATATTTGGCATCTAAATTGGCTGAATGTGTAATGCTAGTTTTTTTTTTTTTTTGGTTTATTCGACCAATATTAGAACAGGCAAAGGGTTCCAGTGCTAGAAGGGAAAAAATCTACCAAGTGACAGTGATAATAACTGTGACAAGTTGTCAGTTGTCACAAGTAGTGTCAATTTCAGACGTCATTTGAAATTTTAAACATTCACCTTTGTTGAAAATTGGAATAGAAGGAAATAGATTTACAATAGTGTTGTTGTTAATTTTTGAAGCTATTGGTATTATCTAGATGCAAATTTAAAGCGGTCTGCCTTTGAACATTTATAGTTGCAATATGAGTTTTGATTCCAGCGTCAGTAATGGAAGTGACAAACCCGAACGAAAATACTATGACCGTACAAAATCTGATGATTTACAAATATCGAGGACAGACATGAATATGTTAATAATGAATTATTTAGTTACAGGTATGAAGTACTACCTATTGTTAGCTCCTAACTCACAAGTAATCAAAGGACAAATTTTAATTGTTTTTCTTTATATCTAGAGGGATTTAAAGAAGCAGCATTAAAATTCCAACAAGAAGCTGGTTTGCAAGAACCTGCACTATGTAGTTCACTTGACGAAAGAATAATGATCAGAGAAGCTGTGCAAGGAGGACGAATCTCGGAAGCAATTGCTATGGTTAATGCATTACACCCAGAGTTGCTTGATAATGACAGATATCTTTATTTCCATTTACAGGTTTGCTATATATTATTATTTTCTTTTCATGGTATTTTAAAATAGAAACAGGCAATTTTATTTTCATGAAATACATCCAAGCTTAGTTGTGAGTGATTACTGCCCACCTGGCACCCATGTTCATTTGCATTTTATATAAACTTTTCATTTAAATTATCAAACAGAATTTCTTTTAATGGACACTTATGTTTCTTAATCACTTTAGTTTTGTTAACATAATATTTCTTAGTTCACTGTGCCTTTAGCAATCCTCCTACAGTTGGGACTAACTACTACTAGTTTGGGTGAGAACACCCTGGGTATTATTGCTCTTTAGGACAGTTCAAGTTAGACAACAACACAAAGATTTCATATTATATGTACACAGATTTGTTTAGGTTTCTTTAAAGTGCTTTTTTTAACCACTTTATTAACAATAAAAACGCACAGTTCAATTGAACCTTCAATTTACAGTATAAATCTTAAAGTAATAAATTAAATGTAACAAAAATTATTAAAATACAAACAAAAAATTTAATGAACTGTGTGGCATGTTCCCCATGATTCCCTGCTAAAAGGAGCTGACTCAGTATATTGTTGGTCAGTGCAGAAGACACCAACACAACACTGGTTTTCAGCAGCCCCTCGTGACATTTGGAGTAAACAGCTGTTGTAGTCTTCCCATTGTATTTTTTTTTTTTCATGAACATGTTGAAAATGTATAGAGTTATAAAATAAAATTACAAGTAAATATACATAATACTATAAATATACATATATAGATGGCACAAGTACATTAGTATAAAAAATAAGATATAGATAATATATTGGTAAACATTAAATATACATAATAAAGATACAGAATTGTGTTAGTCTATAAGATACATTGCAATGTAAAATAGTTTTTTTATATTTTAATCTAAAATTTTGAATATTTTTCAATTGTCTAATTGGTGGCAGTAAATTATTCCAAAACTTAGTAGCACTGTATCGAAAACTACCCCTGAATGATGTCGAGGCACTGCTAATATCTGCGAGGCAGATCTAGTTTTTATATTACTTGCACTGTGTTGCCCTAGCCATTCAAGTTTATTAATCACATGTTTTATTATGGATGATACCAAAAACTAATGTTGCTAAATGAAGATGCCTCCGACCTTCCATATTGAGTATATTAGCTCCTTTTAAATATGGAGTAATGTGCTGCCTGTGGAATATTCCAACAGAATTGAGGCACACATTTTGCACTCGTTGGATGGAACATTTTGTTTAGTTATCTTGGCACATACACCATGTCACAGTAATTGAGCTTTCATAGTACAAGTGTTTCACATAATTTGACTCGAATTTCTGTACTTAGATATTTTCGAATTTTGAAAATAACTTTAAGTCTATAAAAACAATTTGATATTACTCGGCTTATATATTTTTCGAAACGCATGTTTTCGTCAATTATTAAACCTAAGTTTTGCGCCTCGTGGACCCGCTCAATGTCCGTGTTGTTGATCATCACCTTCGGATTGTACTGCTCAGTCGTTTTCACAGACATATGGGGTGCCAAGAATTATAAATTTTGTTTTTGAGGGATTTAAAATTAAAGAGTTATGATCTGACCAACTCTAAATCTCATTTATGTTAGTATTTAACAGATTAGTTGCATGTAATGTATCCTTGGGATTAAAAGAGACATACAATTGAATATCATCAGCATACATATGATAGTTTGTATTTTTTATATTGTAGATTATATCTGCACTATATAAATTAAGGAGCAGAGGTCCTAAAATTGATCCCTGGGGAATTCCTCTGTTAATAAGAGCACAACTAGATAATTTATAACTGCCAACATGATCTTTGACTGCAACTGTTTGGGTTTAATTATTTAAAAAGCTACTGAACTATTGTACAGCCTTGGAGCTCAACCCATAGTACCCAAATTTTGAAATTACTAATGATGTATCAACAGTATCATATGCCCGGGAATAATCAAGGAGTACTAGAATTGTGGCCTTACCTTCCTCCTGAGCATCCAAGATATTGTCAACTACATACAGTAAACCTCTTTTTTTCCTGAAATGCCTTTTAATTTCTTTTGTTAATAAATGTGCATATTAACTTGAAAGTCAAAAATACATTGAAATGAATCAGCACCTCCACATTGAGAGTCAGCAACCTTAGTCTCAGAGCCATCAACATTCTTTTAACATTGTGTTAAGATATTAACATAAGAATATACATGTTTGGGTACCTTGTGTTGCTAACCCACATTACTTATCTGTTTTGTATAGCAACTTCAACTGCTGGAACTAATTCGAGCTGGCAGAGCAGAAGAAGCATTGGCATTTGCTAGTGCAACACTTGCAGAAGCTGGAGCAAATGACCGCAATGCTCTGACAGAGCTAGAGAGGTCACTTGCTCTGTTGGCATTTCCTGATCCCCATGCATCCCCTTTTGCTGACCTGTTGTTACCTTCACATAGCCAGAAAGTAAGTAGAATGTATACCAACAATAAATATTTTTATTATCGAAATATGATCTTTAAATAGCACTATTTTTGTATACCTCTTTACTAAATTTTACAATCTTCATCTGAAGAGAATATTGTTACTACTGTCCCTAGAATATAATAATACAACTGTGTAGGATAATGCACACATCGTTTTTTTAGCTTTAAAAACACAATTTGGACATAAAAACATAAGTTTGATTTAACTATGTATGACTGATATGAAGTTACTAATATTGGATGCTTTTTTAGATTGCTAGTGAATTAAATGCAGCTATACTGAAAATGGAAAACCAAGAATACACAAATCCTAAACTGTGCAGTCTATTAAGAATGATTCTATGGTCACAGAGTGAATTGGACAAGCATAATGTAAAATATCCTAAGATGACAGACTTAGCAAATGCCACTATAGAACAGCCAAAATGAATGACATGTGCATAATTTTATGAGATAGCATAAGAAATTAATGTGGGGAATATACAGAGATTTTCCAAATCTGAACACAATTAAATCCAATTTCAAAACCCTATGTTGGTAACAGATATGAGTTTAATTTATATTAATTATAGAGGTAACAAAGTAAGTAATAAACACCTTTCAAAAGTAAGAATGTGAATTTTATTAAAAAAGTGCAGTTTACATAAAGTTAATGAAAATTAAAAATAGGTTAAACATACAATGTCCCTTCACTCAAAAGTGAGTATAGTCACCATTTTATAATTGTGTCTGATTATTTCATAAATTTTCTCATATTGCAGCAAGAGAAAACTCAATGGTCAGTGTGATAATTTGAAAAAGAAAGACATTAAAAAATTCTGAAAATTTTATCCTAGCATCCACTTGTTTATCTAACCTAACTATACTAACACTGTTAATGTAGTAATCATGAACACTGTGCCTAAAACAAAATTATTCGTTATTTTTTTATGTCTACTACCACCAAAAAAAATGTTTTCTATTTTTACTACTATGATGATACAGAAACTGAATCATGCCTATTTTAATATGAACAATCTCTATAATTTAGAGGATCAATCATGTATTATCCCATTTTAGACAAAAGCTACACCCTTATACACCTGACCTGGTGTCAATTATAGTAAATAATGTGAATACTACATGGCTTGGTTTTAAAAGCTGACAATGTATTCAATTATAGAAATTAACATTAGTGACCGCATATAAAACATGGAAGCATTCCTGACAAAATAGCGCAACTAAAACTATGCTGTAGTGTGTAGGGCTTAAAAACTGTACCATCATGCGGATCAGTTCAAATAGGCGAATTAGTATGATTGGATTCTGGTCAGATGGGATTTTAAAAACAGATGTAACAAGGATTTAAAATACATTAATGTGTTATAAAGTGTATTTATAAAAAGTATGTGCTAGAACACAAGATAGGAGTTGTAAATATTTATGGATAAAAGCTGTTAAATTAGAGACAGCAAAATGATTTGATATGTGTAGTATGTGTTCACTTATCCAGTATTTATTTGGCTCAAGTTATTTTCAGTGTCGTATCAATAAGATTCTCTACATTTTTCTATTTAATCATAACAACTTTGTTTGTTAGTTTTATATGCATTTTTTCATGTGATTTTTAATAAATATCCTGGAGACAATTCATTAATAATAAAACTTAATATAATAAAACTGATCTACTTTTTCTTTACACATTTTACTAACAAGCACTAGTATAACAAATAAGACAAGTGATGGAGATTCAATGACAGTCTGTAAAGGAGCGATTTGTAGTCGTTTGTAAATGTTAATCAAGGAAATACTATATCCTAAAATGATTTAGGTGCATTATTTTTTAACGGAAGAGAACGATAAACACGCTTGACACAGTGACCTGATGATGTGATTACCGCCGCCCACATTTCCTTGACACCAGAGGAATCGCGAAAGTGTTGCCGGTCTTTTAGAAAAAGTATAATATGCTCTATTTTTAACTGACCTAATTACCGTAATCATGTCATGCTGAGAACCAATCACATTCGGCACATGACAAAGAAAATGTAATTATCGACCTAGAATAAATAATAAATGACACTTTTTTTATGCAATGAGTTTACTGTATTGTGATTTTTTTGCGCTAATAATCAACGTTAGATAATATGCTTCCATGTTTTATATGCAATCACTGATTGAAATGTTAAACATTTGTTGAATTCTTATTCTAATACACCATTGTAAAAATTAAATCATAATTGCAATAAAGAACATAATTATATACAGATTTCATTATTATTATAAAATGTAGTGTATGTCACCAGCTTAACACATAGTCTAATGCTTTTGAAATGAGTCCATTTGATTTTTGTGGTAATGGTGCCTGGGGTACTGGAGTTGGACAAAGTGATCTTGCTGTGCCTTGCCTGTGAACAGTGAATAAAATAAACTCTTAATTAAAAGTTTTACAAGAATTGATTGCTTAGCAAAATATAAAAACCTTCATGTTGTTATTTAGCATTGAATGTGTATTGCAAATATACCTGTGCTCGTCAGATTCACCTGCATTTAAATATTGTATTTAGTTATGTACCACTTTAAAGCCAGTGCAATATCATGCAGGTATGATTGTTTGCAATGAACTTCACAAAAATAAATATTTAAGGTTAGCAGAGAAGTTACACTCATGCTAGATGAATTTGGTATTGATATCATAAAGGTACATATAAAAATTATTCAAATCAGACTGGTAGATCCAGAGATTAGCAGGCAAAGGCCGGCAACACTCCTGTGATTCCTCTGGTGTTGCAAGAGATTGTGGGCGGTGGTGATCACTTAACAACAGGTGACCCGTACGCTTGTTTGTCCTCCTATTCCATAAAAAAAAAATAGCAGATGTGTAACCTGTAAAAAAAAGGGACATCCTAGGCTTGTATTCATCTCGGGTCCAATGCAGCATTTACACACACAGTAACCATTTGACCATAATATGCAACAGAGAGCTGCACATACTGTGAAATGAATCTAACCTATCTAGGTCGGCAACACTACTGTTCTTTTCAATATCTCTGCTATTGCAGTAGGATAATCACTTAACATGAGATGACCAGTATGCTAATTTGTCCCCCTGTACTATAAAAAATGCACCACTGCAGAAATGAAAGCTGAAAAGCAGTCAGAACATAGATCGTGAGTACTACGTCCACATGCTCTTAGGATCGTCTCTACAAGTACCTAAGGTAATGTTTATTGGTAAATAGACATATAATCTTATTGACTTGCTTTGCTTTCACTTAGCAGTGCATGTGCCTCCAGTGCTGATGAGTATTGGGTACTCACTGAACAAGGCGTAGTGTGTGATGCAGAACAGCTCAATAGTCGATGATCCAGTTCAAAGTGAACTTATGGATCACTCTGTGTTGCATAGAGCCATCACTTCATTTCTGTTGATTGTATGTCTACTGAACTTTTTAAAGACTTGTTTAACCAAATTCCACTATCACAGCAAATACCACAAACTTAAAAAACTTACCTTTCAGGCAATGTCCGAAGGCTAGTGTTAGCTATCCGTGGAGGGTCTTTGCACTCGACAACTCCCACCATCACACCTGGCAACACTTGTCTTCCATTTAAAGCTAGTGCTCTTTCTTTTTCAGCTCTTGTTGCATATCTTATGTGGGCCCAGTTTCCTTGGGTTGGATATTGCTTATCTATGAAGTTAAATTGTTTTGGTATATTTTATTTTTATAGATATGATGTGACACATATTTACTGACTTCCAAGTAGTATTGCAAGCTTAATTAAGGTTCACTCTTATACTAGAAGCTGTATAATGGATAAGCTGCTAAGTGCCTACACAGCTCAACTTATACAGGTTTTTTAAAAGAAACAAAAAAAATAAAATATAGCTTTCTGTTTCAATTTTGTAATACATATAAATATTCAGAATAACATTATAAGCATATAGAGTTTACATCTTGTACTTTGATTTTATCTGATGGTGTGGGTTAACTCAATGTGCAGTGTAAATTTATTGTGAATATGTTTGAATAAATAAGCAAAAAAAAAGTATGATTAAATAAGCACAGATATATAGTGTATTAGATGTACAACATTATATATATAATAATATAAGATTAAAAAATGGACTAGGAGTTTCTTATCAATTCTTCTAACCCATGTCAAAGCCCTGATATGATATGCCCTTTACATTCTGATAGCTTCATGACATTTCCAAGTGTTGTTACAACATGTTATGTTATTGTCACTCCCAGTGGAAAATAAATATATTTCTATTCTATTGAAAATCTCTGTGCCCAATCGACCTGTTAGCCAATAAATACTGCAGAATTTTCTATCAAGATCATGAAGCAGTAAAACTGCTGCATCTGAAATTTTATTCCACAACAACCACAATAGGTACAGACCCCCTATAATATATGGAACTGGAAAGAAAGTGTGAGAAAAATGAGTGTGTGTGGATTTGGGTTTCCTGGAGGTCGCAATCAAAATCTATTCTGGTTCAAACATTTCCCAGAGATACATTTGGTTAGGAACATGAGGTTTGTTCACTAGAAATTGACAAAAATGGCCATTTTGAACTGATTTGTGCATTTCTTTGAGTTTTAACAACCATTTTATATGCTTAACAAGGCATGCATACATGGACAAGAGACACACAAAAGACAAGTGGGTAGTCACTAATATACTTATAAAAATCTTCAACTTTAACATACCCAGAATTGCTCCACAATTGCTGAATCTTGTAAGCACTGTATTAGCTGCATTTGTAGGAAATCCAAACACAGTCAGCCAATACTCATCTTGTTCTTTACAACCATCTTGCCAATGATTTACCATTGAATGATTATTGCCGGAAACATTGTTCATATAAGAGTTTTGCATCATTGAGTTATTGTTCCCATAACCCAGAAAACTATTATCATTGAATAAAGATTTATTAAAAGATGGCTCATTGCTTTTAATAGTATCAAATAAATCTTCAATAGGAGGACCACTAGGTTTTGATGAATAGGAAGCATTTGGTGATGTAGGTATACCATTAAAAACATTTTGTTGATTATAAACAGCATGTTGGTGTAAGGATATGCTCTGTCGGTACTGTTTCTGTTCAGGTGTAGAAGTTTGACCAGGGCTTGTCGGTGATCCTGGAAAAAATTAAAACAATAGTTAATTAATTCATTTATTTTGGAACCCATAACACGCAATCTTATGATTGAATTGGATTTCGATTCTACATACCAAATGCTAAACTTCGTCCTTTAGTGGGTGACAAGCTATTGGTGCGTGGTGTCGTAGGAGGATTTATTTCTCCCAAAAGAAAAGGCGGCAAATATCCTACATTAGGACTTCCTGGAGGAGACTGCGTTGGACTGCCTAAAGTCATCGGCTCCATTTCTTTAGAAAATCGTTGCTTACACTTTACAGTCGTCTTTAAAAAAATCCGAATTTGCACAACTTTAAAATATTAATTTTGCTAAAACTAGGAACTCAATAATGTAACTGACAAATGCCAACTGAATAAAACTATGAGGATTTAGGATTAAATTCGTATTCTTGTATATTTATTATTGTATTCCTACTGTATTATTAACACAAGCACAAAATTAGAAGAATAAAGTAATAAATATATTTATAATAATATTAAGAAAAATGAGAATAGGGGCACATTTTTAAAAATTTTAAATACTTGACAGTTACTTCTGACATTCGTGATCACAGAACACTTTTACTCTGAGACCCTGAGTGAGTTAGAGTTACGACTTACGAGTCGAGTTCGTCAATTCGTCATTGTAGAACACAGAACACTTACCCCCTTATTCATAATGGTCCGCTAACTTTAAACAGCCGCTTAGGAGTGTTTTTTCTCATTCTGACTTAGGTCAATAGAAGAAGACAGAGTGAGAATTAGCATTGCTTTAAGTTAGCAGACTATTATGAATAAGGGGGTATCAGTTACTCTTATTGTAGACTTAGCACACTATATTACTCTATTGTAGACCAATAATACTATTTTATACAATAATAACTATTTTGTATGAAAATAAGGGACGAGACGTTCTACTGATGGTAACTAATACGCCCTGTCCATTACAATGCAGTGACGCTCAAGATAAAAAGAGTAGTACAACCAAACATATGATGGCCCGCGCAATCCTGAAACAACTAACAAGAGAACTCACATAATGATAGATAGTGGCCTTTCCCTAAGTAGGTATTAAATTACTCTTTGGTGCTCACTGCTTTTTAGAAAGGTAAGCTTTTAGCCTTTAGGTCGTATTGTCCTGGAAACACCACATGAGTACAGATTTGTTTCCAGACCTGCAATTTGTAGAGCACTAGGCTCTCCAAATTGAAGGCCTGCTTGAAGTTTTACTGTGCTCTATTTATGACCTCCAGTTTCATTGTGGCCTATTTGGCTTTGTCTTCCAGATGACTGCAGAATTGGTAAAATCTTCAGATTTCGAAACCAACAATATTGTTGGGATTGTTGTCGAGGAGTGGTTATTTGATAAATATAAAGATCGTGCAATATTCCAAAATTATGCACGGATCGCCCTGCATAACCACAAGCATCGTCTCGTTCTATCGGTTATACTCACGTGATCAGTCGTATGTTTCCGCTTTTAACGACCTCACAGAATGAATGCCTGCGCGCGTCTTCTAAGCCCCGCTTCTGTCATTTAGTTTTAATGAATGAGGCAAGCCATTGATTCGCGTCGTAAGTCGATACGCGAGGTTGTGAAATGCGGCATGAACGATTCATTGCGATACATTGTAAGAATGAGATAGCGTACATTGTATTAGTCTTAATTCTAATTAATTAAATGAAATATTTAACTTTTGGACAAAATCTAAGCTTTGGTATTGGTGTATAATTTCTTTGTTTGTAAATATTTTTTATAATAAGGATTGAATTGGCTAATTAGTTTTAAGAATATTGCATAAATATAGTGTTATCGAAATATATATTTCTCCTGTAGCTGTACCTACAACCAATAATATCAATTAATACAAATGTCTAATATCTAACTTGTAACGTAGCATTATAGATCGTAGAAATAGTAATCGTGCATAATAACTGTAATAAGCGTGTGCCGAAAGATTCGTTCTGAAAAGAACATTTTATTTTGTAATATTAGCTCTGATAAGAACCATTTCATAATGCTGTACATCAACTCATAGAATCATACAGATCATCAGTAATAATCTCATCAATGTACGAGCATCGTCACGTTCTCTCGACGATCGCAGATATACTCACGTGATCAGTCATATGCTCCGCGTTACACAACCGCACAGCAAGGCCGAGCGGACTCGACTGACGAGTGAAGCGTCGGGACTCGATCGCTATTCATGCAATTCTAATCAATGAGCAACAGCGTAGGTGCTGAATGCTCATTGACATCGTATGATCGAGGTTCAACGTGAGTTTACACAAACTGCGATAGCATTAGTTTTAGAGCGAGATAGAACACATAATATTATTCTCAATTCTTATTGAATGAAACGTTTTACTATTGGTTATAATGTAAGCTTTAGTATTGGTGTGTATTTTCTGAACTTGTAAATATTTTTTAAGTAACAACTGTAATTGGGTAACTAGTTTTAAGGATTTTGTATATATATCATGTATCTTTTTAATAAATCATATCTTCCACATATTCCTCACAGTCAAGCAGTTGTTTTATTTAATCGCCAAACGCTCAGTCTCTAAACTCCTATTAGTCAAGAATCGTCAGCAGTTGTTTTATTTAACCAGCAAACGCTCAGTTTATAAAGTAGTTTTCAATTAGTTCGACTTGTTTTTTCCTTGGAGCTGAAACCTGTTTGCATGCGGAAATGCGAATAGGTGTGTACAGAATAATCAAAAAGATTAGGCCATGCTATCTGGTTTAGCACTGCAATCGCATCTTTGTTGTATCTTTGACTACATTTTTAAAAACATTATTTGTTCAGCTACTTCTGACTTTGGAACCAAGTGATTGTAAACTTTATAAAGAAAGTACATCATACCATAATAATTCATCTATACTAGTAATATTATAAAGCTGCAGTGTTTGTTTGTTTGTTTGAACGCGCTAATCTCTGGTACTACTGGTCCGATTTGAATGATTCTTTCAGTGTTGGGTAGTCCATTTATCGAGGAAGGCTATATGCTATGTTCTATTTTTTTTTCAAAATTAGGGATCCGTAATAAAATTGCTATTTTGTAACACAAGGTGTAAAATCGAAAACCTATTTTTGCGTGCGCTGCAAAAACTATTGACAATAGAACAAAATGATGTACAGGCTATAATATAGGCAATATTTTATTACTTATAAAACTTTCGCGTGAATTATACTTTATATGGCAAAACAACGTTTGCCGGGTCAGCTAGTAATTTTATATCGAGGTATCACTTTTCATTTTCTGGCAGTAATAATATTATAATAATAATAATTATTATTATTTATTCTGTAAAGAAACACAAAATTATTCTAAAGTTAATACCAGCTGTCTAATGAGAATTACAATCTATTTGATGTGGGATACTGGTGCCTGTAATACAAGTTATCAGGGTCTCACCCCTCGAAAGCACAAAGATCACGTATACATAAGTTATTATGAAATTATTAATTTTGATAATACAGATATTGTTGACTTTTTTTAGAAGCACGAAGGCAAATTCTAAAATTTTATGAATATGTTTGAAACTTGACTTATAGTATTAAAAGAAAGTTGTGTCTAGTGCGTGCATGTGTGTGCGTGTGCGAGCGTCCTACCTAGCCCTGCGACAGAATTGTCTTGGGATCGGAGATTAACTAAATTTGTAAGGCCTCTATGCAAGGAGTTTAAAAAGATGGAAATAGTGCAAATACCTTTACGTCAAAACCAAAGTGTAATATGATATTAATTTACATTAATTAAGTAAATTATAATAGGTTTATATAGTAATTATTATAAATATAGTCTATAGTAGAGATCGCAACTAATGAAATTGATTTTAATTTTTTATTATTATACGCTTACAAAAAATAATAGGTTACCAGTGCATGAAGTAGTGGATTGAAGATAAGTTGGTGTGAAATAACAGCTACGTAATTGGACAAGTACGAAATAACGCAACACAAATATTCCTGTGATCGCACCGCAAATTATTATTTTAAAATATGGCAACATAGATTTTGTTCCAACGTTATTATGTTGGTACTTCGGTTGGTAGTGGTACACAACAAAAAAATGTCAAAATCACCAGTGGGCAGTGGCCAATCCGCTTTGGATATGCAATAGTTAAAGAAAGAAAAGACAGAGAAGTTGTTACAGATTTGAGAGATCCTTTATTTTATATCTATAATAATTATTTAAATCGTTCGATATTATTTAACGAAGTTTTAGTTTTTAATACTTTTGTGTTTTGGTTTATCTTTGTGTGTTCATATTTTGCTGCTGATTCATAAAACCTATCAAACAAATAGTTCGGTAGTTGTATCGGATCTCATAAGCCTGTCCCTGGGCCTCTAAAGAAAATGGCGTGTGCTACTCTCAAAAGAAACTTAGATTGGGAGACCATGTCTCAGATGCCCGCTAAGAAGCGTAGATGTGCTTCTTTTGCGACAAGTCCAAGTACCAGTCCTGGTTTAAAAGTTACTGAACCCAAAAATTCCGTATTCGCCGATATCGTCAGTACACCCATAAAACTGACTCCAGGTTTGTTTATGTTTTATTTTTCTCGATTAAAGCTCATATTAATAATGTCTAATGGTTTAAAAAATAATCCTTGCGTCATTCAGTATCAGCTGTTAAAGAAAAACAAAGGAAATAATGCAGTATCTAATAATACTAATTGTATTATATTGCGATAGAGTGAGAATCCAAATTTAACCGTTGGAGTTGAAGAGTTGGAATATTTTAAGCTCCGAGTTTTGTTTCGAGCTTATTAAAAATAAATTTCTGAATAACATTGGCTATTCAGATTTTATGCATTTCGTATACGTAATGCATTGCGTTATTCTAGATATTTGATGTGATTAAAAATTTATAATATCATTGATAGTTTTCAATTGAGTTTGCAAATTGTTGCCAATCCCATTGTTTAGTTATTGTTTTATTGTTGTGTATATGATTGCTAACTAATTATTTAGTGTTACAAAACTATGCAAATTCTTGATTTATGATGATTAAGCAAAAATAACACACAATAGCTCAAATGTAGGTTCAGTCAGAAGTTTTTTTTAGCACAGTCCATATACTTATTTTTTTGCATGTATCTACAGGTAGGAGTTTGCATTTTCCAAGTGGGACTTGTCCATCTTCATTATTATTTTTTTTTTTTTATAACAATGTATTGGTCTTCAGACATAGTATAATCATAGTTTTATTTATTGTTGTACAGAGACTTGAGACTATTTAACTATATTATTGTGTTTAAAATTTTAAAAAAGTACTTGTATTTGAAAATTTTATTGAGGCATTTCTTGTAAACACAAGCTTTTGCTAAGATTAAGATTATATTAGTTTGAATTGAATTAAGAAATTGTTTTCTATTTTTATACAAAAACATTCAACATAATGAAACAGGTTATTTATATTCATAGGATATCTAAATATAGATTATGAAATAAACATAGCAGCACCAAAGCTCTGTTACTGAGCTGGATTCTAGAAAGTTGGAAAACAAATTTTAAGTTTCATTGTAAATCATGCATTTTAGGCAGGTATGATAGAATAACACAAAGTAAAACCCATTTTTGGTGTGGATTTATGGATTTTTCTAACAGCAACACAATATTCCTGTACCACAAATTGTTATTATTGGTAATCTAATATTGATTTTTTGGGATCAGCGAATAACAGAACCCTTATAGGATCACTATGTTTTCTATCTATCTGTCAAGATCCTTAATCTTGGGAACACATGGAGTTATCAAGTTGAAAATAAAACAATATTCTTTTCTCAAGTCTGCATGTGTTTGAAGCTTTGAAAAAATCAAACTTTAAAGTTGAAATAACTAATATATGGCTGTTTATGTTGCTACAATGTCTATTTCTACACTCTAAAGCAAATCAAAAGTTAAAATCGAAAGTTAGAGTTATTATCTGTTAACCTATAACTTATGGCAAATAATATCAACATATAGTCAAAGTCAAAAAATCTTTATTCACTGTAAAACTTTATAAGCTATTTAGTGCAAGTCAGGATGAAGTACAAAAGTTACAATAGCATTCAAATGAGTATAAATAACAATATTCATTAACAAAATTTAGAACATTAATTCCAACTATCTTTATCATTCAAATAATCTTTCATGCTATAATAGGCCTTAGATGTTAATTTATTTTTTACGATACACTTATATACAATATACTTATAGTGCAAGTATAGGGAAATCTAAAATAATATGAATCTCAAATGATACATTTGTCATCAAATCATTATGGAACAAAAATCGATAAAATTATGGATCCCTATCGTAGTCATAATATTGGTAAACAGGGTGCTTTGGAATCCATAATAATAATAATTATGATATCAATAGTTAGTCTCGGTTATAAAATGTTGCATTTCTTTTTTTGCCTACACTTTCAGCTGAATCTTACCAGTAAGATGTCATAGTCCTGTCACGCTACACATACTAATACTTAGACTATAAAGGCAGGCGATTTACTGACTTCTAATATTAAAAACTTTTGCCCTAGTTGGTAGTTGACTTGTGTATTATTAATTATTATTCAATATCTACTCAAAATTTGTAATGTCATGTAACCCTTACAGTAGTGGCACACCATTACTCAATTTGGCACGAAGAGGTCACTTGGTATGCTATGCCTATCTAGCTTATTTTAAACTTAGATTGTTTTGAGATGAAGATAATATTATTATATTACTTAGATTAATATTATTGAAAATTGGTTTTTATGTTGTAGTGAACACATTCTTAGCAAATAGTGAAATGCTGTTAATAAGTATGTTATTTTGGTATTGTCTATTGGTAAGTTTTATGACACAACATAAATACCTCATTTGGGAATTGCATTTTTAAATTTTTTTAGTATAGACTAGAATTTAAAACAAAACTTGATCAGCAGTGCATTAATAACTATGAAATGAGTGATTTTAAAATCGTATTTAAAAGTATTTAAAAAAATATTAATTTAGCATATGACTATGGAGTAATTTTTCTTGCAAAACTTTTTACTATTAATTCTCTTGCACAGTGGATACTGACAGTTTACTCATGCTATTTTTACTTATTACACATATAAGCTGTAGTAAGTAAATAAAAAATAAATATCACTGATATAAATCACAGGATCTAGTGTTTATGTTCTGATATACAGTCTGGCATAACAATGATTACATTAAATGAACCCATGTGTTCACAACAACTTAACCACAGTCAGTAAAAATAAGATTAAAAATAGAAATTTTCAAACAAACATTATATATTAAAAAAAAAACAATATTTTACCTTTATGTTGGCACTACTCACCTACGAGTCCTGAACGGCTATGCCACAATATGGGACAAGTAGGTGTCGGTGCCTACGCGCGGCTACTAGATTGTTTACGAATTGTTCAGAAATGATATTATGGATAATTGCTTAAGTTTTCAATAATTTACTAGAGATATTCGATGAGATGAGGAGGCTGCATCGACGCCGGCAGCTGCGGCTCGCGTCCGGCGTCGCTTCGAGCTCCTCATCCAGCGGCAGCGAGGGAGACGCATCCCCTCCCCACCACTCACACACCTTACACACACAGAAAGTCCACAACAAGGCCCTCTTCACATTCAAACAGGTGAAAAATCATTTTAATTCATTTTTACATCAGGAATCAAGTGCTAACTTCTGAAACAAAAAAGTTTGGAAAAAGCAACATACTTAGGAGTCATACCTTTAAAGATTGTTTGAATCATAATTGTATTTTAATTTTGAAATGCAGAAATTAAAATTATAAGTTTATTAGGATATATTTCATATTATCTTTCTGTTAAATTATTTAAAAAGATATTGAATTAGGAAAAATACTAATGATAATATAATTTTATCCATCTACTTTGTCCAGGTTAAATTAAATTATTAGTTTGTTAACGGATCGAAATAAAACTTACACTAAATATATAGGCAGTTTGCCATATTACATCAGTGAAATAAGCCTGAGATTAGCATGTTCCAAAAAAAAAATATACCTTTATTGTTTTTTATTCAGGTGCGAATGATTTGCGAACGCATGCTGCGGGAGCAAGAAGCCGCACTGCGTGCTGAATATGAGACAGCCTTGAGCAACAAACTTGCAGAGCAGTACGAGGCCTTTGTTCGCTTCAATACCGACCAGGTGAACCACAGTGTATTGTATGAATGTGGAATTCTAAGCTGCCATTTTAATTTATTTCATTGCAGTCCCATCGCAATGTCATATTATGATTCATTAACACTAACAGTTGATCACAAGCTGAAAATGTCAGGTGTTTTTCATTAAGTACGCCAAGCATTGTAAAGCACACCCAACTGGGAAGCCGATATTATTTGTTAATTTTTATAAGAATTATGGAATTATAACGCTTATAATAATAAAGCGTAGGTCAGTGTTTCCCAAACATTACTTTGCCATGGCCCAGTAATTTTCACACTGCCCCTTCGTGACCTACCTTACTTTAAAACCCAAGCCAAAATAATATACATTTATAAATTGTAGTACTTTTTATCGCCTAGTAGCCTTTAGTCAGAAAATTTTAGTGTGAAGTATGTTGCTGCTGCTAATTTTTTACTAACGAATCTAATCAAAGTTTAATCCTATGGACTTTTTATTAAAAGAAGGCGGGAATGTTGCGACCCCGTATTTTATTTTGATGGCCCGGTAAATTGGAAACCTTGTTGTAGATAATTCTTACATTTATAGGGTTAAATCTTGTATTTTAATGATTTAAATAAAAATACGTATATTATTTGTCCAATAAAGCATCTTAGTGTCATATTTTTTTTTCTTTTTTTTATGTAGCGTATGTGTGAGACAACATAGACACGTGATATCAAATTAAAGCAGTTTCCTGTCTGCATTGTTTTCGATACAGTGTATTCGTTATTTTAGCAACTGACTCATAAATTGAACCTTGGATTTTTAAATAATTTTAGCATAATGGTCTGGTGTATCTGCAATCAGTAACTTTTACACGAAGAAGGTGATGCTGAAACCTATTCGTCCTAGGATGCTCAAAAACTCGTGATCATTTACGATCTGTAAACTTAACTCTGATCTTTTGGGGTCTTATGTAATTCTCAGAAAATGTGTAATAAGACAAATTGTACACGGCATGAGTAAAAAGTTATTGTTTTTTTTTAAATGAAAATAGGGACGAGACGAGCTTGACAATCAGCTGATGGTAATTGATACGGCCTGCCCATTACAATGCAGTGCCACTCAGGATTCTTGAAAGACCCAAAAATTCTGAGCGGCACTACAATTGCGCTCGTCGCTTTGGGACATAAGATTTTAAGTCTCACTTGCCCAGTAATTTCACTACGGCGCCCTTCAGACCGAAACACAGTAAATCTGACACATTAGTGCTTCACGGCAGAAATAGCTGCCGTTTAAATACCCATAATCTAGCCGGCATCCTGTGCAAAGGAGCCTCCCACTGGTAAATGTACATATAATATCTAGATTTAATGTAAAATAGAAGTGGTTTTTACGATTAATATAACTGAATGGTTTGGTATGATTCTTAATTACTTTTACACATTAACGTATAAAAACAACTGGGCCCACAATCACGCTCAAAAATTGTCTGAAGCAAAAGTCTGCCTACGCAAGTATTAGGCAGAGTTTCGTTTTCGATCAAATACTTCTTGTTGAAGTATGTAAATGTAAGTTGTAAATGATTCTTCAATGGTTAATGTCTCTTTATAGCAACAGAACGGTATCAACGCAACTTCTTATTGTAATGTGTAGTTGCAGCTTTTGTCCATTGTTAAGTTTTTGTTATATTTTCTCTTCAGGTGCAGCGCCGACCTCCTGCAGCGACTTGCATGCCTCTAGGAATGGACTCTGAACACCACATGCATCAAGATCTCGTGCCGAGCTGTAAGTGATGTGCATTTATTTCTTAATTATTTAATATTTCAGTTTTACTTTAATAAATAACGTGGTAAAATGAGAAGACACTCATAAATGAACAACATCTGTATATTATTAATTGTACATCACTTTTTGCTGTAGTATAAATAAAGTAAATATACAGGGTGAGATTTTTGAGAAGGGCGGTGATGGGTTAGTCGGAAATTACGAGACTTAGAGAAAAGTCGTGAAAGGAGTCATGCCCTCGATTTATAAAAAACCAATAACTCTGTTGCTGATAAGGATCAATCTTTGCAAAGATATGTTATACTAAAAATGAAAGGAAATAGAAAAATTTTACAATGTTTTTTACCTAACTAATAAGTTGCTCAAAGTGGTTTCCTTTGACTCCAATGCATAAGTTTATACATCTCTAAAGAACTTAGTTTGAATAGGAGGTGAGTTTTCTTCCGTGTAAAAATAAAAAAACAAAAATATTTCGTACTTCTTTTCATTTTAGTAATACATTTCATTGCAAATATTGATCCTTATCAACAACAGACTAAATATGCAGTTTTTTTTTTTTTTATATAAATTGATGGCATGACTGCTTTCATGACTTTTCTCTAAGTCTCGTAATTTCCGACTTGGCCATCACCGCCCTTCTCAAAATACCATCCTGTATAGTTTCCGAAATATTTAAGTAACTTTAGCCATTATGATGTCACTACAATGTCTAGGGACCGTTCGCCTATGAGGAGCGCGCGATGTTATTGCATCTCACAAACATTTCGCACCGAATGTAATATCGTGTTCTAACTGGTTGCTTGGTGCTCGAATTGGATTGTTAGATGAAATAAATATTTATTGACTTTGTCATATAAAATAATAGCCTACATTCATATGAGAGTAAGACTTAATTTGAACATGACTAAAAAGTTTTTGGCCAAAATCGCACTCAATTTGTAGCCAATTATAATACAATTGTTTCGTGTGTATATTGCATATAAATTAATTTAATTTGCAAATGTTCGAGTTATGGCGATATTGGATTTTCCATACAAAGGAAGTTTTAGGGACATTTTTTTGGTATTCTGTGATTCCACATAAAGCCGCTGCCACACTGCAGCGCACAGAGAGTTACGCACGTGTGTTAAAGCTTCACTTTACAAGAAAATGTATGTGATAGTGTCCATTGCAGCCCACAGACACGAATATTAACTATTAATAATAAAGGAATATTTGAGCTAGCCACGTACGTGACTTCAATCAATTCATGCATGACGTGTTCGTGGATTGCGGTGGCAATTGGGATGTGCGTAGCCTATTCGTGCGCTGCGTTGGTGAGCTACGCTATATAGTTGTACATAGTCGTGGGTTCATATTCTTGTATAATGTGTGCTGCAGTGTAAACGTAGGCCTACGTTGTCCAACAAATGAATCCACGCAGCTAAAATGCGCCGCGTGCTCGCGCCCGTCATTCGCAGCGGTGGGACAGTGGCTTAACTCCTGCCACTCGCATTTTTTTATCTTCTGTTACTGAAATAACAATAATTGACTGTACTGTAATAACAATTACTGTAATTGAAATAAGAAATTGGAATTGGTAACTTAATATGAAATATTTGTTTTCAGATCTGTCCTAATAAGAATAGTAACTCGTAGCAGACTTGGGGGAGATGTATCGAGACATACATATTTTGTAATATGTGAATATACTATGCAGAAAGTATTGTGATTGCTCGCGGAACTTAACTGTTCTCAAACCTACAATGCAAGGCAGTATTACAGTTGTACTAATCATATATTTAATGATACTTTCTATTTAATAAAAAAATTATGCTTTGTGGCATTCCATAAAGACCCACTATTAGATTCAAAGGATTTTATTTATAAGTGTGTGTGCTAATATGAACAACACATTATTGAATGCTAATAAATAAGGTCTTTGATTTCAACTATAATTATAACAACATCAAATATGTAATATAAGACATTGGTGTGCTAATTTTACTTATGTGAATGATGAGCCAACTCAATTGTAAACATGTGTGAAACTAGCCACTAAATTGTCAAAGTGCATAAAAATAGTTGTAAGCTTTGGGGCCACATCTTAGTGGAATGCCGAAACTGCTGCAGTATTGTACAGAACACAGCTAAGTCCCGCAGCTCATTTCATGCCACTTAACATAAATTAGATTGTAATGCTTTAGGTAAGGTTCGCAGCATGATTGTGTTCATAGACTGACTCTGACAAAGTTATGGTTTGGACTGTTATGCAATGTGTGGATATTTTGCTTGACACAGGGGTATAATAATATTATTTCCTATGACAAAAGGATAATTGATATATTAAATATTAGATAACACAAAATCACAGAGTGCCTAATATGATTCATCATTGTTCCCTCAAAATTCATTAGTTAGCCATGATTTTTGTATAATTATTTTTAGTTTAATTTTTAGTGTTGTCGAAATATAGTTGTACTTTTATAAATTATATTTGTTTTTCTCTTAATCAAGCTTGTAATTGTAGGCTCGAGTTGTTGCCTGGCCAATGGTTTAAAGTTTTGTCTTTTTGAGAAAGGCGTTTAGATTATTTAAATTTAGCTTTATTTAAGTTATTCTCAATAATGTAATATTATAATGGTGTTGCTGATTTGAAACGCGCTGCAAAACATTATTGGGTTTTCTTTTTATACATTGTTTTAGTTAGCAAATGTTTTATTGAATACAACAGGATTTAATTTGTTACCAAGCATATTCAATAAAAATATTAGGATAGGTCTTTTTTAAATTGTATTATCAGCTCATTATTTGTAGGTATTGGCGTTTAAGAACTGAGAAATAAATTAGCTAAACACCAATAAATTGAGTTTTATTTATTTTATGATGTCAGTTTGAATTATTTATTGAATAGAAGGAGCAATGGAAGGGCAAGTGGTCACCTATTACTAAGTAGAAAGAAAGTTTTTTAAATATTACAATCAATTATTAAATTGAAAAATACGAAGTATCAATATGGTTTTTATTAGTGGTAAACGCGCAAACTTGAGTCTTCTGGGTGTCAAATTGGACAAGGTTCAATTTACCCCATTCCACGACCTTCTCAAGAGAGGACTCGATAGAACACAAGTTTCTCCCGGCACTGGTCGACGATTTCCTGAGAGACCTGCATGGTCCGTGTACACGGCATTACTAGTGCTGTCGTCTGCATAGCAATAGAGGTGGTCGTTAAATCAATAAACTGTTTTTATAAACAGTTTTATATTCGTTAACGAATTAACTGTTTATATTCAACGAAAAAAACTGTTGAACATAATAAGCTAATAAATTCAACCAACGTCTTCGCCCGTCGTAATAAATGAAGAAATTGAATGCCTCACTAAAACAGCCTAATTCAAAACAGTTGACGAATTTGCCAACGAAAACGTTGACTTGATATTATATTGACGAAATAGGTACTACGTATAAATTAAATTTAGCAATGTTATTAATATAATATGAAGTATGAACCTAATAAAAACCTAAATTATTAATAAATGCATTAACCGATTTTTCAAAACCCGTTGACGATTTAACAGTTTTTTCAACCTGTTGACCATTGACAACAAACAGTTACACAGCCTTGGGCTACTTCAGCGTTCACGGGCTTCGGGTTCCAGCATAAACCGTCGACAACGACCTATATGCTTTTTGAGAAACAACAGTTTTCGAAGTGAAACATCTTTAGGCGCATGAGGGTAATTTTTTTACGAATGAAACTCAATAGAGCGTCACGAAAATTTGAGACGTTTTTGTTCAAGAAGAGGAGGAGGTTTTTTTTTCAAGGGAGAGAGTGATTGAGGAAGAGTATTTCTAATTCACGGGCCTCCCTACTAGCCTTGTATCGTGCAGGTTTAGCACGCGGCTGCTAGTAAATAGAACATCTTCCCTACTAGCCTTGTATCTTGCCGGTTTGTTTTTTTTTAATCCAAGATGGCCGCCGCGCAAAATTATAATTTCAACATTATAGATATCGTATCCGAGTATCTCGAGGTTGCAAAGAACGAATTTAGGATAATTTTTGAAATCCAGTGTCTATAGTGTGTAATATCTGCCAATTAAGTGTCACGGAAATGATGGATGTTTTTATCCAAGAAGTGGGAGATTGAGATAGAGTGAGAAAGGCCGAACGTAGAATGAAGTACATGGCACCGCTAGTAAGTAGAAACACTTCGCTTCAAGCGTTGTATCATGCAGGCTTAGCGCGCGGCCGCAAGTAAGTAGAACATCGTCCTTACTAGAGCTATATCGTACTAAGTTCAACGCGCGGCCGCGAAAACGTAGAACATCTTCCCCACTACCTTTGTATCGTGCAGGTATAGCGCGCGGATGCGAAAAAGGTGAACATGTTTCCTACTAGCGTTGAATCGTGCAGGTTTAGCGCACGGCCGCGAGTATGTAGAACATCTTCCCTCCTAGCGTTGTATTGTGCAGGTTAAGCACGAGGCCGCGAAAAAGTAGAACATCTTCCCTACTAGCGTTGTATCGTGCAAGTTTAGGGCGTGGCCGCGAGTAAGTAGAACATCTAATAATTTCTAATATTGTCAAAAAACATTTAATTAAGGAAAAGATTATATAATTATGCTAAAATTTTATTCTTTGTATAAAATAACAAATTTTACCATCTCTCTTATCGTCCCGTTTCGTCTTGACGTTGAATTTTGGGACATTCTATATAAAAAATTATCTTCTATTTTTTTTTAACATAAAAGAGTCTGAGCTCAGGTCACTTGCCAATAGTATTGATTTTTAATTGTACCATACTAGACAAATAAAACAGGTCCAAGTTGAAAATAGATATCCTGAGCTTCAAGATAGATCTTAATGGTATTATTGACCTACAAGTTTCACTAAAAACTTTCACCAAAGTTATAACAAAAATACGAACGATACGAAAAGAAAATCAGGCAAAGATGACAAACTGGATTTCCACACGACAAATTATGATGATGCTAAAACAATTGTAAAAGAATTTTAACGCCTATTCAAGCACTTCACAACGAAACTTTAAACACTTATTTAACCCTGCTAACGAACGATCGTTCAACAGATTATTCTCTTTGGAAATCTTCTAAAAATCTTAATAAGCCAACTGTATACCTCCGTCTGTACCGTCCTCCTATCTAGGAAAGTAATGGGTGATGGGCCATGACTAATTACTAAAAAGTAACTAGATTTGCAGATTACCTACCTACACTACACCAAATATTTCAACCTAAGCTTATGTTAGTAGAAAATGGTGTAGCTGTACCTACAACCAATAATATCAATTAATACAAATGTCTAATACCTAACTTCTAACGTAGCATTATAGATCGTAGAAATAGTAATCGTGCATAATAATTGTAATAAGCGTATGCCGAAAGATTCGTTCTGACAAGAACATTTTATTTTATATAACGTAATATTAGCTCTGATAAGAACCATTTCATAATGCTGTACAACAACTCATAGAATCATACAGATCACCAGTAGTCATCTCAGTGAAGTTTCAAGCATCGTACTTTCTCTCGACGATCGCAGACATACTCACGTGATCAGTCATATGCTCCGCGTAACACAACCGCACAGCAAGGCCGAGCGTCCTCGAATGACGCGTCGGGACTCGGGCGTCGATCGCTATTCATGCAATTTTAATCAATGAGCAATAGCGTAGGTGCGGAATGCTCATTGACATCGTATGATCGAGGTTCTACGCGAGTTTACACAAACTGCGATAGCATTAGTTTTAGAGCGTGATAGAACACATAATATTATTCTCAAATCTTATTGAATGAAACGTTTTACTATTGGTTAAAATGTAAGCTCTAGTATTGGTGTGTATTTTCTGAACTTGTAAATATTTTTTAAGTAACGATTGTAATTGGGTAACTAGTTTTAAGGATTTTGTATATATATCGTGTAACTTTTTAATAAATCATATCTTCCATATATCTTCCACATATTCCTCACAGTCAAGCAGTTGTTTTATTTAATCGCCAAACGCTCAGTCTCCAAAGTGGTGACCCCGACGGAAGGAAGCCCGAACAAGAACACTGACGGAAGGAACCCGAACAAGAACGCCGACGGAAGGAAGCCAGAACAGAATACACGGAACCTCTGCCCGGCTACACATCGAAGAACAGCTTCACCAGCTCGCCGAAACAACGAATTCCTGTTTGACAAATCTCTGCTCGAGGAATATCAACCCGATGAAGAAATGGAAGACACAAACCAGGCTCAGCGACTCCCAGCGCCAACCGCGACCGAAATCTCGCATTTCACTGTCGATGCGCATACCACCATTTTGGCGGCAGAAAATCCGCGATTGTGGTATCACAACTTTGAAGCCGCCACCGATGATCTCAAGAGGAGTCAAGCCCAGCTGACACAGATGGTGCTTGTCCAATTAGAAAAGACCGTTCCCGCACACTCAATAGCTCACCAACACTTTACTGTTATTACCATCGCCGATTTGGTAGTGAAGCACGACGTTGTACTACGCCCTGCAGCTTCAAGAAAGAGCCATCGGGAAACTAGAACGGACGTTAGCTGCGGCGGAACCTGGCGTCCTTCACACTTCATACCGCCTTTTTGTCACAGACAAGAAAACAAAGATGTCATTCTTAGTAGATACCGGTGCTAATATATCCGTCCTACCAAGGAAACTAGGCCTGAAAGCAACGCCTCTACCATTTAAATTGTACGCTGCAAACAACACAACAATTTCGACTGGTGAGAAAACATTAGAACTCGATCTCAACCTCCGTCGACCATACAAGTGGAAGTTTATTGTAGCTGACGTCACGAAACCAATATTAGGTGCCGATTTTCTCAACCACCATCAACTTATCGTTAACTTAACTCAACTTAAAAAATCGAAGATTAATTGATACCGTCACAAATTTAAAAATCAACGCGCCAATAATGTCAACGACCTCACCCACAATACGAAGTATCGATATACAGGCCCCGTACCATGCGATACTCGCCGAATTCCCCGGTACCACGAGATTAACATCGATGCAATTATCGCCAAAAATTAATGTGGAATATTATATTGAAACACAAGGACCTCCATTACATTGCCGTGCTCGTCCCATTCCACCTCATCGTTATGAAATAGTGAAGAAAGAATTCGAAAACATGATGCAACAAGGACTCTGCGAACCGAGTAAAAGTCCATGGTCTTCACCACTCCATATAGTACCTAAGAAGAATGGAGATATACGGGTATGTGGTGATTATAGACGATTGAACAGCATAACCAAACCCGATCGTTATCCAGTGTCGAGAGTCAAGGACTTCACCCATCATCTGTCTGGCAAAACAATATTCTCCACAATCGACCTCAACCGCGCTTAACAACAATTGAAGACCAGGGAACAGGACATAGAGAAAACAGCTATCATCACACCAATGGGTTAATTCGAATTTCCTCGCATGTGTCCTGGTCTGAAGAATGCGGGACAAACATTTCAGCGATTTATTCTCGAAGTGCTCCGTGGATTAGACTACGTTTTCCCATTCATCGACGATTTGCTCATAGCCTCAGCAAACGAGACTGAGCATCGCGATCACCTAAGAACAGTTCTTAGAAGATTGGAAGACAACGGTATCACTATCAACCCCGCGAAGTGTAACTTAGGCAAAACGGAAGTCAAATTTCTTGGATACATAGTATCAGAAAACGGTATACAGCCACCAGAAGAGAAGATTAAAGCCATTACCGAATATTCAAAACCGAAAACTATAGAAGGTTTAAGACGATTTCTAGGCATGTTAAATTTCTATCGTGACCACATACCGAATGCTGCATCAATACAAGCTCCGCTAAACGCTTACCTGCACCAAGTCAAGAAACGTGATAAAACAATAATTGAATGGACCGACGAAGCATCAAAATCATTCGAAGAGTGCAAGAATAGTATATCCAAAGCTACCTTACTCACTCAATCACATGATGCCCCTATCGCAATATTCTGCGGCAATGCAGTAGGTGCAGTCCTACAACAATACATCGAAAATAATTGGCAACCACTCGGTTACTTCTCAAAGCAATTCTCAGAGGCGGAGAAGAAATACTCAGCGTATGACAGAGAACTCTCAGCCGTCTATAAGTCAGTGAAACATTTCCGTAAGATATTTGAAGGACGTGAATTAATTATATTCACAGACCACAAACCCCTCACATTCGCTATGAATAAAACACATACTGCAAACGAAACGCCACGACGAACGCGCCAATTATTATTCATCAGTGAATTCACAACCAATATTCGACACATCAGTGGAAAAAAACAATATTATTGCCGACGCATTAAGTCGAATAGAAACAATAACAGTGTCACCTACGATCGACTACAGCGAATTATCAATCGCAAGAGAGAGACAGCAGCATAACACAACTCATTCAACAACCAAACTTAACCTTCAAGAAAATAAATGTACCTACCTAACACGAACCTAGAATTATATTGCGAAACATCAACAAGTCATATACGTCCTTACATACCTACAGAATTCCGCAAACAAATTTTTAATAGTGTACATAATATTACTCACCCATACATCCCATAATATACGAACATCACGTAAATTAATATCTCAAAAATTATTTTGGCCATCAATGAATATCGATATCGGGAAGTGGAGTAAAACTTGTATAAATTGTCAGAAAAGTAAAATACAACGCCACACAGTCAGCAAAATTCAATGTTTTGACGCAAGCGATCGTTTTCAGCATATACACATAGACCTCTACCTACCTCTGCTCAAGGACATCGTTATCTGATAACAATGATCGACAGACATACTGGTTAGCCTGAGGCAATCCCTAGCGACAATATTACAGCCGAGACAATTGCAGATATCATATACAATCACTGGATCTCAAGATTTGGATGCCCAGCGACACTAACAAGCGATCAAGGTCGACAATTCGAAAGCTCTCTGTTTACCAACCTCATGAAAACTATGGGAGTTAAACGGAAAGGTAGAACGCTTTCATCGTTGCTTGAAGACAGCCCTTCGTTCAAGGTTAACGAACACCTGTGCATGGGTCAATGAACTACCAACCGTATTGTTAGGCCTGCGCGCAGTTCTACGATCGGACACTGGCGTTAGCGCCGCCGAACTAACATACGGCTATAACCTTCGTCTACC
>CATIXQ010000002.1:11468255-11517451 GCA_949711755.1 Leptidea juvernica | reverse complement strand
CTTAAGAATCATTCATTAACTGTTGCTTCTAAATATATTCTTGATAATGTTCATACGCACTAACAAATTTGCTAGAAACTGTGACAACTATAATGTTAACTTGAGAAACAAATAAACTTGTTTTGCTTACTGCTTGGTTAAGTCAAGTTAGTGAGTCTAATTTTGGTCAATTTATATACTTTTACAACATGATCCTAGAAAATGCACAAAATAAATGTGTTACCAAATATAAACGATCGGGAACACACACAAAAACAAGGGAGACACTCGCCAACATTGATGCCAGTATGGCAAATCACCTTATTTAGCTCTATATAATCCAACTTAAACAGATAATGGCGGCCCTAACCGGTACGGGTCTCTATAATAAACATCTTTTTAATTTGGGCATAACTGACAGCCAGACAGTGCAGGGCCTGCATGGTGGCAGAGAAAACTGCTGCACATGTACTACTGCATTGTCCAGGTGTAGCAACTTACTGGGCTCAACATCTTGGTACCCCAAACACACTCCCAGAAGTCTTTAGGAAGGAGAAGAGGTTGCTAAGGTTTCTGGAGGAATTGGGGTGGCAGGAATAACAAATACACATCCCACACACGCAAAATAGGTGCACAGTCATCTAGTTGCGGAAAATTGGCCCGATTATAATACCATACCATACCATACAAAGGATTTTTTATAACATGTTTATGTGGTATATAAAGGTTATTATTACTATAACATCAATGATTTTTTTTAATGATGACTGGGAATAGAGCAAAGATCCTCAGGCTATTTAATTATAAATTTTTATTGTATACAAATATACAAACTGCAAATAAAAGAAAAGTGGAGAAGAACAAGGGAGGCATTTAGACACAGACATACCCAATTAAATATTCAGATAAGTGTCATGTATTTTTAATGTATTAGCTTTAGTTTTTTGTCTGAATAAAATGCTATTATTATTATTACATGTTAAACAAATTTAAAAAAAAAGTTGCTAAGTTGAATTTATAGTATTGAACTAATGTACAGCAAGGCTCTGAATTGACACACACTGTGTGGGAACCCCTACTGTAGAGGAAAGACCAAGTTAACAAGGTATATATTCATCACATTGCTGTATGGAACCCTACAAAATTTATGTTTGAAATTAGCTATATTTGTTTTCTATTATATGCATCGATTATGTATGGAACACTTAAAGTCTTAACATATACCATTATAATAAACATTACCTAACAAAACCTAAAAAACCTATTCAAAAAACAGCACAAAATAAAATTTTTAACATCCAACCCCAGAGTAAAGCACCAAAATATACGTCAGCTCCTAACCATACCATAATAAGCAATATTACCAGAGCTACGCTAACATTACAAAGTCCTCTACATACATCCCTACAGCAGTGCCACGAAAAGATACTGTTAGTCCTGATATATTGACACTAATACAGGCAATGTTTCAAAGATTCCAAACAATGCTAGAAAAAATGGTAGATAAAATGATGGACCATATCATCGACTTAACAGTGAAGATTGCCAAATAGATGGCTATTATTAGAATCTGCACATGGAATGCCAACGGCTTGTCTGAAAGAAGACAAGAACTAAAAACATACCTAAACTCTAACCACATAGATGTAATGTTGATTTCCGAAACAAGATATTCTAATAGAAATTACTTACATATACCCAACTATCAAGTTTATCTAACAAATCATCCATCAGGAAGAACTCATGGGGGAACTGCATTAATTCTCAAAAATTATATTAAGCACTGTGAAGTGGAAAAACATGTAAAGGACTTCCTCCAAGCTACAACCGTTGTAATAAACATAGATAACGACCCATTAACGATATCTGCTGTATACTGTCCTCCAAGACACAACGTAAAACATGAGGACTACACGGCTTATTTTAGAACTCGTGGTGAGAGATTCCTGACGAGAGGTGATTGGAACGCTAAGCACACAATTTGGGGATCGCATCTAATAAATCCAAGGGGCAGGCAACAATATCGCTCAATGATGGACAATGCCTTACAATGCCATGCGCCACCACACCCGACATACTGGCCAACCGACACGCAGAAAACACCGGATATATTGGACTTATTCTTCTCAAAGGGCATAAGTGAAAACTACATCCTCAGAGAGAATGACGCCGATTTATCATCTGACCATTCCCTGTCATATTAACAGTTAGCGACCGCATTCTCAGAGAATTCCCCTAACTTTGTCAAATAAAAACACCGATTGGGAAAAGTATAGGGAACACGCGGATAACACAACGAATCTGAAAATATTAATAACTGTGGAAAGTATTAATAACGTCATCCAGCAAGTAGCTTGGAATTCAACACCTCATCGGTGTGAAAGGGAAAGATGACAAAGCACTGTGATAAACAATACCCCATGGAAATAATAGAAAAATAAAAACAAGAAGGCATCTAAGAAAAAAATGGCAAATCTCACGGGATCCGGCAGATAAACTCAACTTTAATCGTTGCTCAAGACAGTTTACCGGTATGATAAAAGAAAGAGACAACGAGACTTTGCAGCAGTATTTAGAAGGCCTTTCACCAGACTGCAAAACAGATTACTCATTGTGGAAAGCCACTCGAAAATTTAAAAAACCGCAACGGCAAACATCTCTGAAAAATAAGGTCCGCGTCGGTAATAAAGTTTTTCAGCCAAATCCCAGAACTGAAAATTCAGTAATGAGGACATTCAGGCTTTCTTGGACTTCTGTTACCAACTGTCGCCACCCATCAAAAGTGTCTCGCCGGGGGAAATTATATACTTCATAGATTGTCTAAAGCCAAACAAATCGCCTGGATACGACTTTATGACTTGTAGACTCTTGTAAGAGCTGCCCCGCAGACCTATTGTGTTGATTACCGGGCCAATGGAAAATCGCCCAAAATATTATGATAGCTGAGCCAGGAAAACCCCTAAATGAGCCAACATCTTACAGGCCTATTGGCCTTGACTTATTAGTGTACTGCCAATTCTGTCGAGCTATTCGAAAAAGTGCTAATGGCAAGGCTAAAACCCAACCTTACACAAATAATCTAATCCTAATCACCAGTTTGGATTCCGAGAGGACCATGCCTCAATCGAACAAGCTCATAGAACTGTAAATACAATTTTTCGAGTATTAGAAAATAAATGTTATTGCACAGCGGCGTTTCTGGATATCAGTCAGGCGTTCGACAAGGTTTGGCACGATGGACTCATGTTTAAGCTCAAAAAATACCTGCCTCACAATTTTTATGCATTATTGAAATCCTACCTAACAGACAGATTCTTTGAAGTAAAAGTCCATGATGCTGTTTCTGCACTGTGCAAGATACAATCCGGAATACTACAAGGATCAGTGCTTGGCCCTGTGCTATACCTCATATTCACGGCCGACTTATCAACAACTGAAAACACAGTAATTTGCGGACGACACAGCTACATTAGCAACGAAGTCATTGCCAGTCGTCATCTACAAGAAAGTCTTGACCATTTGTCAAAATGGTACAAAAAATGGAGAGTTAAAGCTAATGCAGAAAAATCAATACAGGTTACCTTCACACTTAGAAGTTCAAACTGTCCGCCTGTAACCCTGAACGGCAAGATCGTCCCACAGTCAGAAGAAGCGAAATACCTGGGCCTACACTTAGACCGCAGATTGACGTGGCGGAAGCATATTTGGACCAAGAGAATGCAGCTTGACTCAAGTCAGACAGATGAACTGGCTCCTGGGCAAACAGTCAAGACTTTCCAAGTCCAGCAAATTCTGTGTTTATAAAAGTATAGTCAAACCGGTCTGGACGTATGGAGTACAGATCTGGGGCACAGCGGCTGAAACAAACATAAATATAATGGAGCGTTTTGAATCCAAAGTTATCAGAATGATATATAAGATACCTTGGTATATCAGGAATAGACATATGTATCTAGATCTAGGATTCCCTACAGTAAAAGAAGAAATAAAAAATCATCTCCAAAGATATATCGAAAGGATTTCGAATCATCCCAACATATTGGCCTCGGCTCTGATCAACAGCGACTGTGTTCAGTTCACCCTACTAAGGAGACATAGTGTGACTAGCTTGATAACACGTTTTGAATAGAACAACCAATAATTGAGGCACGTGGCCAATGGGTCACTCTCAACTAAAAAAGAAAATCCCAGCGCAAGCAGACAAAAGTGTTGCTCATTGTTGGAAATTACCAACAGATCGCGACAAGTGCAAGAAGAGAGAAAAAAATAAACATCAAGATTTTTTTTTAAGTCTATTAATTAATAAAGATAATAAAAATATTTTTTATGACAGTAAGGGAAGAGGCGAGCAGGACGTTCAGCTGATGGTAGGATATGCAGAGCTGCTTAGGATTCTTGAAAAACCCAAAAATTCTGAGCAACATTACAAAATTGCGCTCGTCACGTTGTAACATAAGATGTTAAGTCTCATGTCCCCCGTATTTTCATTAACTACGGCGCCCTTCGGACCGAAACACAATAATGCTTACACATTACTGATTCACGGCAGAAAAAGGCGCCGATGTGGTACCCATAATCTAGCCGGCATCCCGTGCAAAGGAGCCTCCCATTGGTAAATGCGCTTAGTTGCCTCTTACGACACCCTTGGGGCTCTAGGACTTATTATATTTTATGCCCAAGGGAAGCACAGGGCAAATTAATGATATGAGCCATGATCACTCTGGATTAAACATTATTATTATACATGTTATTTACTAAAGTTTTCTATATTTAATTGGGCTTCAAATTTTTATTCCACTGCTTTAATTAAACATTTGTTTCAGTGACTGTACATTGGACAAATCATCCCACCTGAGTGTTGTTGGTGTTCCGCAATTAGGATGCAAAAAATGTGCTGCAATGTCAAAAGAAGAAGGTTAACTCTAATGTTTATTTATGTTTAATGAAAAAAAAAAGTTGTTAAAATGTATTTTATTTGATGTGTGATTCATCAAAGAATTTAACAAAGCATAGTTTGAACATATGAAGTAAGAGTATAGGATGTTTGTTACAATGAATAAGTGGTACATATTCAGATATTTCATCAGCTTTTAGTGTACTATTATCAAAATTGGTGGAGGTAATGTCTGTTCATACTACTCTTTGTAACTCTTCATAATTCGTTACACACATGCCATAAAACATAATACAGCTATGATTTCACGCAAATTACCAATATGGTGGTATAATCTGCCTCGCATCCCAATACGAACTAAGGCGTAGCATATAGGTACGATACGCGAGTTATAATATGGAACATGTCACTTATTTGTAATTGCAGTTCGTCACATTACCGCTCTTCGAAAATATTCCCATTAATGCCTTGTCAATAGTTAGCAAACTATGATACGAATTAGGGACTTTCAAGAAAAGAGCATAGCCCCATCTTAAAGGCCGGCAACGCATCTCTTGACACCTGGTTTTGTTGATGTAAATATCTTATCCGTTTGCCCCCTCTTATAAATAATATGTATATGTGTGCAACCCACGTGGTAGAAGTGAAACTTCTGAAAAGTTCCTGATTAAAAATACTCATTGAAAAGTATTGTATAAATAAACAGTGGCTTCATGTAAACTATATTTATTAATAAAAAAAATAATTAGGATTTTTGAAAACAATTTCAATTTCATCATTTTCAATCGTTTTCAATGAGTATTTTTAATCAGGGGTAGGCTATGAGAGATTGAGATGGATATAGAGTAACAGGATAAATGTAAGGCTTACTATTTTTCACCAAGCTTAAAAATTATTTAATATTTTAATGTAAACTATCATATTACATTTAATTACAATTCTGCAGCTTTCCAAACCTCATATACGTCGCTTGAGGCATATATTATTCTACCTCTACCTCGTGAGTTTACTTATTTGTGGTACTCAAACTTACTATTCACAATTAACAAGTCGATGCAACCCATGCATTTTAAATGGTGGCATAGAGATGGCACCACGAAACCAGCTATATATCAAACTATTTGATATATTCACAAGCTTGGTTATGATCTATTTCACGAGATATTATGCCTACATTTTCTTCTAAGTTATCTATAATATAACCGTCACTCATTCTCATATCATCATATGCATCATCAGTCGGTGTAGATCCCCATGTATCAGTTGTATTAATATTATGCATTGAAGAAGAACACATCAAAATATTGACGCTTTCTAGTGTTTGTTCGTGTTCGTTAGCACACAGTTTCCTGATTTCAACCAATTTCAACCACCTCACATAGCTATAGCCCGAAAAATAATTTTGCGCGGCGGCCAAATTCGTTCTCTGCACCTTGGAGAGCCTCGGATACGATATCCATATTGTTGTAATCATAATTTTGCACGACGGCCTTCTTGGATTTCAAAAATGATCCCAAATTCGTTCTCTGCACCCTCGAGAACTTCGGATACGATATCCATATTGTTGTTATCATAATTTCGCGTGGCGGCCAAAATAATAGCTGGCAACGGCGCTTTTATCGTCTCGCTTTTTCGTTTCACTGATTTTCAAAAGTAATAGGTTCAGTTTAAGAGTAATAGGTTTCTTGGAACTATTTCTAGGCTTCATAGGATACATAGTAGCTTTAAGGGTAAATGTATTTTATAATAAAGTCCCAGCCACTGTTCAGGCATTATCTATAAATAAATTAAAATGTTTTATAAAAAAATGGCACCGTCGTAAATCCTATTACTCCACAGCTGAATATCTAAGTGATCGGACAACCCTGGGACTAGATAATGATTATTTTTTAGCGATAGAAATGATTGTACAATATTGTATATTTTTATTCAAAAGAGCCCAAAAAAAGAATGCTGGGAGAGTTTCATGCTCAAATGTCTTTTATGCCTTTTAATGGAAATAAAAAATGGATACTGATGAACCTGTTTATAAAAATATGTGCAGGCTTTAATTGTTTTATATCTCTTTTACAGATAGTTTAGATTGGGGTAAACGCTGCTTAGAGCACAACTTTGCAATACATACAAAGTTTTTCTGCACATTTGACAGTAAAATGTCTGAGCCTGTTGTACAGTTAGCATATTCAAATCAAATTATAATATATGGTGACTTCATACATATACTCGAAATAGATTTAGTAAAACCAGATGATAACAAAAATGAAATAATAGAAGATAGTAAGTACGCAATAGATAGAGAAGAAACTGGTTCTATAGATATAAGTCCAAGTACACCTGCCTCAGATTTTTCCGCTCCAAAATATCAAAATAATGTGATCCAGAATATTCTAGCAGATTTTTCTGACTTAGAAGTGGATTTAAATCAAATATACCGTCCAGTACACTTGCCCGATATGATGGGGCAGGAGTTATGTATTCAAGCTTCATCAATATCTCACAACCTCATTGAAGAGTGGGAAGGTCCATCACCTTCCATCAGAACACTTATCAGCCCTCCACTACGGTCGCCGAGGCGGCGGCCCGCAGAGAGCATGTCGGGTTTCAACGAGTCTCACAGAGTTATGGCAGAAAAGGCATACGAATTTGTAGAGGAAACGGACACCAAATGCGAAAAATTGAGTATGTTCCGAAAGCGAAGACTGGCTGATAAGAAATACGAGTTCTCAGAGGACAACAACGAAAATATTATACCTTTTAGAGTTTTAAGAAGCAATAGAAAATATTTTACAGGGACAACGAGTAAAACTCAGAGTAGAAGAGCTAAATCTCCGTCCGTTGAGAGTGTTGTTCTTCGGGCTCACAATCAAATAAGGCCCACATCCCCGACGAGCAGTAGTGGCTCAAAGAGTCCCGGACTTGCCCTGGAATCAGACTGCTGTAGTGAATCTGAGTACAGAGTCATGGAAATGTTGGACGACGGCTCTCTGAAGACTGTCTCGGTCCACGACAACACCTCAAAGACATTATCAGATTGTCCTGTTAGCCCACAGGACCCATACTTAGTCCATTCTGGAAATTCGAAATGTACCAAATTCTTCACTCGATATTTTGTTGAAAGTGATGACGAAATAACATCAATAATTACTGATTCTGAAGGTAAAGTCACTCAATTATATATTTTAAATTTAATTATTTAATTATCTTAATCCTTCATATAAATCTATGCTTATTTATAATAATTTTTTATTTGCGTCGTTTGGGGTCGAGACACTTGGCCCGTGGAGCCCAGTGGCGCGGAGAATGTATAATTACTATATACGCGCCTCAATAGGGGTACTGGAAACCCAAGCGCTGGCAGCTATTTCGGTCGACGGATCAGTCTAGCTATCCAACACGGAAATACTGCCAGTATTCTTGGTACACTTCCGCGAAACTGTAATCATAGTATTGTAAATATAGCTATTATATTTGTTTTGTTTGTATAAATTTGGTTTTTAACAATAAAATATTTTGCATGGCATGGTTACTTGCATGATAATCTTAAAATAAACTGAAGACAAAGAAAGAACAATAAGACATAACTAGATAGCTACAATATTACACATATAAAGTTTTAGAGTCATAATTCACGGCAAATTTTAATTATTATAAGTCTTAGGCGGCCTATGATATGTGGTATATGTTAGGTTGATTATACACGAGCGCAATGATGTTGCGCTGCCGATCATCTTTGATTTGAATTCGATCTCCAATGCGGACTCATTAAATGAAGCCGAAACGTGCGAGTTGTAAGTACTAATGATAGTGTTTTTGTGAAATGAACAGTTTTGAGGAAGTCTGGAACAAGGTAAATGGAGGTTTCTAATCTCTCTCTACGTCCGTCAGGGACGCCTGGGAGCCAAATGAGCTGAGGTAGACATAAGATTGATCAACATTCTAATATTTGTACTGTGTTTTAGATGACTGCATATCGGGGTATCACGTGGCACTGTCGTTGACGGGTCACGGGGCTGGCTACGCGCCTCTGCAAGCGGTCGGCTCCTGCGCGTGGGAACGCCTGAGATGTAGCTCGGCGTCTGCCCTCCCGCCTCTCACCATCCGGTCTCAGCAGAGATCTCTGGACACAGAGCTGCTGTGCAACGAGGTCTGCGGGCGACTGTGCAAGATTAATAATATGAAGTTCATATATTGCTTCGATTGGGGCTGCCATGTCATCGAAGTGTGCCAGTCTAGTGGATGTTTGTCTGGGGTTAGTACCTATTAAATAAATTACAGAAGCAATACGCACTTTTCTTCAATATTACCTGGTGCTACAAATTGAAATAAAATATTACGACATTCATTGCTAATATTTTTATGCTGATGCGAATGCTACTGGGCTACTTTTCCCCACCAAATTTTGGATATGACCATTTAAATACCAGCAGAAATATATTTACTTAATAATTATAATGTTTCTTTGAATGGACCACTTGAATCTTGATTAGAACACTAGTGTTTCCATCATTGTAACATAGTCCTATAACACTTATGGTCCGAAGTAAATAATTTAAAGAAGATTTGGGAAAAAAATTATGACCGGTAATTACCATGACGATAAACAAAATGATAGATCTTAATCATTGAGATCTAGACTTTTTATTAGATTGAGTTAAAATGAGATCAAATCAAATACAAACTAAATCACTATCGAACATAAAACAAAACTTCTTTTAGTTTATTTCTTTCATAATAAAAAGCGAAACAAAACAATATTGTCTCCATTTCTTATGGTGACATCATTTCAGCTTCAACTTCTAGTGTCAGGTCCGTCCGAACCTCTTATTTGTACACTACCTTTGGCTTTTCGGTTAATATCTAATATCCTACAATGTAAGTCGCCTTAGGAACCCCGTAGCTCCGTGCACTGACATTAATGCCAATACTTATGCATCTCACAGCCACGATAGCTAATTTCACTCTGGTCTCATTTCTCGTAATATTTTCCTCTATTCTTCGATTGGGATCATTAGTTTTGTAGTAATCCATGCTGTTGAAGAAAAAACTATTATGATTTTGCTTATTTTTAGACCATCATACGACCAGTCTAATTGAAGAGAACAAAGGTAGTCCAATGACAGCAACTATGTACCAAGTAAATCCACAAAATTTTTCAAATTGTACGTTATATCTATTATTCAAATTAAAATTTAAAACAACTATGAATGAATATTATGTTAGTTAATATTATTGAATATAATACCAAAACCATAGCGATAAATAAATAAAATACTGCCAATTTTGTAACACGGCGAAATAATTTTTGAGTTCGCCAAAACACACTTGAATATGGACACTCTTAACGGCAGCCACTCGAGCGCTGGTGGTTACCAAGCATGCGAGTTGCTTGACGGGGCAATGTTTTTTCTATTTCGTGCCCTTCTAAATGCTGTTATTTTCGAGAAACTTCGTTGGTCCAATCAAAGCGTCGGTTCAATGGTTGCCAACTTTACCCTACATGAATCGTGTATGAATAATATAAATTATTTCATAAATTGTAATAAAGAATAAACTGAATATAAATTATCGTATATTGGATGCATCGAACTATTATTGCTTGAATTCATTGTCTGTGTAAGGATGCTTCGTGAACATGATGGTCGTGATTACTGTCATAATTATTAGTAATTGCATCCAACAAATACAATGATTTATTAACTTTAAGGTCGACCTGGTACTACAAGCATTTTTAATTTTATTTTGAGCATTAATCCTTCTGTACTTGTACTATTATTTTATACTAGCTGACCCGGCAAACGTTGTTTTGCCATATAAAGTATAATTCACGCGATAGTTTTATAAGTAATAAAATATTGCCTATATATATACTGTACATCATTTTGTTCTATTGTCAATAGTTTTTGCAGCGCACGCAAAAATAGGTTTTCGATTTTACACCTTGTGTTACAAAATAGCAATTTTATTACGGATCCCTAATTTTGAAAAAAAAAACATAGCCTATATAGCCTTCCTCGATAAATGGACTACCCAACACTGAAAGAATCATTCAAATCGGACCAGTAGTAGCAGAGATTAGCGCGTTCAAACAAACAAACAAACACTGCAGCTTTATAATATTAGTATAGATTAGTATAGATGCTTTGCCTGAAACGTAAATTATGCCATCTATTACTCTTGATGGCTCTTTTTAATAATTAGCCCGTTTCTGTTTCAGTTATGTGCTATGTGGTTGTGGGCTTGCGACGAGAGTGTGTCTGCCGAGTGCAGCGAATGTGAGGATGTGCCCGCGAAGTGTCAGCAGCACAGGCAACAGTACGCGGCCGAGGTGAGTGATGTGTGTGTGACGAGTGACGGACAGACAGCAGGTGCGGTGACGTGACAATATCGTCTGTGCCGCGATAGTGCCAACTGTTGATTCCCACCACGGAGCACTTGATCTTCATGTCGTATCAAACGTAAATTTTAGCTTATTGGTCCAAATCTACTTTTTAAGTTAAGCACAAATTAAATGTGTATATATTCTCAGAAATTAGAGAAATTACCTATAAATAAAAACTAATGCTAATCAAGTAAATAATTTTACAATTCGTTAGTGCCTGTTTGTTTGGGACCTGGTAAGCGGCGTGTACAGAACAGAGAAGGTCACGATGAGAGAAGATCAATCTCCAGAGGGTACTAGAGGTATGTTCCTATGTCTTGTAAGTTTATTAATTAAAAATGGGATATATTTAAGTCCACTAATTATTGCGGACTTATGTTAATGTATCTTTAAGGGTAATATAATAATTTTATATTATATGATTCTTATTTCTACAATAAGTGAATTGAAGTGAAGTGGAGAAGACGCAACCTGAGAGTAAGCAAGCCCAAGGGTGGCCTAAGAGGAGAATAGAGGATTTAATACTGTGGGAGGTTCATGCGGCTTTACTACCAACATAGGATGAATATCGTCGACGAGTGCGGGAAGAATCTGGTATTTTTATTATCTGGACAATATGTCCACAGTGAGCAATTCAAGAATCTTCCTTCCCCGTACAATAAAACGTGTAGTGGACTTCCTCGTGCGGTGTATCCGGTGTATGCGGTTGAGCACAATTTTAAAGTGATAACCCTCACTTCTGGGTCTAAGGATTAGTTGCACAAAGCATACAAGATTTTATAAACGATACGTCACTCGAACGTTTGGCTCAGTTGGGAAGAGCGCTCGCATGGAACGCGAGAGGTCGCTGGTTCGAATCCCGCATCGTTCATAAAATGTTGTTTTCAGTTTTATTTATGATTTATTTAATTTGACAGTACCAGGGGTGCAGCGAGCTAGAGAGCTGGCGAAGAAGCTGGGCGCCGGCGACATGCCGCGCGGCACAGAGAACAGGCTGCTCACAACACTCGGTAAGATAACTGACACCTACCGCCACCATCTCTTATACTAATTTTATTTATAAGTATACCATAATTTGTTAGCGATACGGCCCAGCGCTTTAACCACTAAGGGTGTGAGGGAGTTGAGTCGAAGTCCTTATTTACAGTTAGTCCGAGTTATGCAAAAAGCATGTACACCTTTATTAAACGCCGGCAACGCTGCTGTGATTCCTCTGGTGGTGCAAGAGAATGTGGGCGGCGGTGATCATTTAACACCAGTAGGTCTACTCGCAAAATCGACAACGATATATTCGGAACGATACGATAATAACACGAATATATCGCACCTACCCTACTCTAACAAATGTTCGTATTCCATATCGTTTATCGTAACAACATCGTAACCATAGACTAATATTGAATGCTGAATTATGCGCAAACTATGTATAATCTGTGCTATGTCGCTGCTAAGTGTCAAAAGTCAAAACATAGCTTAGGCTCTTAGAACCATGCCAGAGTCTGCACCACCAATTTGCATCATTTACACAAAATGTAAATATTCAAAAATTATGTAATGAATATACTATGACCATTTAAATTGAAAAATATTACAAAACTTGCGGATAATAAAATGAAAAAAAAAAAAATATCCTAACCCTTCTGGTCGACTTCCTATTCCTTAGGCAGCCATTTGCATTACTTTCTACGCATAAACGATCAACAAAATGACTTAAATTACTTGGTAGTAAATAAATCCTATTGAATAGTAAATCACATATAATTATTTTAATTTTATTTATTAAGTATGTATATTATATGGCAAATATATCAATACAACTTAAAACGATGATATCAACGACAGCCAAGAAGGTGTCGTTGAGATTATCGTAAAAGTGACGTTTGATTGTTTGTCGAATTCGAATATTCGTCTCTAACATTTTCAACTAAGAGTAGAGCTAGACCGATAATATCGAAAATGTTTCGTTCGTTCAATCATCGAATACGATGTTACTAAGAGTAGGATTCGACACGACTAATGCCACGATATATCGAATATCGATTTTAGGAGTAGGCCCCCTGATGACTCGTAGGCTCGTTTGCGTTCGTTTTCCATAAAAAAATTTAAAGTGATGCACCAAAAATACACAAACGTCAAACTCAATGCCTTAGGGTACGTAAGTTAAAAAAATTACAAATACTCGGTAACCCATGTATTTTTGTTTTGTTGGATGCGGCAAATACCTTGGTGCTATTTCTATACTAGTATCTTTAATTTTAACTTTGTGTTAATGTGTGTTAATTGCTTAAATAGAAGTTAGTTCTAAAGTCTTTTTTTTTCGACGTTTTCACAGCTGTCATAGTCTATCTAGACGTATAAATAATCTAAGCTTGGAAGTTTTGTAGTCGTTCATAATACACAATAATACATTAATGAATTTCATTTCATTTAATTTATTATTAATTATAATTAAATACATTGTTCTTTATGCCTATTATAAATTTACAGTCTCAGTCTCAAAAACAGAAACAAAGAGGCACCTTTAAATTAAATTCCTCTGGACTAGGAAACCCTGTGCAGAGCCAACCAGTGATTACCGTCTGCTATGTAATTTTATTTAATGTTAATAATTAATGAAATAGAACTAAGACTAACACTTAAACAATATTTATCTAACTTTAAAGCATACCTATCTTATAATAAGAACTGTATAAAATTAAATAATAATAGATAAAGCAAATATTTATATAGATAAAGCAAAGTTATAAATAAATACTAGTGGACCCAACAGACGTTAGGAGAAGTTCACTAACATACACATGAGCAGGAGAATTATATTATATGGACGGAATTGAGAATCTAAACCAATCTCAAATTCACTGAAACAAACAAAAAAAATCATCAAAATCGGTCCAGCCGTTTAGGAGGTAGTTTAATTGTGAAGCTAAACCATTCTCGAATCCACCTGAAGACACACACCTATCTCAAATTCACTGGAACACACAAAAATATCATCAAAATCGGTCCAGCCGTTTAGGAGGTAGTTCAATTGTGAATCTAAACCATCCTCGAATCCCCTTGAATTCACACAAAAAAATTCATCAAAATCGGTCCAGCCGTCTAGGAGAAGTTCAGTGACATACACACGCACACAAGAAATATATATATAAAGATTCATAATTAAATATATAAAGTTATATAAATTTTGAGTAAGTAATAACACAGTTATTATTAGCAGGCTCTGGAAAATCATTAAAAAGACTGGTGGACCTCGACAACTGCATCGAGATCACGAAACATCGCCCCGACAGCTCCGAGTCTGAGTCAACCACCGACGACGACACCGATTACGACTGATTGTATGTGTTGTACTTCCTGTTTGTATCTCACTTTGTAAATGTTGGAGGTGCTCTCAGTTCTGTGTCGATACTGAGTGTACATCTTGCGGGTATCAAGGAGTAGGGCACATATTGTAATGACGCTCATATTATTTAAATTCAGTTGAAATATTGCATCGAACCGACAGCGAAATTATAAATGTATCTTGTTAATATGATCTTGTCTTGTTAAAGTCTGTGTCCGCCATATTGGTGACGTCAATCACCAATATGGCGGCCTGTTCCCAAGCCAAAGCGCGGGGAACTCTCAAGTGCTTGAGTCAGTCATGTGAAATGGGTACATGCAAAAACCATTAAATGTAGATAATATAACGTGGTACAGGAGTACTATGTTATATGGGTTTTTAATACACAAATTTAATAAAATATTTAAGAATTAAAGAAGACTTTATGTTATTTTTAAAAGTTAGTAATTCTGCATTCAAAGATTTTCTAAAAATTACTTGCCTCGTCTGGGAATCGAACCGACTTAAATGTAAAAAACAATCACCCCTACTCTTATGATGCCAATCGAAAGAATGGCCAAAAACTAATAACTCTTCTTAAGTAACATAGTATTTTAAAAGAAAGTAGTCAATAAAGTGGGTATTTTTTTGTAAATTAATTAATTAAATGCTCAAAATGTGATCCCTCTTGTCTTACGCAAATCGCCAAGCTTTTAATGAGTCCGCTGCCTGTTGATTTTCTTATCATTTTATGGTGAATACTCGATATGATATGGCACAATTCTGTTTGTAACTCGCCCACTCGTATCGTTTTTTGTATAGCATATCTTTCACGTATTTCCAAAAGAAGAAATCTATTGGTGTGGTGTAAGGTCCGGGGATCTGGCCGGCCATCTAATCGGTCCATTCGTACCAATCCAAGTATAAAAACATTCATTTTACGTTGTTCCTTTCTTTTAAAATACTATGTTACTTAAGAAGAGTAATTAGTTTTTGGCCATTCTTTCGATTGGCATTATAAACGTAGGGGTGTTTTGTTTTACATTTCAGTCGGTTCGATTCCCAGACTAGGCAAGTATTTTTTGGAAAATCTTTGAATGCAGAATAACCTAACTTTTAAAAATAACAAAGTCTTCTTTCAGTAAAATAGCATATCTTCGATATTTAAGGTACTTTCCCTTCATGTCCCATAACTTTGGGACACCCTGTATACTTGTAAACTGGACTCGAGTCGACTTTACCATAGCGAGCGTGACCCAATCAATAAAGTGCTCAGTTATAGAAGTTTTCACTTCAAAATAAAATTTGTAATCTTGTATAGAAAACACGAATTTGTTTAAATTTAAATTTTATTTTAAATTATTTTGTAATCCAATGATTTAATTCAAATGACAACATTTTTTTATAAATGTATAACGAATAAAGTATTATCTGTATGTTAAAATATTAGTACCAGATATTGTGACTATGTGTGATACGTTAATCAATATGTTCTTGTGATATTATATTTGTTACTAGCTAGTGCCACGTGGCGCAGGCCGCTGTACAATGAAACAAAATGGCAGCAACTCTAGTCACTATTGTAAATGTTCTCTTTTTATCTCCGTGCGTTACGTTTGACCGAGAGAGGCGCCATCTTGAATATTTTTTTATATGACAATAGGGGACGCGACGAGCGGGACTTTCAGTTGATGGTTATTGATACGCCCTGCCCATTATAATTCAGTGCCGCTCAGGATTCTTGAAAAACTCAAAAATTCTGAGCTGAACTACAATTGTGCTCGTCACCTTGAGACATAAGATGTTAAGTCTCATTTAAATGCCTAGTAATTTCACTAGCTATGGCGCCCTTCAGACCGAAACACAGTAATGCTTACACATTACTGCTTCACGGAAAAAATAGGCGCCGTTGTGGTACCCGTAAACAAGCCGGCATCCTGTGCAAAGGAGCCTCCCACTGATAAAATCATATCATACTAATGAATTATTTTTTGTGGGCTTTTTGGCACTAGCGATTCATTAGATTAGTGTTAGGTAGAGTTATGATCCAAGTTGTGAGTAAAGCAATATTTTGTGTGCGGTATTAAAGTAGCAAGTAAGTAGGTACTTATCTAATAATATTTGTACTGTATTGAGTTTGAATAGATCAAGGAGTAGTGTTGATTAATTGAAGCTAATTTGACCCAATGACAGAAAATTAGTTAAATGTGACATTATTACTATAAGGGGCTGTTTCACAGTGTCCAAGAAAAGTAGTAGATTGTCATAGGCTAATAATAAATTAATGGCTACATAAAAGTTCCAGATTTAACTGACAGTTCTGTTTGACGAAATGAAAATATTAAAAAGTGATGGTTTTTAGTGAAAATTTTATTTGATATTTTTTACATTTTTCTATTTTTATATATTTTTAAATAGCACTTCTACTACTATTTTCACAATAAAATGAATTATCACATAATTGTATACTGTTAACGTAACGAAATTTGCGAACGTCAAGTAATCAATTATCATTAGCCTTTCTTAATTGTCAATAAGTTTAACATAAACAAACCATATGCCAAACATTGTCGTAGAGGAGCCCGAGCGGGGATTTTGGGATTTATTCGAGTGCGTCAGAATAACATAAGAGGGACAAACTAGCACCTTGTGAAGTACTCCCAACATACCTGAGTCCTGTATATAGGGTCGAACATCTAGAGCAGCTGATCTAGTAAAAAAATCGATCCTTGGAACAACTTGAGCGCGTCAAATTGAGGTAAGGTAAGTTAATTATATGCAATAAAGTGTGTATTTCAATAACCTAACAATTTGAGTGTTACATAAGCAAATCAGTAAGTCACAAAGTTGCAAACCATCAAGTTAAGGTCGACACAATTGTCATATTATGTGTCAGAATGACAATTACTGATGACACTGATGACATGATGAACCGTCTGTATGAATAATCTGACGCGCTTGAGTATTTCATGGTCACGATTTTTTTCGCATTTTCATAAATTGGTCACGTCCAAACCGTCAGCCTTTTAGCCAGGAGCGGTGTAATAGTAGATTGTTAACCGAGGGTCGGAAGAATCAATCCCCGAGGCATTTAGACGCCCGAGCGCAGTAAGGGCGGTTGTAGTCCGAGTAGGAATTGATTCTTTTACCCGTGTTATTTCATTTCGAATATGAGGAAAATAAAAGTAGTTGTTTATCTAAACTATTTATTGATAATATTATATAATATTATTAGTAAGTAGTTAAAATTAATTGTCAAATTAGGACAATTTATGTCGACTTTTTAAATTTTTAATATGAAACTCACCGCGTAATTGTTGCGGCTTATTCCGCTCAAAGAAGTTTGCGCTAAGTTCACACTGGCTGTTTAGAAAGTCACATGGCCGCAGCATTTTTTAATTAGTTTTTTTTACATAAAACTCTTCACAGCTGACAGACAGTTCTATTTGTAAAGTTCATTCTGACCCTTAGGTGGGAAGTAATTTGTATGAGTTTTTCCCTCTATATGGAGGGAAGCAGCATTTTCCACCCAATAGTCAGATCAAAACAACATTACTTTCCGAGTAGGTATGCGAAATGAAAAAGTTTTTTTTTTCCTATTTTCTACCCCTTCGTTCAGCAGATTAATATTTTCCCGTTATTAGTGGGGCGCATACCCTATTAATATCTGAAGCGCTTGAGTATTTATTTGTGACTCCTTTTTTACATTGTTGGACACGCTCCACCCTTTATATCATCTAACCTACACAATCCAAAAGGTGCCCCCGACGTAAATCCCTATTTAGTCTCTTGGGCTCCCCTACCATTATATAAATTGACATTGTTTTGTCAAATACTTGTCACACTGTCAGGCGATCCATCAGAAAACTAAGATATCTGCTACTACACCCATCCTTTAATTTAAATGGCACTTACCTGCTATATTTACATTGTAAAACGCAACAACCTAACAATCTTAACAACTAACGCAAATGATGTCTTTATTCGATAGAAGTAGCAAGTAGCCTATCAGGAACTTAAGTTAGACATTGTGAAACAGCCCCTTAACCCTTGATTTAAATTTTCCGATACAACATTTCTGATGAAACACAACGGCAGTCGTGGGGAGATCAATGAACAATAAAGATCTTTTCATTCTGAGATTTTCTTGTAGGTGAGAGGGACAGGCGTTACTCTCGATTAATCCAACACATTGAGGCCCTTTTTATACGCTTTATATTAGCTTCACCTGTATGTTTGTATGTTTGTAACCGACTTCTTTGGGCGCGATTTTGACCCATTTTATACGGTTAGATTTCGTTCAAACTTTGTAGATTTATCGAGGACCGATGACATTACACTAATTTGACTAAAAAATGAAAAATAAATAATAGTTAAAAAAAACTAAAAAGCACGCCTTATATAAAATTCAACAAAAAAATTGAAAATAAATTTAAATTTAAAATAGTGTAAAAAAAATATATTTTATTGTAAAAAAAAGCGTGGGGTGCTTTTTAAGATATTATTAAAATAATAATTCTTCTACATCCCTTCTTGTAGGTGAGAGGGACAGGCGTTACTCTCGCTTAATCCAACTCATTGAGGGCTTTTTTTTTCAATAAATGTTTAAGAAATTACCTCATACCTCATCAAGTACAGCAGTAATCTACATGCGAAATAAGTTTTGACGTCCTCCAGTTCAGCGGCCTGCGCTATCTCGAGCTAATGCCATATTGTTAATGTACTCATAGGTGCCAACTATAAATGGTGCGCTGTGATCTAGGTACTCCGCACTTCTAGGGTACTCCGTCTTTTCCACATCAAACTAAGTGTTCATCACGTGTAACATACCTAACTATAAATATTTACTAGAAATTCTTAATTACGGGGTATCGCAATATTTTTTTTTTATAAAAACCATGACTGAGACAAAAATGGTTGTGCGACTTTTGATAATATTGTATAGTTTGAAGAATATGTATAATTAATGTAGTAACTACTTCGTTCTTTTAACAGCTCATTGAATTGAACTGTTTTGAATAATGGTTAGAGTCAAATTACGCTCTAAAGATGACATTCAAATCATCTGCGTTTTATTTAAGCGCATATTTTTTACAACTTAACAGTGTAAAATGAAAATATTTGGTATATTTCATATTTTCAATTGTGTGTAGAACTAAAAAATAAAAGCGTTGTGTTGTTGACCCACCGCCAGCGAGGAAGCGGCTAACTTCTCGTTCATTGCACGCAGTGGAAGAAGCACCTTAACAATCACCTGAGCTGATACAATCATAACATTGCTATTGAATCCTAATAAAAAAAAATATGCTAGAGGCCGTATTCTACTAGTGGTTCTAGTTGTATTTACATGCCTACCTAATGCTTGATGCATACTATGTTGAGATTAATTTTACCTAAAATGCAGGGTTTAATTGTTTGGATTTTAATCATACTTCACAACCATATTGTGTCATAAACTTTTTTTTTAAATGAAAATAAGGGACGAGACGAGCAGGACGTTCAGCTACTGGTAATTGATACGCCCTACCCATTCCATTGCAGTGCCGCTCAGGATTCTTGAAAAACCCAAAAATTCTGAGCGGCACAACAATTGTGCTCGTCACCTTGAGACATGAGATGTTAATTCTCATTTGCCCAGTAATTTCACTAGCTTCGACGCCCTGCAGACCAAAACAGTTATACCATTAGGTGATCCGCATGTTAATTTCTATTCCATAAATAAAAATTGGTTGATATTACACGAAGTTTACTCGAAATAAAACTCATTTCAAGGAATATTTGCATTTAATATTAACATTTAAGTCATTACTAGTATGTAGTCATCTTGCCATTGAACTGTATAAATAGAATATAAATTGTAATAAAAAACTAAACATATGTATCTTGTTTTATTTAGATTTAGAGAGAGAAAACGGAAAAACTCTCAGTGGCAACATATTTTTGATTTATATTGTGATATTGAAGAATTTTTGGATGTAGGTCGAAGGAGGTAAGACTGCTGTTGGAGGTACCTACTGGTTAAAAGTTTTAAAATATTCTATTGAGTTTCTTACTTATATCAGGCCTGTGTCACTCCTCGTGTAGGTATCAAAAACTTACGTGCCGTGTACACGGCATCACCAGTGCTGTTGTCTGCATAGGCAATGTATGTTGGAGTCCAACATATCATTGACAAAAGTGGTTTACATAGTATTAATACTAGAAATAAGCCATTGCCATACCTGCAACAAGAATCCATAAAGTAATTAATTCTTTTAAGTGTCAGTGTATTCGTTTCTATAATAAACTCCCCGAACAGATACTAAATATGTCTATAAACAAATTTAAACAAAAATTACATCTAAACAAAAGCCTTCATAATAAGTAAATTAAGCAGCAAAGGCTATTACAATATCCAAGATTATTTAAATGATAAAGCAGCCTCGAATTGAATTGAATTGCTCTACTTAGTGTGACTTGTTTTTATGTGATTTTAATTGGTTGATGTTTTTTATTCTATTCCCGATCCTCAACACTAATCTATGAGAAACATAGCGGCACTAGGTCGCTACTTCACGCAGGTATTCTGTGCTAGTGTGGTAATTAACCCGGACGAGTCTGGCCCGATTGTGCTGACGTCATAAGATGGCTGCGCTCTCCCACTTCTAAAAAGCCGTTAGTCGTCTCTTACTAGTTACGACACCCTTGGCACAGTAGACATATATATCAGTATGGAAACTAAGCCTAGTTGATAAAATACTTACCTACATGTGCGTACACTCCATTGAAGCAATAGGGTTGTCAGGTTATTTTTGTAACCGACTTTAAAAAAGGAGAGTTTTGGAACGAAGTTCGTTTAGGGCGTTGCGGAGAGTAAAAAAGGGAAAAAGCGTAAGATTTTTATGTATAGTGTAGGTATGTATGATAGCTATATAGTGTATAATATTATAATCAACGTGGTGACTGTTATGTAATATTTTTAAACAACATTTTATTGAATGTTTTTCTTGGAAATATTTATTTTGGATTTTTTTTTATTATCGTTGAAATATTTTATTTGAAATATTGACGGTAACTTTGAAATATGTCTTTTTAAACTTTGTCCGTTGAAGTTTCTCTTCTACCACAGTCTTAAGAAACTCTTCCCTGCAGTCATCCCACGAACTTGTCTAGAATCATTGTTTTCGTGAGTGTCAAGAACAACTAACATCTATTACGAGATACAAGATGGTGGATGGATATGACTTTTTTAATACAATCAATATAGGTATCATTTTCGAGCATTTCGGGAGTGTCAATAACGAATATGACATCTACTTTGAGATCCAAGATGACAGATGTGACTTTTACAATAAAAACAATTGGGTATCATTTTCGGGAGTATCAATTACAAATATGACACCCATTTCAAGATCCGCGATGGTGGATGTGATATTTTCAATAAAATCAATTTGGGTATAATTTTTGAGATTTTCGGGAGTATCGGTGAACACACAATTTTATTTCAAAAGTCGAGCATTATCGGCTTCAACACCTTGGAGAATCATGAAAACAATACCCATGATAAAAAAAGTTGATAATTTCATGCAGCCACCATCTTGGATTTACATTCTGACAGCACTATCTATTTCAGCACCCTCAATAACCATGAAAAGACACGCGTGATGAAAAAGTTCATATTTTTTTGCAGGACAGGCCGGTCTCGATTTCGTAATAGATGGAGTGATGACATAGTAGAAACAGCAGGAAATATTAGCGCCATTCTGATGTCACTTGCTCCCTTTTCTTATCACGCGACACTCGTGTGACATCCACTGATTTTCGGTTTGTGTGTTTTTGTTGAGTATCCTTTTAGGATATCATACGTTGGGTTGAGTATTTATATTCATTCGTACCGATACGTCAATTATTCAGTTGAGTACACTGTTTTCTGTGATAGAGGAATTTCGTAATGGTGCACCGCTACTACTAATTTCGCAGGTTGGAAACCGCGTTGCTGTTAGGAATCAGCGTTCCAATAGTCACAAAAATTGCCAAAGAAGCCTACAGAAACAGTGGCATGGAGCAAAAAAAGGTGTCTACACCAAAAGGGTTAAAGTTACATGCATTGACGATTTTGAAACCGATGCAATTCGTCGTCATATATATACGAGTACTAACAACGGAAATTCCGACATTAAGAAGAATGGTAATTTCCACAGATACCTAATCTAAACTAAAGTTTCAAAGTTTCACTGAGAAATACTGGTTTGTTCCGTGGCCATAAATATCGCTAGGTAACGTGTTACGACCAATTGGATTTTATTTCAAAAAGTCTGATAGGAGCAAAATTTTATTGGAATGCCACGACATAGCACTGGGTTGATGTGACTAAGGAAATCTAAACTAATCGACGAATGTTCAAATGCGAGACTTGGCTGAATGCTAATCATACTATATCAAAATTGTGGATTGACGACACTGCAGCATCCACTTCGCCTGTGCCTATAGGCAAGGGCTGACGCTTTATATTTTGCCACGCGGGCACTGCAAATGGATTTGTAGCAGATGCTGTAATGGCTGACAGGCACTCAAAGAAAAATTAAAAGAAATAAATATTATGACTGTTTATTGTCAGTACATTCATGTAAATTTAATAAACGTTCACAAAAATCGTCACCTTTTTGCTCTAAATAGTGATTTTCATTATTATAACACTAAACAGTTATTTTTTTAAGTAATAACCCTCACTTCTGGGATTAATTACACAAATTAAATTTGAAAACAAAATTTATGATCGATGCGAGACTCGAACCCGCGACCTTTCACGGAACCGGCGAGCTTTCACGTTCCGTGAGGGCGCTCTTCCTTATACACTAGAAATAAGGGATTGCTTGTAACTTAGTAGGCTTCATAAGATACATAAGAACTTTAGGGGTAAATCTATACACTTTTATAATAAAGTATACAGTCGCTGGGACTGTTCACGCATTATCTATAAATATATTTAAATGTTTTATCAAAAAATGGCTATGTCGTAAATCTTACTACTCAACAGCTGAATATCTAAGTGATCGGACAAACTGGGACTAGATTATAATTATTTTATAGCAATAACAACGACAGTACAGTAGTGTATATTTTATTTAAAAGTAGTGCAAATAAAATATTCCTAAGAGAGTTTCTTGCGCTGACTCTTACTTCTCAGAGCGCCATTTGTTTGGTAGTGATAGAAATGACATCAAAAATTCAAAGAGAAAAAATTTTGAGAAAATAAATGCCTTTGATTACTTTTGCCTTTTAATTATCACTACAAAGTTAAGATGGTACCTAACTGCTAAATAAGACGATAAACATTTATTATTATCTTATTTATTACAATAAAATATATGGATTTTATCACTAACATTTTTATTTTGATGTAGGCTGAATGTAATATTTATTATTAACCCATTGATGTATTTTTTTAATGAAAATAGGGGCCGAGACAAGCAGTACGTTCAGCTGATGGTAATTGATACGCCCTACCCATTACAATTTAATGCTGCTCAGGATTCATGAAAAATCCAAAAATTCTGAGCGGCACTACAATTGCACTCGACACATTGAGACATAAGATGTTGTCTCATTTGCCCAGTAATTTCACAAGCTACGACGCCCTTCAGACTGAAAGACAGTAAAGTTTACACATTACTGCTTCACGGCAGAAATGTTGAGATACCCATAATCTAGCCGGCTTCTTGTGCAAAGTAGTAAATAAAATAATAAATCAAACTTGAATACAATTAAATTGCAGTTTTGAATATTTTCTTTATTTTATTTCAAACTATTTTGTGTAAGGGTGCAGTTTCTACTTTATAAACTCAATATTTCCTAACCAAACATATTTAATATGAGGTTGGTAAGTAGAGTATTTAAATCACATTTTTATGTGCAGATTTTAATTAAACTGATTTTAAGAAAATTTATTGAATTAGGCGTTACTTTGCGGAAATCCATAATTATACAAATGATTTAAGTTTTAGTCTCGTGCCAGACTTTGGCGAGACAGCACGTCCTGAGGATGCCTCGTGTAGAGGCGAAACACGTGTCGAATTGTTTTAAAAACAAATATTGGCGGAATTAACACTAAAGAAAACTTAATCATTTGTATGATTTTAAGAATATAGTAGGGTATGATTGTCAACTTTGTGTTATTTAACAAAGCTGATTTACGGCCGTTTCAGTAAGGTATCTTTAGTTACGGATACATTGCTGTAAATTGCTGAAACGGTGACCGTTTAATGACAATATCTTATCTATCCCTAGTTATGTCGAATATAGTTATAGTCCAATGCTTTATGTCGATAGGTTATTGAAATGTAAGTAAGCGGAAAAGGATATATTTGTCTACCTCTAGTAAGTTAAACTAAGGATAGATAGGTTATTGAAAACGGCCGTTAAAGATCGAGCTCAGATTTAATTTCGTGAAAGCAGATTTGATTTGAATTTGGAAATTATGATCACAACAATAGTTATGGATATCGTATCCGAGGTTCTCGAGGGTGCAGAGACCGAATTTGGGATTAGTTTGAAAACTTCAAGATGGCCGCCGCGCAATATTATTTTTGGGGCTGTTGGTATGTATACAAGCTGGTCATAATGATAACCCTAATGGCATATTTCGGAAATTGTGCCACAAGGAACTAAAATAGTTGAAATCAGGAAACTGTGGCTAACGAAGACGAACACGAAACATTTGTAAACTTCAGTATCTTCTTCACTGCATAGGTACCTACTTCGTCTGGTTACGGAAATTTAAATACAATGTGTAACAGGAAGGTGTGACATTACAGGTGTATTACACATACTAGATTTCATTTATATTAAACTTTCTATTATCAACTCATAACAATATAATATACTATTTACCTACCTACCTACTTAGAACGTCTTTTCAGTCTAATATTGCATGTTAATCAAAAAATAATATGAGTTGCACTCCGGGAGTGCTGCTACAAGTGAAAACTTGAACATTAACGTTGTGCATTTTTTAAACTTTTGGAATGGTTTGTTATTAATTTCGCACGATTTGTTTTATTTATCGGCATAAAAGTACTACTTGCATTTATGTGGTTAAATACAAGATTCATTTATTGCGTTATCGTATACAAAAATAACAATAATATTGTTATTTTAATATAATATATAATATTGTTATATATTATATAAAAATTGGCACTTCAGAATTATTACAATTATATTACTCTCAGAAAAATTAACCCTCATCCATAATATTAAACTGTAATAATAATATAAATCAATATTTATCCATAAGTCTCTCATCCATAATTTCATCGACTACCTTATGAATTTTCAATCGGCCCACGTGTCCTGACGCGAGTTTAACATTTTATACCCATCCCAAGAAAAGTGCTCAACGCCGCTAAAGAAGTAGAAGAGAAGCTAGAAGACGCAATTAAAAAAAACACATTAATGACACGATGATAACGTCCACCTCTTTAAGAGGTGGGACGTTATCGCGAACCCACCACACTCAACCCTGATGAAGGACCTCAGAATGGTCCGAAACTAGTCGGTACCGACACCGAAAAAAACGTTAGTATTAATTAATGATCAACGCACATCCCACCACACCTATCAACTACAACGTGTTATAACCCGTCTAATTGAATTCGCTTTTTACATTATTTCTTCATTACGAAATAAAACTAAAAATATTGTGCGATAACTTCATGGATATTTTATCCACTTTTTACAATATAGTTCTTGGGCTCGCCGCGATCAAAAACTGTGACTCCACTGTGATAAAAAAACTATTAGGTACTTATTTCGCAAAATAGAAATTCTGATCTTTCTTTATAATATCCTAAGTGTAAAACCATATTTAAAGGAGCGCTAGCGCATTCGCTTATTGCGTGTGAGTGTGGTTCGATAATGCTAATAATTAAACGTAAACCTTTACGTAAACGTAAAAATGTGACCCTTTTATTTTGAAATTATTCGACCGCAGATTTTAACCACGGACGGGTTTTTACCAAGGGCCAGCGTATAAGTTTGACCTGTGGTTTAATAAGCTATAATAACACTATTATTGTGAAGAAAACTTGTTTCTTTCAATATCTGCACTCGATACATAAATTGATTGGCCAAATAGATTTTATACGATTTTTAATTAAAATGTCATTGTAAAAATGACAGAATACAGTCGTATGTCTGAATGATGTGATAACTTGTTTAGCATAAATAAAATTAATTACCTAGGAGATATTTAAAATTCCTTCCATCTTAATATGGAACAGTTATCTTTTCCTACGTCTACAAATCATATAAGCGAAGTAAAAACTGAATCACAAAAAAGTAATGGTAGCGATTCTGAATCTCTGTATTGTGTCGAAATTGATGCCCTTGAAGGTAAATACTAATAATCAAAACTTATTATAGTATTTATGTAATAGTATGTACAAGTGTTGATTGATTACCTAAACTTGGATAGTATTGCTTTTAATCAGTAGGGACATGCAATTAGGGACAAACCTAATGATTTAATTTATACACGTAGTAGAAAAACATTCTCACCAACATTAAAATTTGTTATAATTAATACGCCGCGTCAGGTATTGATAATAATACTCATCTTCTATTTTATGTGACATGATTTCTCAGAAAATGCTTATTAAGTAGATATTGATTAGATTGCAACTCTGTTGAGTGGACTGTTTGTAGTTATGTATCGTTCTTGCTCGGGTCCACAATCCACATTATTATTTTGAACGATGGCGAATGCAATCAAAGAAACGAAAGAGAAAGTTTATGCGTAACGAAGCAAATGACAGAGAAGGGAGACCTTTATCTAGTTTTCGTACATTGCCGTTGAGAGGAGCGTAAAGGTCGGACCGCATTAGAGCGGCGCTGCGCTGCGCGTCGCTCCACATAGCTCGACGGTACCTATCGAATTTCAACTGCAGTAAGCGGCAGCTGGCGACCTTTCTATACCAGTTCGCGTGCGAACAACCTTACATGATGAGCGATAGTGACGAGAATATAGTCATTATTTCTTTATTGTGTGCAGAAAAGAGCGAATTATGGAAGAGATTTTAAATTTCCTAACAAGCAAAAACAATAACAACAACACAAACACACAAGAAAACAACAGGAAGGCAACAAGCAACGAGCACTCCAGGCCCTTCCAAACAACCATAATAAACTATAGAAGAAAAACGTATAAAAACACAAGAAACATATCTTCCAAGGTTGATCACGACGGAAGATTATGACCAAAACCCACAAAGGACATCATCATACCACACAAAAAGCAACGAAGAAAAATAATCATCTTTATGTAGGTATCAAGAAAAAGTATATTGTACCTATCAAGACACAATTTACTAAAATATAAATTTAAGTAATAATTAAAGTAATAACTATAAATTAAACTAATTAAAATAAACAGAAACTAAATACTATTATAGAATACCTAGATATAATTATGATAGGTTAAAATATAAAAAAAATATTTAGAAATTAAGTATACAAATGATTTAAGTTTTCCTTAGTGTTAATTCCGCCAATATTTGTTTTTAAAACAATTCGCGTGTTTCGCCTCTACATGAGGCATCCTCAGGCAGTTGTCTCGCCAAAATCTGGCACGAGACTATTACTACCAGCAACGCACCGCTTGCTGTGTCGCACTGACCGTCGCTGCACTTTGGGTCGCGGCGCTGCACTTCATAATATTCTCTCATGCACATACGTATTATGAAATAATTTTAATAAAATTTCGACGGTTTGTGTTGTTGCTGTGCAGTGCTGCACAGCGCTGTAATGCGATCCAGCCTTAAAATGAAAACTTATAGCTGTCCGGTAAATGGAGCGTACACTTTTGGAGGGGTCACAGCAGTGAAAAATGCGGTCCATGTTTATTTGCAAAATTCAGTTTCATAAAATACAATTATTATTGTGAAGTTTGCAAAAAATTAAGTACCTATATAAGGATGGCTGGTCCTTCAACACCATCTTTTATCAAGAACCTAAGACGTTGTTCGATAATTTTCTTGACGGCAGACCACAGACACAGAGCAGTGTCTTATGTCAACTTCAGATTCCGTCATAATCAGACTCCAGCAGGCCACAGCCGTAGCCTAGGAAACGGGTGTAGCTACAACAACAGAAGATTACCTAGTTACATAAAGTTTATTATTATAATATTATCTATCTTACTTAATATCCGTTAGTCATTATTATATTGGCGTTAAGAGTTCTGTGAAGTTTTAAATTCAACATCACATTTCATTCGTTGGCAGTGGCGAAATTATTGACTAATTATTGGTATGACTGGCAGGTTGGTTTTTATTTTAATATTTAAAAATAGAATTCGTAAATGTTTCTATTTTCTAGCAACAACCACAAGTTCACTTGTTTATCGTTCACCGAATACACCGATAGCTGTTTTCATTATGAGTGACAACGATTACGTATCAATTTTATCATAAGTATTGGTAGAGGGGTCGATTGATACACCTAGGTAGCGCCTGGTACGGCCCTTGCTTATCACGCACACAAGTAAATTTTTTAAATAACAGTGATTATACCTCTTAACAGTCCGACTACAATTTTTTCACAGAATGACATAGCTTCTATAACATTTTTCTTTTCATTTCACACAAATATAGAACTTATGTTTATATTGTAAAAAGAGACACTAATATATATTTGTGACTGTTATTAAGCTAACGGTGCATGAAACACAAGGGCAGGTGGTGTCAACAGAGCGTAACACACCTACACCTGCCCTCCCCTGCTGTTACACCACACAACCACTGAGACAAGGCAAGCTCAATCTGCACTAGCATAGAAACAGTTGTTAGATCAATAGTATGCATTATAATATTTCCATGTCACAATATGGACCCGTTGTGTTAAAATTAGTGAAAGATTTTGTGTGACAAACAAGTGCAAAATGTCTGAGATGGGGTTTGAAAATGTGTTTTACCTTGAAAGTGAGTGTTTTATATTTGTGTGGAGGTAGGAAGGAGGTGGTGAGGGATGGTGTTGCCTGGAAACACTCCTCGGATACTCCGAGCTGAGACAGATCAATAAAATCTCCACCTGTTTGGATGATGTTATGCCACTGATATTATTCATTGCAAATATTTGATTATTTAAATTTGGGCTGTTTTAAATTTATGTTAAGATACAAAACAACTAAGTATACCTTTTTTAACTTATTTTATAAATGAGATAATAAGAATTTTAGCTAGTAAAAGAATTGTATTAATAATAATTAAGAAGGGAATCATTTACATAATATAAAATTAGTTTATAATTACTAATTGCAGTAGTAGGATTTTAGGGGAGGGTTGTAAACTCATCCAATTTACTAATTGAAATCTTCCTGTTCTTTTATAAAGCAGTTTGTAGTTGTAGCTAATTATTTGATATTCAAGAATATAATTATTAACAGATTGAAGATTTAACAATTTTAATTGAAATATATTTTTTTTTATATTTTTGCCGACAGTTCATATAATATTAATTAATTAATTCCTGATTTACAATTTTATAGAGTTTGATGATAGTACCTACAGGATGAACTATGTTATTATCATCACCGTGTTATAGTGCAAATTATTAACACAATATATATATTTATGTAAACTAATATTTTAATGTTTTTTATAAATATATATAATTGTTAACTTAGATTAAGGATTACGCTGCGGTCCAACTAGATACCACACTACCTAAAAACAATAGCTTTTTTATTACGGCAACTATTAGATACTTGTGTGTGTGGCATCCTGACACTCAATGGCATCTTTCAAATTTTGTAACATATGCTTCGTGTTATTTTACATTGACATTAATAAAATACAAAATACTTACTGATGATTTTAAGTGATCCCAGTGTCTTTCTTATTTCTTGTAGTATTATTTTTAGAAAGTATTACTATGCAACCCAGGATTTTAGTTTTTTAGTTTTAACATGTGGCACATCAATGTCACACATTGTTCGAGACTGGCTCAAGTACAACCACTTGGGCATAGGATTTGTTGCTGGTTAGTAGTAGGTTGGTTGTTGCTTTTGCTACATGTTATAATTTTCTTGCTATCTCAACAAAATTGAAATGAATACTTACATGGATCTAGAAAACCAATTCTGAATATTTTGTTACAACTCTATGTCTGTCTATTTCGTCCTGCTTATATCCAAAACATAGTTTTATTTAATTTTAATTTCGATTTTACATAAAGAAATCTGCATAAATCTGTGTCAACACAGTCATCTTTTTACCTATATTTGAGTGCATTTAGTTTTATTGAAGTAGATATTAGTTTTATGCAGGAAGAGTTTTTTCCCTTAGTAATAAAGTCCATAAAAAGGGGCAGAATAGCTTTATATATACACAAATTCCCAACGAAAAATTCTCAAACCTTGGTAGATGTACCGCCATCATTCAAGTGTGGTATGATCGCGTCACTGCTTCACCCAATCATGTGGTGTTTGTTATATGGGTTTCACTATATTACTTTTGAGAAGCTCTTTCTGTGTTCAACCTGTATTTTTTTATTTAGCTATTTGACACGAGGGCTGACGATTGAAACATTTTAACGAGCTTCGCAGCTTCGTCAATTCAATAAATATTCTAATCGGAAATTATGTATTGCAGTGAAATTATCACAAAATGCTTCCCCCACCGGGTGCAATAATTTACAGATCTCATTCCATTAAAAGATCTTTTGGTTCTTTAATTAGTAAGAGACGTTCGTCCGTAGTTTCCTTTCGCCGTTATTGGATAAATGTGGAAACAGCAAAGTAGAAGATTATTTATTATTATATTATATACTCAACTTATTTGTTTGCAGACTTTGAGTGCGCGGGCGACGAAGTTCTTGTGGAGTGTTCGCCGCCCGCCTCGCCCAACATGGCGGCCCAGCTCGCTGCTCCGGCGCAGGTTCTAATTTAGTATTTTATTTCATTGATGCCTGGTTTTATTAAATTTATAGATAACTTTCAAAGAGGTGAAGTACCATATCTATCTATATCCATATATAATGAAAATTGTCTTTTTTTGAGGCTCAATCACGCCTAAACCACTGATCGTATCGACTTGAGACTACCTTCATTCGATGCGAAATTTATATTAGATGGTATTATGACCACTTTTTTTTCGAATTCCAACGTTCCTTTATTAATTTATTTCCTTTTAAAATTCGCACAGCGATGCGGGCAACGGCTAGTTTATTATATAGAATGATTGTCTAGACTCGATTGGCGGCGCATTAAGAATCATGTAGCGGGCGCTCTCATCTACCAAGTGAACCCGGTGCTCAAAGTCAAAGTCAAAAAAACTTTATTGATATAAAATCAACAGATTGCTGGTGAACATCAATCACCAGAATTATAGTCCAAATACATGGTAATTTCATAAAAGTTGATATGTATTTAAAAAAATATGCAATCTAGTAAAATAACACACGGTTAGACCATAAAATTTATGAAAAGTAAAAACAAGACTAGATTGTCTCTAGTCTATTAGACAAGAATTAAATATAATTCCATATTGTTATATCGTTTACGTTATCATTAATATTGTAATAAGCCTTCGATATGAGTCTGCGTTTAATAAATGATTTAAAATTATTTATTGATAATTCGGTTACAGTTTTGGGTAATTTATTGTAAAATTTAATACCATTGCATGCAAAAGAATATTGTTTATTTTACTGAGCTTAGTAGGGGGCACTATAAGCTTGTAGTTATTTCTAGTGTTTAAATTATGGTTGTCGCTTATCTTACTGTATAAATTATAATGTTTATGCACGTGCAGGAGATTGTTATAAATACTTATTCAGGCCATAAATACTGTTACAATTAAAAATAAACAAAATATTATATTTGATTTGCTTGAAACGTAGTACATTGCGGCTATCTCCGATTTCTACTAGATTATAGCCGTCATCTGTCAATCTATCAATGACTGCACGTTTCATACAATCAAGTTATCGCTTTTTTCTTAGAGAGTTTCGCTAGGCTGGTTTGTGGACAAGGCTAATGAAGAAATGAACCGTAACACTTCATTAATACACTATCTTTAGTATGGGCTATTTAGCCCCTTTCTTCGTTTCCCCACGAGTATGACGAGGTTACACCATTGCAGGGAGCCGGCGCTGGCAGTGGGTCTCCCAGTGGTCGGGATCTCATTGTTATACCTGAGATTACCAGTACTTTGCACCTACAACATGCTATACAGGTGGGTAATATTGCAATGACTAAAATATCATTAGTTTCTTTTATATACGATCCCTGTATCCTAAGTCCAACATGACACCACGCTCGCCAAACTTCAGCCAACATTTGGAAGGGTCGCGTTCCTCCACGGTGCGATAATCAAGGAATTTTACTACAACGTACAACCAAATTGTGGGAAGAGGTTCCTTGCGCCGTTTTTCCAGGACGATACGACATACGACAAGGCTTACAACGTCTCTAACGGATATAAATCAACATAGATAAGCAACGCGAATCTATTGTTACTGTAACCGATTTTGATTAGCAAGTCATAAACAGTAAGCCACAATTGGAAGTAGCTCCTTAGTATTTTGAATATTAAACCACCATGAAGCTAATTACACCACGTAAACCACCCTAAAAGGCCGCTAACGTTCTTGTGATTTTTCTGGGCGGCGGCGATCACTTTTGATCATACATACGATTCACCTGATAGTGTGTGATCACCGCGGCCCATACTAATCACAAATCAGAAGAGCGTTGCCGACCTTATAGAGCTTCGAATAAACGTACATATGAAATCGAAAAACCGAAAGTACGTTGTTACGCGGCGGGTGATCGAACCCGGGCACCATTGTAAGAGAGTCAATAGTTCTACCTATTGCACCTCTAACACTTTATTACCATCTCTATGGCATAAAATGCGGGATTTACGGTCATATAGAAGTCATTTTCAAAGTAAGATGCTTAAATAATTAATATGTCTAGATAGAGTCTCTTGCTGTTAGACAACCGATAAAAAAGTCTATTTTTTCGACGTTTTCACTTCTCTTGAAAATTAAAACTCTTACATGTATAGAGGTGTTTTACAAAATTTTGCCCCTATGACCAAAATTAAGACGTTAAAATTTCATTTGGGAAGTTCGTTGGAAGGAATAAGCTACAGTGAAGTGAGGGCGAGCTAAGCTAGTCAATAACAATACGACGCTTTTGGGATTTGGCGATCGCCACCAGGCAATGAATAATTTGAATAATAATGCAATTATTAGTCAATTTATAAGTATGCTGACTTTCTCGCCCCTGTTCCATTGAGCTGTGAGGCATAGCTTTTAAGAAGAGTGGTTGGAAATTGAATAAAATATGTTATTCAGGTGACAACATCCGTGGTGGGAGTGAACGGCGACAGCTCGGGACATTCCAGCCCTACTCCTGACACTCAGCACACCTATATAGTCGCCAGTGAGTATTGATACGTCTGCAGCATGTTGTGTTTTACATTTTTGTTAGAATGTCCACAGGATTAGAGAAACGTAACCACACCAATTATAATTTAAAATGACTTAATTCGCAATTGCCAAGCTGGCTAAGTTATCAGAAGTAACGATTTTACCCACTGGACCAGTGTGATATCCAATCATGTAAATTAATCAGAGAAGTCATCATGTCTTTTCTATAAGAAAATATTTAAAAAAAACTTAGTCTATTTCAACGGGAAAAGTGAACATTGCGCCTTTATTAATTCTTTTAATCAGAATAGTGTGAGTTTCAATTTTAAAGTGGCGAACCTTACGATAAACATTAGTAATAACCATTGACATTAGTATCCTTGGCTCCTTTGGCCCTGAATTTGATGATGAACGGACAAAACCATCTATACTTAGCATACTCAAAACATAACGTTTATAACGAGGTATCAATAGTTGATATTAATATTCAAATCAACGCATTCACTCCCAGGTTTCGAGTATTTTAATTTAATAAGCATATTGATATAGTTTCCTTTCCATATTCCACACAGATTGCCCAACATTGCTTAATGTCGTAAATGTTTGCACCCCTCCAGATTGTGTGTCTAATAGTGGCACATCCACAGGAGCATGTTTTTCTTGCTTTTCGCACCGATGTTATTTATTTGCACTTATGTCGTGTGAAGGATTGAGGAACGGCGGCGACGAGGAGTTTCAGCTCAAGAGCGAGGGCAGCACTGATGAAGAATGCAAGTTCCTTTTTTATTTTATTGCAAACGCCTTGTGTACGTAGCTTTCGCTTTGGTTAATGGACTTATTGAACTTTACAACCAACCACTAACATAAAATCGTATGAACGCAATATATAGATATTATTATTAGTTGGTGGAAGATAACAAGCTTCTTACGTTCATATTCCAAATGCTGTCTTAAAATTGGCTTTGCAAGGCTTACACTCTTGCTGATCTAAACAATTTGTTATGTTTTAAAAGTAATAAATAACCCTCACTTCACACACTTGTGGGATTAATTACACAAATAAAATTTGAAAACAAAATTTCTCTCTATCAATCGAGCCCGCGACTTCTCTTGTTCCGTGCGAGTGGTCTTCCAACAACTACTCTTCCGAAAAACTTAATTTATAAACTTACTCTACTAAAAGTTTTATTGATTTTTTTATGACTAGAAGTTGGTAAGGCGAGCTAGACGGCCACCTGATAGTGATACATCCTGTTCAATTGAAAACCCAATTCTGAAAGCCACTGTGATTGCAATCGTATACAGGTTACCCGTACACTGGTTTGTCTTCTTTTCCATAAAAAGAAAATCGTCATCTTAGGATATGCACAAGATCTTAGCTGTCAGTAGCCCAGTAATTTCGTTACCCCTACAGTAACCGTGCCCTTCAGACTGAATATAGATAGTCATATGACTATATTAATCTATATAGATTATCATATAATACCGACTCCACACTGTCGTCCAAAAGTATAAAACATAATTATTGATAAAAACAGATTAACCACACAAAAAAAATTATTAATTTTGGTAATAAGAAGAAGAGGCAAAAAACTCATTTCTACTCGTTCAAATCAAAATATACAGCTTTAGTTAAGAGTTGGTAAAAAATAAAGGTATAATGCGAGCTCTGTGTCAACATTGCGAAGATATACAAAACTATAATAATTAAGATAACTTTAAATATAACAATATGCGTTGGATTCTATCCTCATTGACCGTAAACAACATACCTAACATTATGTACCCTACATTAATGTTTTCGGTGCTTTTGCGTTATGCCTTATAAAAGCAAAATATTTTATTGTTTCTGAGCATGTTTACAAACTGACGTCATTTTAAACACTTATTTTCTGCTTCATTGATCCACTGGTTTTAATTTAAAGACGCTGATTATTTTAACCAACTATCGTGTAGCTAATGCTATTTGACCCTTAAGTTGACGATGCCTCGAATTCTCGAAACGAAAACAAGAGTATAGTTACTTCACTTTGTCAAATTTAAATGTTATTGGTGCAATATAATTAGAAACAGAGGCGCGGCGTGTCACACTACCGTCTGCTTCCACTAAGTGAATGGACATCATTGATGTATCATGTATTTTGTATTTTATTTTATTGTAATTGGAAAACTTACAGCTAAATACAATAATAGTTAGGAAAATATTTACATAAAAGGTTATTTACAAGTTTTCGCAGATATTTACTAGCTAATTACATAATAAATAGTTACTAGATTAATATTAATAAATCGAGGATAAGAAAATCTGATCTAGCGACATGGTAAGAAAGATTCGTTAGTTTATTTAAGAATGCTATCTATTATACATAAAAAAAAATAATACATAAACGGACGTGCATCTACATGCACGTGTTCAATAAGGGCTGATATTTATTGAATACTATTTTGCTTAGTCACATACTCTTCAGTCTACACTATATTATACTTAATAATAAATTTATATTAATTCTAATTTAAGTAATTATGTTATATAAATTTAGGCGTTATTGTCGATATTATTCGAAAAATTTTTTGCTGAGCTGGTGTTTTAATTTCATTACCGTTGTAATAAATACATCTATATCTATGCTAAAGTCTCTAACAATGTCATTATGAAACCTGTAAGTTCATGTGAGTTGGCCAAATCCATTGATTTGAATACGATTTAGCAACATCAGAGCGATCGTGTGCCAATACAATCCAACATTGTCATTTATTATGGTGGCTTTAGGCGAAACTTCAGGTTTTTGACGATAGCCGACATATGAATGACATGGGTCACACTAATGTTATTCACGTCATTTTTTTCAGTATTATAGTCTGTGCAAAAGTATATTTTCTTTTTGACAGCCCACGCCTATAAATTACCGTTTCTTTTCCTGAATAATGTAACTACAGTAATGAGTAATGTCGTACTTTATTGACGGGTAAGTGCAGCTTAGTGCAGTGCCCTGTGCATAACAAACAACCCCATAAAACAGTTCTTGAAAGTTCGTTCATTTGATATAACTAGACTGGTGAGTTGAGTCCTCGGTTACATGAATTATTAATTCTTGTTCATTTAAGTATATTGTCATCGTAACGTTCCGATCGCAATCAGACATTATTTAGCTGTAAGCGACGGCATCATGTTGTTTTTTGCTACCTTCCCTTTCATTTTTGTCCATATCAATTCGATGACATTGTTGTATTGACAGTTACGAGGTGGGATTCTAATGACAGTATGTCCGTATTCCGATATCCTCGACTTCGTATCTTTTAGGTCGACGTTTTGAATTTAAAATTCTAATTCTGCTTTAAAGAATGAATTGTTCACATTCTCTTCATTTTCACGAAGCCAGTTAATAGTTTCGTGTTTGGTATTAGATTGCGTTGGCATATTATTTATTTTGAAAGTTCTTACTAAATAAAATCGATTATTATTTCAAATCGAATTATTGGTAACGTGTGAGGGCGTCACTAATTTCGAACCTTATAGCAAACTTTCTATCAAACGAATGGACAGAGTATAGTAGATATTTGTAATTATTCATAATATGATATACGGAAACCATTTTATACTCTATTTAGTAAATGTGGAAAGTTGCGATGTGTCACACTCACGTCATTTACTAATTTTTATTAAGTAAGTACTTTACTTTGGTATTTGTAATTAGCTATCATAATAATATGATATTCGGAGTCCGTTTCTTATCCTCCGAAATACAGCCACGAACGGATCTTTTTGTCATATTTGACTGATTAGGCCTTTGTGACAGGTCTTCTTTCACAGGTAGTGCCTAGATTGTACAGTTGAAGTTTTCCCCAAGATCAATTTCGAGGTTCTTTCACGGAAGCGCACGTTTTACATTTACTACACTGTTCCTCAATACCTTCTTCCACAGTCCACCCAGCTAACGGTTCGCATCTTTACAATTTGTCTTCTTTTTATTTTTTTCGTAAGCAACGTCGTGCACCAGTTTTAGCAACGAGGCTGCCTTGCTTTTGTAGATTTTATGTTTGTTCCTTTCCGTGTACCTTTTCCTAAACTACACGCCATCTACCAGAATGTGACTCTACTACTGAACCCAGCATGTCTGGATAATCGGGTTTGTGCTGAGCATGACACGCATGCACGGCGTACTAGAAAGCGTACCGTAGTGGGCTACGGTGGTACGGTTTCTTCTACTTGCAGGTTTTTTCATTACTTCTGTATCGGATCTTTTAGTTCAGCCCTGAACACATGCTCCACATGGTGCTTGTCTCCGAACAATATCATTAATTCGAAAATCATAAACATATTTGTACGTGATAGGGACCGATCTTGATAAAATGGCCCTAGCCTTCGCGCTGTTGACATTCTTTTAAATTGTAGTACTTCATAAAAAAATTACAAAGTTATCCAAAACTGTCTTTCCAATAATGCAAGGGTAAATAGAATTCATTTTAAAGGCAAAATATTGAGTTGTAGCTTCCACGTTACTCGCACGCGTTATGTGTATTATAGATATTGGTTATGTAATATGCAAACAATATAATATGTATATATTAAACAATTCTATGTATAGCAACTTTGCTACACTGCTATCCGCATCACTTAAAACAGATTTAATTAATTATCCTAAGTTCGTATATATAGTATCATAAGTATTTACCGCTATTTTCACGAACATGAGGACTCGTTCGGACAATGCGCTCACTTGTAAGTAGATTATAAATTGCCAGATGAGAGCTTGTGTAGTTTCCACTGGTAGGTACTAATAGTATTATGGATCGATGAGAAAACTAAAATTGAAAACAACATCAAAGCGACGCCGGCACAAAAGATCGAAGACTTACATCAACTCCAAACAAACCTTACCCTCTGACATTTAATATCAGATGTACCTGCAAAACTGATACCGTATTAAAAGTAGGGTAGTCAACAATTAGTTTTACCATAGAGCACCAAAACACACTCTCGAGCTTGTGCATAGAGTACCAAATGTACTTTCGTCACAATTAGGGTTGTTTGAAGATTTAATAATAGTGGATAATTGTGTGCCCCTGAGGATTATCTACCTGAACGATCATTATGAATGGCGCATCAGGAATATTGGGTATTATTAATTTGTGCACCTGCTTGATCTACTTTGATATGAAGCTGTCCACGCGCCGTAACCTTATAGCGGGATATTGCGATGGGAAACGGCATGTGGATAATTCGGATATTTATTGCGATATTTTCCTTTTATCAAGATTTAATATTATATTATTTGTGTAAGTATTTTTTTTCTTCACATCAGAGGGAAGCTCTAATATGATTGTATGACTTATAATCACATTGATAGAACTTTTAAAATATTGGAAGTTTTAAACAAGTATATGAGGATAATTTTCGTAAAGTATGTTGGTTGATATAAAATATAATTGGTCAAAATATTTAATGATGGCCGACGGTAGTGACTTAACATGAGCATGCGGATCACCTAATAGTAAGCTATCTCTTGATAACGCTAGAAGAATCACATTAGCTAAGCCGTCGTTTTTTTAAGAAACCTGTTCATTTTATATCGATATGTAAACAGAGAAAAGTATGGAAGAAAGTTCCTTATAAACCACATTCAGTACATGTCTCCGACGCGACACATCTAGGTGGTTGGTGGGTATTGGAATATGTAGTGCTATGCCGGAATTTGGTGGCAGTAGAAATCGAATAGCCCTTCAGAACAGTCCCTCTTTGCTTTGTATTGCACAAACACTATGAAAAGTCTCGAAATAATATTTATTTTTCTAAAATTCTTATCATTAAAAATCTTTTACATATCAATTAATTCAACTGCCATCGCTTGGGAAACAAATAGTCTCTCAGTGTTCTATTTTCTGATATTTAAAAATAAGTTTATTCATATAATGATTGTATTTTACCGAAAACATTCTAGTCCCATGGCTGTCCTTTCGCTTGGTGATCTATGACGTGACGTTTACCTGATAATCGATAAGTGATATACCGTGCTCATTACATTGCAGTCTCGCTCAGTATTCTTGATTGAACCCAAAATTTGAGAGACATCGTAATTGCGCTTGACTTTGACACAAAACATGCTTAGTCTCCTTAGCCCAGTAATTTCACTAGTTTCGGCGCCCTTCAAACCGAAACAGAACTTTTTCTGTATTAGTACCTAGTCCTAGGCATCCTGCGCAAAGAAGCCTATCATTGGTATGCAACCATACAGCATAGTCATATTTTGATAAATATTTTTGATTATTAGAGAAAACGGTTGAATTTTGGCCGGAGCTTTACGGTAAATGTCACCAAAACGGTAAAAACAGTCGCCCTCAAAACTATTGTGCATGTTGCAATTCAAGGAACCTGGACGCAAAAAACTGTGAAGGCATATTATTCCTTCATTCCTTTCGCTTTAAGCGCGGCAAATAGAATTTTTAATAACCTCCTTCCTCTACGAAAGCGAATCAATCAAAAACGCACGGTGACTAGCCGTATCCTCTCCAAACACAGTAGGTAAAAACACGATAAACTTACGAAATCTGATTTTCTTTCAGTGTTTATGGCCCGACTAATTATAAGGTCGGGGTTAAAGCCTTCGCTTTATGCTTGCAATAAAAACTCTTTGGCTATTTGTATCTGGTTGGTTTTGATGATGACATTAAAAGTTTAAAAAAAAAGAAACATTCTTCTAAAATGTTATTTTCACATTTACTTCATTTGTTTTTATTTCTCTCAAAATGAGACATTCAAATGATGAAATCGGATACATTTCGATTACGGATGACAAAAAAGGAAAAATGCAGCTACAAAAAAAATTGTGGCGTTTATGCACCTAATGCAGTATGTGTTGGTAAAACCGTTATCAATCCAGGAATTTAGATGTCAAAGACTAAGATACGTCTAGAGTCTAGACAGACTTTGACAGCTGTGAAAACGTCGAAAAAAATTGAGTTTAGGACTAATCTCTATTTTGAGTAATGCACGCACATGTCATACAAATTGCGAGTGTAAGACGTAGCTTGTCACGCAATACTAAACTAATATTCCTGGCCTGTTTATTCCGTTGTCTAAGAGCAAGCAAGAGACTAGAGGTCAAAGATGCATTTCTCTTTGGTTACACAGATTATGGATACCAATGTACGCCGTTTTTGAAAAAGTGATGCATGATCAGTATTTTCCATATAGCTGAAAAACTGGGAACTGTTGACCCATTTGATTTGAGTAGGACCTATCGTATATGTCCACTAAAAGAAATCTTACGAACCGTGGAGCTCATTTGCCATTTTTATTGAGATGTAATGAAACCAAACTGTTTTTGTAGTTCCCAGGTCTGAGGCATTCACTTTGGAATGGGTGGTAGTTTTTGACTTTCAATAAGTGACGTCACATTCTATTTTGAATAAAAATATTTGAATTTGATTGTTGAAAACTGGATCACGTACGACAAGAACGTCCAAGGCTCCACAGCTTGTAAGAAGACCCTTTTTAACTCGCAATTAAGTGATGCGGTGTGTATGGTTGGATTGGAAGGGCGTTGTCCTTTATGAGCTCATACAGCCGGGCAGAACAATCGATTCGGATCTTTAGTCCAATTTTTGACTTTTTTGCTCAAATTAATGGATTAAAGCAAGAATTTAGAGAAAGCGGCCGAAATTGATAAATAGAAAGGTGTGATCTTTCATCACGGTAACGCTAGACCACTCACATCTTTAGCCACTTAGCAAAAATTAAAAGTGTTTGGTCTGGGGATATTAATGCATACGCCATAATATAGCCCTGAATTTGCACCTTCAGATTTTCATTTGTTGTCTCTTCGTTATTATTTAGGCTTGGGTATCACAAGTTAACCTCGAGAGGTCCTATTTTTTCTCTCGTCTGCCAAAACTACTTGTCTCGGTTTTTTGATCAGAAATCCCGTAATTTCTGCCCGGAATTGTGTTAGTAACTACAAGATGGCAAAAAGTTATCGAATTAAAATGGCACATTGAAAAAAAAATGTTTTGAGTTTCCGTACAAAGTGCGAGGAAACTTTCCCCTCCACCCAACATACTTAATCGCATTATCACAGCAAAAAATGTCTTCTTTTGAATTGAAACATTACTTTTTTTTAATAATGATGATTTTAGCCGACATTTTATTATTTCCTTATACTATATATTATACTTACGTGTTATAGGAATTTGCCAATAATAATATATCAAACAATCAAGAATTATTTCGTAAAAAATGCTCCCTGTAGTTATAATGAAATTGTTTTATAGCGGAACTGTCAAACCGTGCGTCACTAAATTCTCTCATAGAAAATATGTCCATACAAAACAAATATTGAAAATAAAAATAATTATGGGTCCCAGATCGAAATAAAAACTATCCTATCTCTCAAGTTGGACCAAACTGCACTCCATGAAGTAATCCCCACTAAAATCCGTTCATTAGTTTAGGAGTCCATCGCGGACAAACAACGTTTCACGTAATTTATATATATTAAGATTATATTATTTTTGTGTAGCTATAATCCATACAAAATTGACGTATCAAAACTATTACAATATGGTATATAAAGAGTGAGATAATAAATGTGTCTGTTTTTCCAAAAGAAAATCAAGAACATTTATTTATATGAATCGCAGGAATCCCTTAAGTTCAACAAAGAACATGATAATACGAAGATGTCGGGTAGGCGTTTCAATATACAGCAATAGATTGTCACAGAGGGGTTCCTTGCGGAATGAGGATAGGGAGATGGGGTGGAGCTTACGTGAGGGGTGATCCGTGGCGGGTGTGCGAGAGAGAGAGGTATACATGATTCACTTACTAATTAACAGGTATATTTGTTCTCGGTCAATACTAAAGTTTCAATTTCTGCAAAGTTTCAAGAGCTCACATAATATTTCATGGTCGTTCGTATTTTTCTTTTTTAGCAATCTATTAAGTTAAGTTATTACAAATGTTCAATTGCAAAATATTATCTGCAACTATTAAATCTATGTAAAATTACTTATACAAGCATAACTCAATAAAATGTTTCTATAATATATGTAGTGGAAAATGCTTGTATAGTTGTATACGCTTTACTTAATTTGCAAACGTATCAAGGGCAGAAATGTAAATAATATTTTCATAAATCAATATCACTAATCCTCGTGATCCCTAAAATCGAGTCAGTGCCTACTCTTTACTATTGAATGTTGTGAACAATATATTTATTAAAAGAGATTTTTTTTACAGAACTCCCAACTCCTTTTTATCACAATGCTTCCACTCCTCTAATATTTTATAATTGCATGCTTAAGTAATTTTAAAATATTATTAATATGCCTTATTACTTTCAATAAAAAAAATCTCAGTGGAAGTTATATATATATATAGATATATATTATATAAGAAAATTTATTGAATTAGGCGTTACTTTGCGGAAATCCATAATTATACAAATAATTTAAGTTTTCTTTAGTGTTAATTCCGCCAATATTTGTTTTTTAAAACAATTCGACACGTGTTTCGCCTCTACACGAGGCATCCTCAGGACGTGTTGTCGTTAGTAATAGGATAGTTTTTATTTCGATTTGGGACCCATAATTATTTTTATTTCCAATATTTGTTTTGTATGGACATATTTTCTGTGAGAGAATTTCTTGACGCACGGTTTGACAGTTCTGCTGTGAAACAATTTTATTATAGTTAACAACAGGGAGCAATGACGTTCTATACATAATATAGAACGTTATTGACAGGGAGCATATTTTACAAAATAATTCTTGGTGATATGAAATATTATTGACAAATTTATAAAAAATAGTATTTTATTTATTATGCATAGAACAACGTCTGTCGGGTCAGCTAGTCTTAATATGTATAAATTACGTGACACGTTGTTTGTCCGCGATGGACTCCTAAAGTAATGAACGGATTTAAATGGGGATTATTTCATGGAGTACAGTTTAATCCAACTTGAGAGATAGGACAGTTTTTATTTCGATTTGGGACTCATAATTATTTTTATTTTCAATATTTGTTTTCTAATGACATATTTTCGTTGAGATAATTTAATTTACGCACGGTTTGGCAGTTCTCCCGTGAAACAATTTCATTATAACAACAGGGGGCATATGTTACGAAATAATTCTTGATGTTTTCAAATATTATTGACAATTCATATAAAATAGTTATTTATTTATTATGTACAGAACAACGTCTGTCGAGTCAGCTAGTATAACTATAAAATAATAAAGAAATCGTGCTCGAATTATAAGAGACAAGATATAATTTTGTAACATATTTATATATTTCCGCGTTTTTAGCGTAAAATTAGTAGTCAAAAGGCTGTTACTTTATTAACAATGATCTTTGTTATAATTAACTTCAAATTCAATTGAATCTATCAAACCTCTTCGTATTTATTTCAATGTGATTGCTTGAGAGTTTGTTGGGTCTAAATATCGAATTGTATATTTTCTACCATTCGAAACTTTACATGGATATAATTTTAGGTGCGCTAATATAAATAATCAAATGGGGTTACATATTGTTGCAGCATCAAATGAGACTCTTGTTTTTACTTATTACAAAACTGCCACTGAATAGATCAATAATCGACTGAAACAAACGCAGCCTAAAAATGGCCGTATCGAATAATACCTACTCGATTTATATTTGAGATAGAGTTGGACAAATTACGCAGACACGTGTAAATCCGGGAGGGTACATAGGATGTAGAGATACGCTACCTGAGTCGTACATATTGTACGTACATAGAGCAGGGAGGCTTCCCTCTCGTCGCGAGTAGCGGCGCTGCGGCCGAATCTAAGTTGCCTGGGAGACCTCTGGCAGTATGGAGGTGCCTCGTTACCGCGCTTTCTATCCCTGTGAGTGTCGTTGTTAGGGACTCTGGTTACCGTTCATCACTCAACCGTTCCCGCCATTTTAATTGTTCCTTATTTAAAATATTAAGTGTCGGTTAAAATACATAGAGCAGCGAATCTGTTTGAGTGTGAAAAATATGAATATCGATTTTTATTAAGTTTTATTATAGTTTATGTATTAAAAAGTTGATGTTTTTAACATTATGTTGACTACTTTTTAAATTACATAGAGCCTAAATTTTTTCATTATTAAATATTTAATATTTTTGAAAATGGGAATATTAGTTACTTTAAATATTTGTTATAGAAATAAACTGATAATATATTCTTCGATAACGGGAGTGGGTATCACATATTTAACCAATCGTCAGTCAATTATTTGCCGTTAGTGTGAATGACGTGTGACCATATCTGTCCAACTTACATGTGACTGATGGCCAATAAATTCTGTTAATTTTACTAAATAATTAATGTGAAAATTAAATGCGCTTAAGTCCTGTGAATGAAGTATTTCAACTCATGCTTTTTTATTATTAATAATGCTACTAAGCAGGTACTAACCCATATAAATTAATATGCAAACTAGCTAAGCAAATATGGAACGATGGATATAAAAACCTTTATATAAAATATTTTAATTGCTTTAATAAAGTTGTTTTGTCTTATCAACAGCGAAGTGACTAACAAGTTAATGTTTCAAGCACGTTGATCTTTTTTTTTAAATATAACTGTTTGAATACAAGATACTAAAAACACTAATACATAATATATTGATAGTATTGTCCGATATAATATATGGAGAAATGATATTTTTTTTTATGCAGGCGAGGGAGGCAACGGTGTTAACTACCACGTTCAGTATGTGGAGCCCCAGGAGATGTACACCCAGGCGCCGCAAACGACTATGTAAGGATGTTGTTTTTTTTAAACTAAGCTTTCTAAAATACGTAGTGCGTGATAAGGGCATTTATATTCCTTTAGAATTATGTTTTATGAAATTTCTAACAATACTACCGTTTCGGAAACAAATGGCGCTCTGATAGAGAAGAAGGGGCGTAAGAAACTCTTCCAGCATTCTTTTTTTGCGCTCTTTTTAATAAAATATACTATAGTGTACTGTCATTGTTATTGCTATAAAATAATAATAATCTAGTCCCAGGCTGTCCGATCACTTAGATATTCAGCTGTGGAGTAGTAGGATTTCCGACAGAGCCATTTTTTAATAAAACTTTAAATTTATCTATAGATAATACCTGAACAGTAGCTGGGACTTTATTATAAAAGTATACATTTACCCTTAAAGCTATTATGTATTTTATGAAGCCTACAAAACTAAACTAGAATTAGTTACAAGCAATCCCTTATTTCTAGTGTTATTTAGAGCAAGATCGAAGCGTATTTTGTTACTTTTATACACAGTTATAAAGAACAATAGTTAGTGATGATTATGAGAGATACCTTCTACTGTCAGTAATTAGCTGTCAATAATCTGAAGATGTCCCAATATACCCGATAAGTCATTCTTATCTCCAGTTCACTGTTGCAGTTTCCATACAAACTTCTATCCCTCGTAAGCTATACGTCGTCCCATTGACAGACAGTGTGTACGGATAAGATGAGTTACCATCGATAAGTTTATTATATAATAGTAACTATACATACAATTTTTTATCTCAAGTAGGCCACAACCGGAGATAGACTGAATATTGGGTGTGGAAATTAGTCACAGTGGCGTAACGTGCCTTGGCGTCCCGTATAAAAATTTGTTTGACCTTATGAAGGGTAAGAAATTCTCACACAAAAGAAAAAAAATATTTGCATGAAACTGAAAGAAATATTTCTTCATCATAATTATCTATCTGTCACTTTTTCTAAAATTTTTACACACAATTCAAATTAAATAGACATTCTCCTTGCCTTTTTTTCCGCAAGCAGCAAAAGTTTTTATTCATTTTTACTTACATACATACATATAATGACGCCTCTTTCCCGCGTAGGGGTAGGCAGAGACCACTTCTTTCCACTTGCTACGATCCTTACATAGGTACGTTGTTTCGCTTCGTTTCGTTCGCACTTTCATTATTCCTTTCGTAGATGCTCTTCGGTTTAGGGTACTCTTGACCTGGCCTTTTTTCAAGACGTCCCTGATTTGATCTCGAAAAGTCCGCCTAGGTCCTTCCCCTTCCAACACTTTCATTCACACTGACCTTATACACTTTCTTCGTCAATCGTTCTTCATTCATTCTCTCGACAATGCCAAACCATCTAAGCATACCTTTCTCAACTTTTGTCACATCTTCTTTCAGACCACAACGTTTCCTTATCTCACTATTTCTTATCCTGTCACTCAGTTTAACTCCTATCATACTTCTCAACGCTCTCATCTCAACTGCATTTATTCTGCTTTCATGTTTCTTCTGCCATACCCAACTTTCACTTCCATTCATGAGTGTTGGAACCAACACCCCCTCATGCACAGCCAAACGAGCGTTATTAGACACCTTCTGCCTATTCATAAAGGAGTGCAAAGCTCCATCCACCATGTTTCCTGCATTCACTCTTCTTTCAATATCACTCTCATACTTTCCATCTCTTGTAAATTTAGAACCAGATACACAAACTCATTCACCTGTTCAATTTTTTCATCTCCAATCATGATATTGCAGTCAGTCACTACCTCATCCCTTTCAAACACCATCACTTTCGTCTTCTTTACATTCATCTTCATTCCCTTTCTAACAAAAGCTCCACTCATAGTAGTTACCATCTCCTGCAACTCCTCGGACGAAGACGCAAGTAATACTTTTTGCTTACGCGCGTCGTATAATTGATACGGCAGATACGGCAGTAGCTACGCCCCTGCAGTTAGTCACAGATAGCTTGTGGAAAAAAAAGGGAGAAGTCTTGAAGATTAGTCTAGATTAAAGTGAAAGGTCACAGCAGCGCAGAGCAATTGGCAATGCATAGAAGCTTCCTTGTGTGTCTTCTACCGCCTTGATAAAGGAGTAAATTAAAAAAAGATATATAAAAAATCTATTTTAGTTTATTTACGGCTTGTAACTAACAGAATCATCTAAATAAAAATCCAGGTAGGTAGATACAACTTCCTTGCGTTAAATATAAACCTAACATCAGATGACCTCACATACTTCACTCGTTCGTTTGTCCTCGTGTGTTATAAAAAAAAAATGATGATCCGACTTATCCAAGTCATTTTAACCTTTTTCTTTCCTTACGTCTAACATACTATGTAAAGAACAACTATTAATTCTTTACGAGTATAACGAAGAATTGATAGTAGGTATATCATATGATTATGTAGATCAAATTTTTTTGAGTCTTGAGTATAAATTCCGCTTATATTTGTCTTCATTGTATTCGACACGTGTTTCGCCTCTACACAAGGCATCTTCAGGAGATATTGACTCGCCAAATTCTTGCCCGAGTTTCGTTTACTATATGGGGCACACTAAAAGTTTAGCACTTCTAGCTAATCGGAACTATTTGAATTTCGAATGTTATATTTTTTGAAACGTTGCAAACTTCTTAGTAATAAAAAAAAACAATTGGCGGGAAATCATTTGTCAATTTTTTTTTATCACACATCAAAGTTCTCCGCAAGACTGTGGCGCTCGTCTTCAAAATGCTTTTGGGAGAGAAGCACCTTGCTTGAGAACCGTGAGGCGATGGTTTGCTGAATTTGAGAGAGGTCGGGTTTCTTTACATGACGAAATTCGTGAAGGGTGGCTTTCAACGAAATACTTTCCATAATTTCCATCAACGAAAATAATGTGGCTACTATTAAGCGGCTATTAAAGAAAACCCGCGGATTACCTATGAGACAATTCGAGGACTATTGGGGATTGGTATGAGCCAAATTCAGAAAATTTTACACGAAGAATTGAAACTTCGGAAATTTGTTATCGTTGGATCCCTAAAGATTTGATGAGAGGTTTCACTTTAACCAATTCCGAAGAGGCAGTGATGGCGTTCAATCAGCACGTAGGAAACATGCCCTAAGATGTGTGGTCCTTTTGTTATTAAATGGTTCGATCGCATGGTGAGACACGTGTCGAATAGATTGAAGAGAAATATTAGCGGAGTTTACACTCAAGATAACTTAAAAATGGATTATTATTGATTTCCACAAAATAACGCCCAATTCAATAAAAGTTTGATTGTGTGATGTTGGTAACAGGGAAACGCTCCGCGCCTACCCGATGTTCGAGGTGACCAGCGTGGAGACGGTGAGCACCGAGGGCGCCGACGAAGCGTGGGGCGGACAGTACGCGTTCGCGGAGAGCGCGCCGGTGGAGGGGGGCGCGGGGGCGGGGGCT
>CATIXQ010000002.1:11427204-11453785 GCA_949711755.1 Leptidea juvernica | reverse complement strand
ATATATATATATATATATATATATATATATATATATATATATATATACATAAAGCGTCTTTGCACACTCTCAATACGCTTAATAAATATATCATACTGTGGACTCCAAACTACGCTGCAGTATTCTAAGATGGACCGTACAAAAGAGTTAAATAACGTTATTTTGGTTGAATGAGATTTAATTTTTTTGATATTCCTAATTATAAAACCGAGTATTCTGAATGCTTTATTGGCTATGTTGTCTATATATTTGTGAAATTTTAATTCTTTATCTAAACAAATTCCGAGGTCCTTAAATTCAGTAACATTCGGTAGGCCTTGAGCATTTAGAACATACGTATTAACTCTTGTCTCGTTATTACGAGTAAATTGCATTGTAAAGTATTTGGATGTATTTAAAGACATATCGTTCAATTTGCACCAATCAGTCAATCTGTGTAGATCTTGTTGAAGTAATTTGGTATCTTCAAAAGATATTATTGGCCTTAATATTTTGAGATCATCAGCATATAGAAAGTATTTAGAAAATTTAAAACAGCGTGGTATTTCATTTATAAATATATTAAATAATATTGGACCTAGATGAGACCCTTGAGGGACGCCTGATATATTTTTGTAAGAATTAGATACGAAACCATTGATTATAACTGTAGAGTGTCTATCTTGAAGGTAATAGCAAAAACATTTCAAAATAGAACCGGAAAGTCCTACTTTCTTCAATTTTTCAATCAGTATTATATGATTAACGCGATCAAACGCTTTGCTGATATCTGTGTAGATCACGTCCACGGGAATCCGATTGTCTAGTGATTCAACCAAAATATTTGAGAATGATACTAAATTAGAGACAGTGTAACGCGACTTTACAAACCCATGTTGTTCATTAGTTATGATTTGTTTTAGAAACCATGTTAATTTAGAAGTTATAAGTTTTTCAAGGACCTTACCAAAGTTAACTAAGATTGATATAGGCCGATAGTTGGAGATTTGGCATTTAACTCCGGATTTATACACAGGTACAATTAAAGCGTTTTTCCATTTTTTCGGGAATTCGCCTGTACTTAGAGTTTTATAAAATATAAGTCTAAGAGGTGAAGCTAAGACATTACTGCATCTTTTAATAAATACTGCTGGAATGTCATCACTACCTGCACCCTTTTTTTATCTACAGAATCTAATACTTTACGGGCCTCCGATTCGGTAAACAATAAAGAGCAGTTTATTTCACATACTTTTATTACATTTACTTTGACATATTATTGTGACGTTCGTTTGGACATTGTCGAGCAAGACGTTGTTAAAGATTGTTTTTATTTAATATCATATGTGTTGTGTAGATAATTAATTAAATATAAAATATCGACCTATAAACGTAAACAAAAACATAAAGACTTTTCAAGGAATTTTCTTCAACTCATTTACATAATATTTAACCCTTCGCAAACTGATTGACCCCTCTAAGATTCAATTGCGTTGATCACCAAGTGATTTTGGCGCGCGAAAGCGTATCTATGCGTATTATTTTACGTGAAGCAATATAATGGTTATAATTAGGATAATTTCAGTGAATGTATTTGAAAGCTATAAGACCATACATTAAATTATTCAAAACCCAAAATTGTTTTATTGTTTCTTAGCCGTGTTGTTAATTCATAGATATTTATTTTGAATGGTCGTTCGTTGTCCCGCAGACCTCGTTCCAGGCGACCCTGGGGCGCGGCATGTCGCTGGAGCAGTGGGCGGGTTGGCTCGAGCGCGGTGTGCGAGCCGCACTGGCGCCGCACAGCGGCCGCTCCGACTACACGCCGCGCGCGCGCCGCTTGCTGCTCGACTGCTCCTTCTACTCCTCGCTCGTCATCCGCGAGCTCACGCTCAGGTACCTGCGACCAGTCAATGCATCAAATAGGTCATGCAATAGCATTCATTGTTATTTTAACATTTAATTTTATAATATTGTTATCGCTCGCGTAATGCAAGGCGCTTCGTATTACTTATAACCGCGCCAGTACCAATTGTCATTTATTTATTTATTTATTATGTATTGACATTATGTACATCGCTATTCTTTTTAAATCGACTAATATGCTTAACGGCGGTTCACGTATATGTACTGGCAGTGTACTGCTATAATATTAATTTCATTAAACTTTTCTCTCAATGGATCCCTTGAACACATATTATAGACTGCTCGAATTGCCCTTTTCTGAAAAGAACTGATGCATACAAATTATCTAACTAAATTTTAGAAGGCTGATTTAAATTTACACGTTTTACAGAATAAATAAATATCGTATAGTACCAAGTATAGTTTAGATTTAATTTGGCCAGTATTTTTATGCTCCTTGAACGCGATATATTGTTTGTAACAAGTTTGTACTGTGGGGTACTTCTAGGTCAGCTGCGTCGTTCGGCTCGTTCCACCTCATCCGCCTGCTGTACGACGAGTACGTGGCCTACTTGGTGGAGCGACGCATCGCTGACCATCGCCGGGAGCCGCCTGTCGCCGTCATGCAGCGAGCACACGTGAGCATTGTCTTGTTAAGATAAAATTCAATGTCTATGGTAACTTCATCTACTGTTAATTCACAATACTCTCGTCTTCGTACCGTATGTTTCTTTTCTATGTCAAAGTTGACAGTGATAGCTGTCAAACTACGTATATTACACAATAACAAGCACATTCTTATATTTCTAGATTTGACCGCCAGTACAATGAAGCGTGATTACACGCGAGGTGTTCTAGAAAAAGATACGAGGCAGGAGAGCGGGTTAACACACCGCACGTGTTATTGTGGGTTATGTCTAAAAAATAGACATACCCCACTGTGGAATTTTTTGTAGACCTTTTTAAGGTGCACAATACTGTAGTACATTATTTTGATCTATCTCGCAGGTTTCAGTCAGCATTTGTTATGTAAGCGCAAAAAAATTTGTTTATTGACGACATCACATTAGAAACCCGTAAAAGTATCAGTGTTTCTCTACTATATTATGTATGTATTATACATACAAAACTCCCTCTTTAATCACACTATCTATGAAAAAAATCGCATCAAAATACATTCAGTAGCTTTAAAGATCTAATAGAAAGATTTAGACAGCGGGAAACGACTTTGTTTTATATCACGTCTGTAAAGCTAGTAAGGTCAAATTGGCAGAATCACTCGTTTTTTAGATCAAAATTTAGTGCTCATTTAGTGCTGAACACAGATGTTTGGTGCTGTGATAGGTGGATCAAAAATGAGAACACTGCTAACTTTACATGCAATTAGTTACAGATATGTAGTCTTCTTCTAGATCGTAAAACTGCTGGCGGTGTTATACTAGCAGTAGTTGATTAGAAAAAATCTATATATATAAAAATGAATTGCTGTTCGTTAGTCTCGCTAAAACTCAAGAACGGCTGGACTGATTTGGCTAATTTCGGTTTTGAATTATTTGTGGACGTCTAGTAAAGGTTTAAAAGGTGAATAAATATGAAAATGTTCGGAATTAAATAAAAACAACAATTTTGTTTTTCCTTTGGTGATTCCGTCGTCGTTCAGAAATCAAATCGAAAGAATGGTTCAAACGAATAATTAATTAGAATCTTTATATCGTTCGAACTTTCTCCGGAGGTAAACAAAAAACTTAATTTTAGCTACCTATAGTTGGCAGATATTATGTACGATTTAATATTTGGTAGGTCTGAGAATCGGTCGTCATCTATTTTTTATACCCCAAAAATTTTAATATTTTTTTCTTATTACTTTATATGGCAATAAAAACGTTTGCTGGGTCAGCTAGTAAAAAATAAATTATTTTTCAAAAATCCTCTGCTACAATGGCAGCACTAAATTATTAGCTCATGCGAATTCCGCTACAACTGTATCATAACGCGGTCGTGAACGGTACACTGCTAGCTTAATTAAAAGTTTTTGATTCTCCATCACAGCACTAAATATGTGTTTTCAGCACTAAATGAGCACTAAATTTTGATCTAAAAACGAGTGATTCTGCCGACTTGACTTTCTAGCTTTACAGACGATTTTATATCATATAATTCAAATTCAAAAATTTTTATTCACAATAGGATGTGACATAACTTATTTAAAGTATTCTAAAGTAAAGACTTTCGTAGTTATTGAACTACCACCCATTCCGAAACGAATGTCTCAGACCTGAGAAGAATGGGCGCAACAAACTCAGCGGGCCTTTTTTTTTCATCAAAAAAATATGTTTAGAAAGTAATATTTTACAATTAAACTTATTATTTAATAATTAATAGCCTGAGGGCGGTCGCTCCATTTCCAATTAAAATATTTTTATTCAAAATAGGATTTAAAATCACTTATTGAACGTCAAAAACTACCACCCATTCAAAAGAGACTGCCTCAGACCTGAGAAGAATGGGCGCCATAAGCTCAGCGGGCTTTTTTTATATAAAATATGGATTACAACGTGATATCGTACAATAATTTTTTTAATAATTTATAATTAAAAAGCTTGAGGGTGTTCGCTTTATTCCCAGTCCGTGGTGTCATTAAGAAAATCATTTATGCTATAATAACCTTTCCCACACAAACGTTTTTTAACAATTCTTTTAAATTTCGTAACACATTTGTTTTGTACATTTTCTGGGATGATTTTGTAGAAGCATATATATCGCCCGACAAAAGACTTACTAACTAACAATCTGTGGTATCATTAAGAAAGTCATTATGTAATGTTAGTCACGATGTGATACTCGTTCAGGACGACGACGATGAGATACCCGAGCGGAGCAACATGGAGGAGGCGCGGGCGAGAGAGGGAGAGAGAGAGAGCGCGGCCGACGACGACGGAGACGAGTGGGAGTGGGCCGAGGACGACGACGACGACGACGACGAAGACGGCAAGAAGCCGAGGATGGCCGAGTGACCGGGCGGGCTCCGGACAACGAGCACCACTGAGTAACGGTCAGTTATATTTGTAACTACAACTTATGAACGATGCGGGGACTCGAACTCTCGGCCTCTCGGTTTCCGTCCGAGCGCTCTTTTTTTTATGAAAATAAGGGACAAGTCTAGCAGAACGTTCAGCTGATGGTAATTGATACGCCCTACCCATTACAATGCAGTGCCGTTCTGGATTCTTGAAAACCCCACAACTGCGCTCGTCACCTAGAAACATAAGATGTTAAGTCTCATTTGCCCAGTAATTTCACTAGCTACGGCGCCCTTCGGACCGAAAAATAGTAATGCATACACATTACTGCTTCACGGCAGAAATAGGCGCCGTCATGGTACCCATAATCTAGCCGGCATCCTGTGCAAAGGAGCCTCCCACTGGCATGACATTCTAAGCCGCTTTTAAACTTTGCCTCTTCCCCTGAGCCAACCGTTCGAGTGACGTGTTGTTCACACAATTTGTTATTTTTAAAGTGATATAATATAATTGTTCAGATTTGAAAGAGGGATATCTCAAGTCAAATTCCTAATATGTAAATATTGGGGTTGAGCAGGTTATCAGGCACATCCTGAGAGTTGAACATGACGCACCAAGATTTACGAAACATACGTCACTCGAACGCTTGGCGCAGTCGGACGGAGCGGTCGCGGGTTCGAGTCCCGCATCGTTCATAAGTTTTATATCTTAGAAGTGAGGGATATCTTAGGAGTGTTCCGAAGAGTTGTATGACCTGATTCATGCCGCCGAATTCCACTTCCACACACTGTACAAATTAGAATATCATATGGATGTCCGGCATTCCTCTGCAGTAGTACCTATACTGCGGTTTTCTATGAACTTTCATAATCAAACTATATTGTTATATCATATTTGGAATAACTTGAATTCATCTCATTTTCTTGTTTGCAATATTATTATATTAACCATTTCCAAACTTTATATTACAGAATTTTCAATTTGGATTCTCGAAGTCAAGGAGTTACCAGCTAAGCATATGTCACATTATAGACGGCCGCAGCATAACCGCCATAACGACAGTTTTTTTTATAAAAAATCGGCCTCTCACACGAAGGGTTCCGTACTAAAATATAACACTACGTAAATGTTAAATACATTTTGTAAATGATTATTTTTATGTATATGGCGGCCATTTTGAAATCGATGACGGACACACAAACTAATAGCGGAGTGTAACAGAATCTCTTGCCCACGGATCACGTATCCTTATTACGGAACCCTAAAAATTAATCAATCTTACTGTTAGCATTCAAAATTCAGTCAAAAAATTAATGAACGGAGACAAGTTTGTGATTTTTTCTCAGTATACAATTAAGTCTTACTTTAAAGGCCTAACAAATAAAATTGATATAAAGCTCAAACAAAACAAATGTATGTAAAATGTTTACAAATAGACATTTTGCTTACGATTGGTTTATTTGAACGTATAACATTTCCCGCGTTTATTTGCAAGGCTGCTTGACATTCGGAGAACTTAAGAATTATTATTGTACTGACAGTGTTGCCAGGGATATAGTTAACAGTTTGCATAGTCTTTGTTTATTCTCAGTTATAACATTATTCGAACTTTATTTGTAAGACCAAAAATATTTAATTCGGTATTATAAAATTCTTTAGTATAACGTTAGGACGGTTTTCCTGTCACGCGGAATTTCATCCGCACGTGCACCAACCGCATTCTATTATTTTATACATGTGTTTTCTATCACACGTGCTACGCGCACGCGGAACGTGTGATCGATTGCAGATGGGACATTGTCTTGCGTGTGACTAGCTCCGCACAGTGACAGGAAAACCGCCCTAAGTCTTAATATTATGCCGAACCATAGAAAAATATTTTCATGTACCCTTTAACAATTAAAGCTTGTAGACTAGACACATCAAACTGAATGAGACGAGTGTAAAGGAACATATAATGACTAATGTAATTTGCAAAATAGAGTCACACACATGTCGTGTTTGTGTAATAATTAACATAATTCAATGTTATTTTAAGGTCATTGTTGCCACGATGTGTCATATTTGTCATCGTTGTCATTTGTGTGTCAATGTGTAGGATGTATAAAAAAAATGGCGGATAAAAGTAACATACTTTCTGTAATGCTAGGCCCGGAACGTGAATAAAGCAAGCGACACATGAGGCGTTCTATTCTAAGTGTCGAAGTGACGGGTCGGGTTCGGTGTGATCTGGGTCATACCGCGGTATGCTACGCATTAGGTCGTTCTGTCACTCGGAATATATATTGTATGTCTAAGGGGCAGATTATTCCGCTTAACTTATACAAGTGTACCCATAAAATGCTTTCAATTTGATATACCCGGTATCAGGACTAATTAAAAGTTATATACATACACTTTATAGTGTATATAAAGTGCAATATGTGAAGTAGCTAGCTCAATACTATTCTAGTCAATAAAGACAAGCTACCAGCGTGTGAACACAGTCATTTGTATTGTTTAAAGTTCTATATTGTGTGTAACAGACGTTGTATTTATTAGTATTAAGATGTGTGTGAGCTTATTAAGTACTGATGGCTTGTAACGTCCATCACTTTTAAATTCAAAATGGCGGATATTAGTTTACGACAGCAGCATTAGTAATATCTAGTTAGTGTACTAAAATATTTTATTTGAATAATGCATCTTTATGTATAATATTATAATGTTGGGCTTGCGTCATTCATTGTCAATAAATGACAAATAGTTTTTACAGTTATGTATATCGGTGTATTTTTTTTTTATTTAATGTCAAGAGAAAATATATTGCTTAAGTTTGGCGTGGTTACTATGGTTATCGTTTTAGACATTATAAAGGAGTCTGCTCACTACGTATACATGAAGATTCCAGAAACATGTCAGCTAAAAAATTGTCACCGTCCAATATCACTGCGTGCCATGTAGGTATGCCTAGTTGACAACGTCCTATGTCATGCACGATGGTGGTGCCGAGTAAGGCTTAGGCCGCACTACTGTTTTTTTCACGAGAGCGGTTAACCGCTCTAACCGCGAAACCGCTCGAGACGCACATACGACGATTTTAAACAGCGAAACCATCCGCGATTTTCACAGTTAGCAGATGGATTTCTAAAGAGTAATGTATTGTTGCTTTGATCCTAATAATCAGAAAAAAGACGTCAATGTAGATAAGAGGTTTCTTTTATAAGAAATATAAAATTTTAAGAGAACACCCGGATAAATTTTTCAATTACATACTATCGGATGTCAGTAGCCAACTTCCATTAAGTTATGCACAAATTTGCGACCTTCATTGCATACAAAATTGGGATTCTGGGATAAACTTTCGAACTTTGCGTTTGAAACAGACTCCAACTCGATTGACGACATAATTTCAATAGCGCGACCACAGACGTTCTATGAATAACAAATTAAGTGGCGGGTTTTTTTTCGCGAAAATTTTGTAACATTTCACGGTTTTAAAATTATTCGAGGGTAAAAACCGTAAGTACGGCAGCTTGTATTCGTTTTCTGTTTCATAAACAGTAAAAAACCGCTGCGGTTTAACCGTAGTGCGGCCTAGGTCTAATGGGCGGACTCCTTAAAGTGATCGGACGCTCTTCGATAACAGCCGGTGACCATTTAAACTCAGCCTTAATATTAACAAATAGGGCGCGTGGCGCCTGTTGTGAATAGCTTAGTTTGCCCTTATCACGTGGCATCCATCTTGTCTGTACATATTTCAACAGTGACTGACATTCGGTTATCCTTCGCTAGTTTATTGTCCGTGGCACAGCCTATTATGATAAGAAACTTTAAAACGGATTTCTTTAGAAGTTTCCAAATGGACTGTAAAATACTGTCCGTTTGCATCTGCAATAAATTCGTTCGCTTCAACCGTTGCGCTTTCGAAGGTCGGCCTCCTCTAATAAGAGACATTTATTTGTAAGACCGGCATCGTCCATGCTTTATGTATCTCGTACTTCAAAATCTTTATCCTTGCATTAATTATATAAATCTTAAAATGGTATGTCAGTCACTTTACCGTATTGAGGGCCTGTTCCAAACATAGAAATGGTTCTGTTCACTAATAATTTAAACTATGTGGAACATGTCCCTGTAGATGTATACTAAGTTAATGTAAAAAAATATTAATTATTGTACATACCTAGTGTGTTGAGATAGATCTATGAGAGAGTATTTTTAGAACAGGGAATTAAAGTTTCTATTTATTTACCAAAGAGAAGCGAGGAATTGCTTAGATAATAAATTGACTAAATTTATCTTTATTCAGACAGTCATAATATTATTATTACTTTATTTCTCATAATGAAACTAGTAAGTTGAGTAAAAGTACATTTTTTTTATCACCATCATCATTAATCTAACTTTTTTCTTTAAAATCAATATAATAATAAATAATTAAAGTAAGATAAACTTACTTTTTACTGCGTCATAGTTCTAACTCTTAACTTATCTCTGGCCAAAATATGATTGGAATATCTACTTATATACTCTAATCTATCTAAAATCGGTTTCATAACTTACCGTCCTGGTATATCTTCAATGATGTTCAGAGAATATGTTTTAATAAAACCTAAGTAATATTATGATAATCGAGCCTTTTCGATTCGAAGAATGTTTAATGTGATCTCAATAATTGTCTGTAATTAATTAAGTTTTCAGACAACGATAACATAAAATATAACCATTATTTATTCAGAGTGTATATTTTATACTGTGTAGCTAAGATAAGTGTTGTCAGTTGAACAAATTAGAAAATCAACTTGGTGTTTATTTGTAGTCAAAGCGTATTTGGTTCTATCGAGAAAGTTTACATTTAAAATAAAACAGGCTATTCTAATATTTTTATGATAGAGTTGGTTATATTTTGTTATTTGTATAATTTCTCGGTTTTAGTTCAATTTACTGTGAACAATTTATCTATATTTTGGCTTCCCCTTGCGTAATTAAGAAATTTCAAAAATAATAGCCTCATTACTAACATTATTATAACATGAGAAATAATTAGTGTTTTTCATCAGGAACAGTATGGGAATACAAAACTATAGGATACTATAAGTGCATGGAAACAGTAAAAATCATTTCACTGAACTCGACAATTTCTTTCAATATATACAATTATTCAAAATATCCGAATAATCAATGTTTGTCATTAAAATTTTTTAAAGGACATCAAGGTTTAAAATTAGAGTTTTCACAGTGTACTTTTATATAATGGTTTCAGGTCTCCCCACACTGTCCCAATTAAAAATGTCATAAAAAAAACTATTTACATAATTATTAGGGCAGAATCGGTAATATGTTGCATAAGAGTAGCGCTTGTTACTGTACACAGTAGTTGTATGTTGTGATGGTTACTTGTTGCTTCGTGTTTCATGTGCAGTTGCTGTATTATAACAAAATATTTACGGCCCTACAAATAAAATTGGTATAAAGTTATACCTGCGAATAGGCCAAGAATAAGCAAAATGTCCAATATAGCAATGGGAGGCTCCTTTGTACAGGATGCCGGCTAGATTAAGGGTACCACAATGGCGCCTATTTCTGCCGTGAAGCAGTAATGTGTAAACTTTACTGTGTTTCGGTCTGAAGGGCGTCGTAGCTAGTGAAATTATGCGCAAATGAGACTTAACATCTTATGTCTCAAGGTGAAGAGCGCAATTGTAATGTCGCTCGGAATTTTTGGGCTTTTCGAGAATCCTGAACGGCACTGCATTGAAATGGGGCAGTGCGAATCAATTACCATCAGCTGAGCGTCCTGCTCGTCTCGTCCCGTATTGTCATTAAAAAAAATTAAAAAAATACAAATAGACATTTTGCTTATGATTGGTTAATTAGGACGTATAACGTTTCCCGCGTTTATTTGCATTACGCGTATTGATATCTTCAGAAAACTTCAGAATTATCATTGTGTTAACAGTGTTGTCGGAAATACAGACCACATTTTGCATATTCTTAGTTTATTCTCAGGTATAAGTTTATGGCAAGTTTATTTGTAAAGCCGTTATTGTACAGTGAGCTATCGATCGCTTTACTATAATTTCTAGCGTTACTTAATTATTACCTATATTTTTGTACGTCACAGTATTGCCTTACGATCACTACGGTTTACCTCAAATGTAATGATAATTTATCAGTCAATGGTTGTGTTTCGAAGCAAATAAGTATTAACATGTGAGGTTGCCATTTAGTTATTATTAATGTAGATATGTCGACGTGTAGGAGCTAGATATATATGTCTGTTTATTGATTGCTTCACGTGGAATCAGCTTTATTTGTAACGACACTTGAGTCTATTATCGAGGACAATATTGGAAGGTTACCGACCACACTACACCCGTGCCTACATAGAGGAAATAAATTTATTATTCAATAATATAAGCCTTATTCGGATATTATTTTTATCGATTTATCAGAATGTTTATTCAATATTTTTGCATCTATGTTTTAATTGCACTAGATGTAAGTGGATGTTGTATCGACGTGAACTTTACTTTATTTAAAAAAAAAACATCATCTAATGTCCTTGTATTCAAATTAATTGAATTCCCTTATCTTTATATCTAGGGAAAGATATTTTTATTTCACGTATTATATAAAGTATTAGAGTGACTGCGGGAAACTGTGTGAACACGTTGATGAACGGAAGTGAGAGTTGCGTATGGCAGAAGAAGCATAAAAGCAGACCTAATGCAGTTGAGATGCGATCACTGCGTGGTGTGTGTGGGGTGAGACTGATTGATAGAATTCTGAATGCGTTAATACGAGCGCGCTGTGGTCTGAAAGAAGATGTTGGGACAAGGATAGAAAGGAATGCTGAAATGGTTTGGACACGTGAAGCGAATGAGTGAAGAAAGAATGATGAATCAAATATTTGAGGCAAGTATGTGGGCAAGTCTATCGCGGGACACCTCGTAGAACATTCGTCGAGCAAATTGGGAACGTCTTGAAAAAAGGAGAGGTCCGAAGTACCCGCAACCGGCGAGCATGTATGAACAGAGTAATGTAGAGGAAGCGCGTGAGGTTTGTAAGGATAGACGCATATGGCGTTCTGATGTCTCTGCCTACCCCGGCGGGAAACAGGCGTGTGTTTGTATTATAGATACCTACCTATAGTTTACGAAAGAAAAGGGAATTATTATATATAAATACTTTTTTTTAATCAAAACCTTAACCTAACCTAACGTTTAAAAAAAAACGAAATTCCTATTACATTAGTTTCCTACAAAACCATACAAAGTATAATGATTTATAAAGATCAAGTAAAGTTCACAGACTAAATGTTACACATATTATATGGGTTGTGTGTAATTAACAGTAAGTAGGGTATGAGTACGGAGTGTGTTGAACCACCGCGCGACCTGTAGCTTCAAGCTTCTAGACTGGGTTTTACTTGGAATGTTTACAACGGCCGTGAACTTACTAATGAGTACACTATGGAAGTGATCACTTCTTTAGGCAGAAGGAGAGCATAGTTGTGTCGTATTACTAACCTCGCACTCATGAAGTTTTCACAACTGTCGTACATCAGATCGTGGCATCTACGCCTAGGTCGACCTTTTCAAAAACCACTTCGACATCTCCACTACCAAATGACACTGCAGCAGTCATTCTCTATATCTCGAGCGAGAGACAGACACAGCGCCGGTCTTAGCGATGGCTGACAGCTGCGCTTTACCTAAACGGCTCGGGAAGTCCGTGTGCGAGATAGTGAGTACAATGTCGCACCTCTGGAAACTGCTTGCACCATTTCAAGTTCAAGTTTCAAAATGTGATTGTCTCGTTTCAATGTGTGACAAGTCGCGTTACATTTCAAACCATATTCGGTTTTTGCGGTCAATTGTCTTGAAGCTACAACGTCGTGCGACAACGAGCTTATATTTTATACGAAGCCAGCGATCGACGATATTTAATAATCGTTGTATAATAATTAATATTACGGCGTTCCTTCACGTTTGTTACTTTGTTTATGTGATCGTTTACAGCTCGTCTAGTACACATTGTGACGGTGTTGCTGTCTTATTCAGTATTACCAACACATACGGATCATATATTTTATAATAACAAAATGGCGTCATCCAAGGGGAAATAACTAATAAGGAGTTTGAATATTGCTTTTATTAGATGGGTCTCTTATCTGGTTTCTGTATTTTTGGTGGTATTTTGTCGATCTGATGCTTAAATTATCCGCCATGTAACTCTCTCTCAACAATATTTTAATTTATTTCATCACTTATTTGTGATAGGTCTCTTAATCTATTGGCGGGTCAATTATTTTTTCTCCTGCTTTGATCTTTTCATGGATGCATACTTCATCATCATTCGCAGTCATTTTGATTACGCACGCGCAGGGAATGAGGCGAATGCGACTGACATCTAATGAGTGTTAACCAAAATCCGGGTGTACTTTCCAACTATCTAGAATCACGTCCATCACCCTCGCTTACGAAATCACTTAATCCGAAAGTTTTCGAATAGTTAAAACCCCGCTTTAACAAAAAAATACATAATTTTCAAATAGACACAAACCAGTAAATAGTACTAAAGTTTTTCTTTATGATTGATAACTCTGTAAAGTGTTACTTCATATATAATACTCCATGGTATGGCGCCATTTTATAAAAGCACGAATTATTTTTAGCCATGTTAACACAGAATCTTGTCTGCTCATTACCGAGTAGATTTTTTCATTTTATCGATGGACAAAATTGTATTAGTGTATATGTTCACATGTTATTTTATTTATAATTTAACCTGATCAGAATACATATGGTTATTTTTTATTGATAGGTTTCACATGCAGCATGTTTTTTAAATAGAATCGTCGCGGATATTTTAAATTAATTAAAATATATGTTTTACCGTTTGTGTAACATTTCACATATTTTATTAAATGTGAAGGAACGCGTTGTTTGTTTAGTAGAGGGGATCGGGACAATGAGCCGTCAACACAAAAGCGAAATGTATTGTTAATTACTGTTTGTGATGTACCGTAACTGTCGGAAATAAACCTAGTCATGTGTTAATTGTTGTTTTATTTGATTGAAGACCTAAACTGGTAAAGGAACCTATGAGTCTCCTGTTGTTTTATCAGGCTTCTTTGTACAGGATGCCGGTCATTGTAAAATTACTGGGCTAAATGAAACATCTTATGTCTCAAATGTAGAGTGCAAGTCATATAATTTACCATCAGATGAACATACTGCTCATCTCGTCACTGTTTATAAAAGTGGTAACACAATAATTATTATATTATACTAGCTGACCCAGCAAATGTTGCCGATATTAAAATCACGATACAAAAGCAACTGTTGATCGTACATGGGTGAAAATTTGAAGTTGTACGTATTTTTTAATTCTGATTCATAATCAAACAAATTTAAAAAAAAATTGGCGTGGACCACCCTTAACATTTAGGGGGATGAAAAATAGATGTCGGATTCTCAGACATACCCAATATGCACTCAAAATTTCATGAGAATAGGTCAAGCCGTTTCGAATGAGTTTAACTACAAACACCGCGACGTGAGAATTTTATATATTAGATTCATTATACATGATAATAATTATGTAATATATCATTCTTAGCAAGTGTGAAATAAAACAACATATTCCCGCTATAAATATTATTTCAAAACCTCGTGCAAGGCTACATTGTGTAGCGCCTTAATTAATTCAAATAATATTTACAGAGAACTTATCTACAGTTTGAGCTGCATTTACGAAATTTATCGAGATGACATATATACATAATATAGCCAGTTTTTTAATGGTAAAAAATGTTACCTTAAAAAATATTTTTTAGAGAAGTCAGTTTTATACCATAAAAGAAATGAATTAGGTTATTTCGTAAACGCAGCGCAACGGAATAAAATCCGAACTTTATTTTATTTGAAATAAAATCACGAATAGAACCAAATCAACTAGCGATTCTATGAACAATAAGAGTGCGTCAATAACAAACTAATATTTAATTTACTACAGCAGTATTAGCAGTTACAGATTGTCTATAAACATAGTAACTAAAATAAGTATAACTATTACAGGAAAAATCAGATACAACACACAAAACATTTAAATCAAAATAACAAATTTGAGAAAACATTTGTATGTAGCACTAGCTCAGAATAATACACATACATTTTGGCCCTTGTTTTAAATATACAATGATGTGATTGTTTTCAAAAGAGAATACTGAATTGGTTTTAAATTTCAGTAATGTAGGTATTCTTCTGCCCACGCAGATAACAAAATAAAAATGTTGCTTATCCGAGGTTTTTAGCAAATTAACAAGCGAAACCCATCTGCATTTATGATACACAGTAGCTTTGTGTTGAATTCTGATACCGATGTACTGCAGATGTACTTTTACTATGTTTAACAGGAGAATAACGAAAATTCCTTTATTATTATTTAGGTTGGATGTGATTAAACTCAAAGATATTAAAATGTTAACAGAATCATGGATGTTTTAATTGTAACAATAGTAATTGAGGATGGTCTAACAGTACACATTGATATAACGATTATAAATTAACACAATATCCTGTTCCAGCACGCTCAGAATAATTAACATCCAAGATTATTTAAAAGTTACAACTAAGAGAACTGTTCTAAAGTATAGTAAGATAATAAACGTCATCACACATGTCTACAGCGAGTGCGATGTCTTGTAGAAGTGGCCGCGATCAGTTCAAAAGAGCCCAAACAACTTGAACTAACAAGTAACCTACACCTCTTATTCAAAGGCGACATTACATTTTCACAAATTTTGGGTGGCCAGGCTTTCCGAATGATAGCTACTTTTCCTGATGAAATAAATAGCCACCATTAGCTTTCAGTTAACCTATTCTGGTATCATAATATTATACAGTATTCCTTCTAAGTACATGTCACAACTGCTTACATCGCCAAGATGGCGAATGTCATAGCGAATCAGTTCTCTACAAGGAATAAACATGCAAAAAATACTAATCGACAAATAACTTATTTTAATTACAATTAAAAAGCTAGAATTATGTATTTCAAGCATTTATTAACTTTTTGTTGTGGAGTGATTATACAATAAGACGTGTCAAACGATTGAACTAAATAAAATACAACAAAATATATTTTTCTAACTAGCTCTTACTGGCGGTGCATTTCAATACAAAACCTAAATCTACTTACAATAATTTTTTATACAACAACTAACTGCCACAACTCACTATCCCTTTATGTCTCGCAAGTATAAGTTGATACTAACTTTCCAATATTTACTAAATACAGTCACTCAATTTATAAAATTGATTCAATATTTTCAAACAAATATCTTCAACCTGTATTAAACCAAGAATATCGAAAGTTCACCCCAATTAAAATATTTTTGGTATTTTTTTTATTTTTCGTGATTGACAAAAAAAATATATTTTATAAGTAATTTGAACGTATTCAATTTAAATGTTAATATCTACTTCATTACTTCAAATCAATTTGTTTGAAACATTGACAACAATATCATCAGAGCATTTTGTATTGGAAATGTAGAAAAAAAATCATACAATCTATTATAAATTTGATAACTTGTAGTCGTACAACCACGTGATCAAGGTGTTTGTTTATTGTAGGTATGTTTGACTGCAATTTGTGATTGGTGCAATGAGAAAAAATGGCGGACTGTGCAATACAGCGTGTGTACGCTAATCTGAAGTAAACCTTTTAAAGTCAGGCTGTCATTTATTTTCTGAGAAGTATACAAAAACCTTCACTAATATTATTATACCTCCACAATGTGGCAATTTATTTATTTATTTGGCATAAAGCTTTCAAAGCATCAAGAATACTGCATTCAGTTCCTGATAACTACATCATATTTGTATGTTTGTGTACTTTGTGCACTGTAGTCACCAGGAAACGTGCCTTGGTGCCAAAATAAGTTTTCAAACAAATATCAGAGCCAGTTGGGGGTTTGGGTGATTATCAATCCCAATTGATGAAGCGTTAAATCAAAACGATAGTAAACAGTGTAATAGTTCAGGTTCATTGTCAATAAGCCGGGAAAGGTGTTTCAAATGTGAATAATGAATACATTTTCTCTTCTCCAGTACCAATTAAATATATAGCTGCAATCCGTGCTATCGGAATGATATATTCCTCCACGAAAAAGTTTACAACAAAATGATTTTACCAAAGAAGATACGCGGATTATATTAATTAAAAGTGGGTTATTGTGGGTTTGCACTAGCCGGATTCGTTTCTACACCTCAGTGAAACGTGGAGAGGTGTGTCGTGGTTAGTGATAGCGGTGTGGGTGCGTGTGAGTGCGTGTGGGTGCGTGTGGATGCGTTTGTGTGCGTGTTAGAGCGCCAGAGCGGCCGAGCGTTTGTCTCTGTTCTTGTTCCGAGCGACGGTGCGCGCCTTGCACGCAGCATTGTTTTGCAGGTGCTGAAAAATAATGATTTTCATAAGTATTACTGTCACTTAATATTATTACAATAAAAAAATATTTAATTAATTTAGAGCATTGCTAACGAAGCATACATCAACGCTGCATCGATATCTCACTTCATTGTGGGTTTTACACCACATTCACCAGGCTGTCTTTAACAGTGCGGTTTTCAAAGAAAAATACGACAATACGAATATGGTTATCTTCAAAAAAAGCGGTGTACGGTTTACGTATTACTTCTCATGGACTGTATTAGGTCACTACTTTATGAATTTATTTAATTGTTGCTACATTAATGATATAAATGAGCGGATATAGTGAAAGAGGGCACTCGGTCGCTGTTGTGAGTGAACTGGTCGCAACGGAGCGGCCGGCACAGCGGCCACCTTGCGTAGTTAAGATTGCTGATCGGGCGAAGAGCTAATCGACCTAAATTACAATTTTAAAATAAATATTTGTTCGATAGTCGAACAAGCGGGTGATAATCAACTCTGCTATGAATCCTCTTGTGTTCTCTGTTGCCGGAGAGTACGCTACGTGTGTGTGTGTACGAGTACGCACTAATGTGCTACGGTGATTATTTAGCATTACATACCCAGTATAGTCGTTTATTCTTCTATTATATTATATAAATTACATTAATTTGGTAAAAAAAATGTAGTAAAAGTAATACACACTGTTAAAAATTCAAGAGTCTAATTTAAAAAAATGCGGATAGACGGTAAGGGAAGTATAAGTAATAAGGTTCCGGAAGTTTTGGTCGGGTTCATCCGAAAGAGGTGTCGATAGACACGGATTATAAACACCCATTAGCGGAATTCTCTAAGAAAAAAGCGATTGTATGAAACGTGCAGTGATTGATAGATGACGGCTATAATCTAGTAAAAAACGGAGATAACCGAAATCCACTACGTTTTAAGCATCTGTTCGCTTATAAATTTAGCCGGATTATTACTTCGTCGCCACATTGTAATAACTATTTCAAACTTATGTCAAATCTAAGTTTTAATCTAATTATTAAGTTTTCGTTTTGAATACTGTACAATTTTTACTTCTTATTTATTATTTTTTGTAAAATGTATAGATTTAAGTATTATTCTTTTGTATGTAATAAACTTTTGGTAGTCTTAATTAAATATTTATTATTTATTTATTATATACAGACACTTTATCACATAATATTACATCATATTTGGTCCCTACACTAGACGTAGCCTGTGCTGTAGGCAACCAATTTACATTCTATGGTTAGCAATATGATCCGATAGGTAAAAAATTCCCACTCTGTATATGTGTGTGTGTGTGCGTTTTTTTGGGTGGGTGCATGTGAGAGAGTGTGAGTATCTGATTAATCATGTTACGAAGTATTAACATGAATACTAAGCTATCAGTTTAAGAATAGCTTTGTATTATCTCTGTATTTTAAATTGGACATTATGGACCGAGCAAGTTTTTAATACATCATTTTAAATTTACCTTGTTGTACCAAAGGAATTTTATTTCTCAAAATTGATTCCTTTAGAATTCTTTTTGATGTCATTTCTAATATACTAGATATTACTACCGCTTCGGAAACAAATGGCGCTCTGAGAGAGAAGAAGCACCGCAAGAAACTCTCCCAGCATTCTTTTTTTTGCTCTTTTTAATAAAAATATACAATATTGTACTTTCATTGCTATTGCTATAAAATAGTCATAATCTAGTCCCAGGCTGTCCGATCTCTTAGATATTCAGCTGTGGAGTAATAGGATTTACGACAGAGGCATTTTTTTTATAAAATATTTAAATTTATTTATAGATAATGCCTGAGCAGTGGCTGGGATTTTATTATAAAAGTGTATACATTTACCCTTAAAGCTATTATGTATCTTATGAAGTCTACTAGAATTAGTTACAAGCAAATGAAAATCACTATTAAGAGCAAAAAGGTGACGATTTTTGTGAACGTATATTAAGTTTTCATAAATGTACTGACAATGAACAGTCATAATACCTATTTCTTTAAATTTTTCTTTGAGAGACTGTCTATAACCAAGCTGATATATAAGCACGAACAGCTCTCTTTTGCAGAGCAAACACTATGTCAATGTCAGCAGCATGACCCCACAGTATTTTTTTTTTATGAGAGGGGGCAAACGGGCAAGAGGCTCAAAGGGATGGGGAGAGGTGAGGCAACCGCCCATGGACATCCGCAACAACAGGTGTGTCAAGAAATGCGTTGCCGGCCTTTAAGATGGGAGTATGCTTTTCTCTTGAAGGTCCCTAAGTCGTATCTGTTCGGGAAGACCGCTGCCGGTAGTTGATTCCACAAAGTTGCTGTGCGAGGCAAGAAATATCGAAGAAAACGCGCGGTTGTGGAATGCCAGACGTCTACGTGATGCGGATGGTACTTTGCACATAATGTCCGATGGTGGAATTCGGCCGCTGGAATCAACCCGAACAGCTCCTCTGAGCACTCCCCGTGATAAATGCGGTACAAGATGCAGAGAGAACCCACATCTCTACGCAATGCTAGAGAATCAAGCCGATCGGAGATGACTTGATCGTCGATCGATGATTCGAGCCGCTCTTCGTTGTATGCGGTCAAATGGAAGAAGCTGGTACTGGGGAGCACCCGCCCAGAGGTGAGAACAGTACTCCATGTGAGGCCGAATATGCGCCTTATGAAGTTGCATGCGGTGGCTTTTAGTGAAGTACTGTCTCGCCTTACTGAGTACACCAAGCTTTTTAGAGGCCAGTTTGGCCTTCTCTTCCAAGTGACCACGGAACTGAACGTCGCTCGATATATCGACGCCAAGTATGCCAATACAGGCTGTGGCAGTTAGAGGAGTGATCTCGAATCGAGGGGATACGACAAAGGGAGACTTTTTAGTGGTGAACGCACAAACTTGTGTCTTCTTGGGGTTGAATTGGACTAAATTTTGTCGGCCCCATTCCGAGACTTTGCAAAGCATAGTCTCGATTTCAGACACAAGTTTGATCCGGTTCTCGTCGACGCTATCCCGGGACATGTTGGCACGGCCGGTGTAGGAAGCATACCCCGTGCTGTCGTCTGCATAGCAATGAATATTGCTGATTTGCAGCATATCATTGATATGCAGAAGAAACAGCGTAGGGGCACACAGCCTTGCGGGACACCACAGTTTATGGGTTTTAAGTCGGAGCATGCACCGTTGATAGCAACCTTGATGCTCCGATCAGCCAAAAAGCTAGTGACCCATTTGCACAACTTCTCGGGAAGCCCATAGGATGGCAGTTTCGCTATAAGCGCTTTTTGCCACACCCGATCAAAGGCCTTCGCTATGTCCAAACTCACCGCCAACGCCTCTCCCTTCGACTCAACCGCTTGAGCCCATTTATGGGTGAGGTACGCAAGAAGATCACCAGCTGAGCGACCCTAACGGAAACCGTACGGGCAGTCGCTGATCAGCTGGTGCCCCTCTAGGTATCCCAAGAGCTGGCGGTTGATGATCGACTCCATTACTTTGGAGAAAATGGAGTTCCATAATTTCGGGACTACGCCTGATGAGTAGGAGAGCCGGAAAAGACGGGTAAGGACCGGCGCCAGTTCCGGAGCACATGTCCGCAGCACTATCGGGGGAATGCCATCGGGCCCGCTCGATTTGTGAATGTCTAAGGTGAGAAGCGCCTTAAGCACGGCACCATGCCGGATTTTTACCTCCGGCATATATGAATCGCACCGCGGAATATGCGGTGGTGGTGCACCTTGGTCATCCAGAGTCGAGTTGGACGCGAAGAGGGAGCCCAGGAGATCAGCTTTCTCTTTCGCGTCATGGGCCAGCGAGTCATCATCCCTGTGCAGTGGCGGAATAGCTGGCTGGCAGAAGTTTCCTTGGACAGCCTTGGCGAGCGGCCAGAACGCACGAGTTCCCGAGGGAAGGCGTGCAAATCTCTCGCCAATTCTGCTAATGTGCTTCGACTTCGAGTCAGCAATAACTCTTTTGAAGGACATGGAGGCATGATTGAAGTGTTTTTTAAGTTCGCTGGAATTCACATCCTCAGATACCACCGCATTGACCCAAGCCTGATAGCACTCCTGCTTTCGGCGAGAGGCCATTTTGCAGGAGCGGTCAAACCATGGTTGGGACCTGCCACCGATAGGCACAGAGGAGGATGGAATGAAGAGTTCCATACCTTGCAGTACCACATCAGCAACAGCATCAGCAGCGGCATCTGGATCTCCCAGCGAAAAACAGATCTGCCTCCACGGGTAGGATGCAAAAAAGCACCGCATCTCGTCCCACTCTGCTGACCTTTAGTGCCACACGCGGCGACAGCCTAAGAAGCGGGGCCGTGTTAGGCGCGTGATCGGCACGGTGCTCCGGATCAGACAGTGGTCCGACGATCCCAGAGGAGGGTCAACGGAAACTAGGTAACCGGATGTGCGGTCAACAGAAGGTCCAACAGTGAAGGTGTATGATCTTGCACATTGGGATTCGCGTTGGCGCAATAACCAGTTGCGTCAGACCATATGCTAAGGCGAAGTCGTGAACAGATCTCCCTGCATGATCGGTGGTACGTGAGCCTAGCCATTCGGCGTGGTGGGCGTTAAAATCGCCAAGAAACACGATCTCTGCAGTGGGGATCTGCTCCAACACGGAATCTGTAGCCATTTGGATGTGTTCGAGGAGCCGGTCAGTCTCTGCGTTTCCGCTATGGGACCTATACAGGCATGCGTAGATTCGCGGATGGTCATCGCAGTCTACACGCAGCCAGATGATGGATAGGTCCTGTCCTTCAAGAAAACTTAGGCGTCGAGAACAGACATCCTCCCTGACGTAAACGCCAGCCCGTGGTATAAAGGAGTGTTCCAAATTATACCCCGGGTAGGAAAGGTAAGATGAATCAGCCAGGGAGGATATCTGTGTCTCGGTGTCTCTGTGTTAAAAAGAGCAGGGCCGGCTTCGCCGTCTCCAGGTGATTGTGGACGGCATTTAAATTTGAGCGAAGCCCCCTGATGTTGCAAAAGTCCACAGCGAGTGTGGAGGAGGGTGGTTTGAGCCTCCGGCTCTGTTTGCCCCGAGTCAGCGCAGATTTGCCCCCTCCAGAATACGCGGGGCAGCCTGGGCAACCACTGTTAGGTACAGGCCCTAATTGTGGACGCCCAGGGACGGATTCTCCAGGGCTGCATAGCCTGGTACCGTCCTGGAGTAGTCTCGTTTTAGTCTGTGCTGCCATTTGTATTTGGGAGGGGGGGTGTAGGCCTCCGGATACCCCACTCACCAGACGAAACACAGCGGCATAGCCGCTATTTCCCGCCGGTTTCGAGTGGGGGAGTGGTATTTCTCCGGGCGTGCCGGCCCAATTCGGTTGTGTCCGTGAGGACTCAACATGGCACTACCACTCCTAAAAAAATACCGTACGTCATGATGCTGTGAAAATAACTGAAGTACACCAATCTAGCGGTCGCAACATTAGTGTACTCTCTAATCTTTCTAACAGCATATGCCGCAGAACTAAGTCTATCTGCTAGTTGGGCAATATGTGGATCCCACTGAAGCTTTTTATCTAACGTGATACCCAAAAAGACCGTAGTGTCCACAAGTTACAATTTCTCGTCATTTATAAGAACGTTGGTTTGTACCTCCGCTGTGTTTGGTGTAATGAACCGTAAACACTTGGTTTTTTTAAGTGCAGATTATTCGTCTCAAACCAACGCACTATCTTTGAGAGGGCATTGTTTACCTCGTCATCAATATCTGCACTTCGTTTCACTTTAAAAATAAGTGAAGTATCATCAGCAAATAATACAATCTCATGGTTATCATCTACCACAAAAAGTAGATCGTTAATATATATAAGAAACAAGAAAGGACCGAGAATAGAACCCTGCGGAACACCTATTCCCACAGCTTTACCATCTGGTCGATGTAAATGGCAAAACGGTTAAAAATTTAAATTATAATCCTAATTAAAAATTTTAACCGTTAAATAAAGTTAAATTAAATTAAAATCCTATTTCGATTTTAACAGATTAAGGGCTCTATTATGTACTCCATAATGCTTTAGTTTTAGGAGTAAAGTTTCATGGTGGACGCAGTCAAATGCTTTGGACAAATCATAAAAAATGCCCAATACATCCTGTGACTCTTCCCAGGCGTCAAAGATGTGCTTGTAGCCGCGACCAATGAGTCTAGTACCTGCATTAATTGTTGATAAGCCCCTAATGAAACCAAATTGATTTTTGTTCAATAATTTACAAAAATGCAGTTGTAGCTGCTGAAGCAAAAGTTTTGCAAAAATTTAAAAAAAAAATATATATGTATGTAAGACTGGGCTGAATCTACTGTTGTATTTATTGTTGGTATTGGAATCTTGTACGAACGGCTATCTAGTAGGTTTTTATAATTAGGCAAATTCAAGACCTCTTTATGCATGCTTGTCATAACACGCAAGATAAATAAATATACCTCGACCAGAAAGAAGTTCTAAGTGTTTATATAGTTTATGTGTTGAGTATCTAATAGGTTTTTTAAAAATCACTTTAAGGACAGTTCTGTATGCTCTTTCTAAGAGTATCATGTGTGAAGTAGCCGCCCCTCCCCATAAGGTGATACAGTAAGATAACACAGATTGACCGATTGCAAAATAAATAGTTTCTAGCAGATTAAAAGATGCCGAAGCGCGTAAGTTCTTAAAAATATAGATCAGCTTGCAGACTCTTCTCGCTGTTGTTTTAAGATTTTGCGTAAAATTTAAGTATTCGTCCACGACGACTCCTAAGTATTTAATATGAGTAGTTCTACTTATATTGCAAAAGCAAGGGCCAGATAGAGCAACAGGACATGTGTGGACTTTAATATAAAAAATGTGGCAAGGAGATCAAGTTTTCATTTTATGGAAACAGATGTACTGTTTTAGTGAGATTTAAGATGAGAAAAGTTATTTTGTAGCCAAATTGCAATTATCCTCATTCTTTGTTCCGCTGTGTGAAGCGCAGTAGCCCAGTTTTTCCGGTAAAATAAAAGAGCGGTATCATAAGCATAACAAATGACGTCAGAGCTAGATAATTTAGTTTTGATGTCATTTATATACAAAAGGATTAACGTGGGGTCCAATATACTTCCTTGGGGGACGCCAAAATCAATTGTATTTGGATTGCTTTTCTTATGATCAACTATAACACACTGAGTTCGGCACATTAAATAGCTTTTGAACCAGTTCAGGCAATTACGTCGAATACCTAGGAGCTCAAGTTTTCATAAAAGTATAGGAATACAGACTACATCAAAAGCCTTCGCGAGGTCTAAAAATACACCGATACATGCTTGCTGCTTATCTAGTTTGGAAGAAACAATTTTAGTTACTTAGTCTACAGCGATTTCTGTTGATTTTTTTAGTGCGAAACCCGAATTGTACGTCAGATTTTTTTTTGTGCGTCAAGAAAACTTGTCAATCGCTTGTGTACTAGCTTTTCCCAAAATGTTTGAGAATGATCCAAATAAAGAAATCGGTCTATATTTCGTAGGATTCGATTTGTTACCCGACTAATGAATAGAAACCATTGCAGCCGTTTTCCAGGCAGTAGGAAAAATGCCTTGAGATAAATTTAGATTACATAATATGCTCGTCAGGGGGGGAGTAATATATTTTTTGCTAATATTCAAAAGGCGGTTTGATATTCCATCCAGTCCAGGGGCACTGTCAAGATTAGAGTTACTTATCAAGGATTCAATATCTCAATCATCATTGGGTCCTAAGAAAAATGATTGCTCTGGAATATTTTAGAGTATTATTAGCTCTTAATCTTCTGTTTCATTGCATGCTGTGAGTATCTTGTTTGCAAGAGTTTTACCTATGCCTGCAAAATATTCATTGCAATGGTCCAGAGATTCCGTTACAGTATCTTTAATATTGGTGAGTTCGAGTGGTACTTGATTTATTTTCTTGGTGTGGGAAATTGTTCTTATACTCTTCCAGAGCTTTTTAGGGTCGTGTTTGTTTTTTTCCAATTCAAATGACTCAATTTGGTGTTTTAGTTGTCGCAAAAGATCGTAGTAAAAATTTCTGTAACGTGTGTAAATGAGTCTGACCGTATTATTGTTGGGATTATTACGTAAGTGTAAATGTATGCGATTTTTGTTGCCTAGCGCACCTAATTAGACCAGGCGTCATCCAAGGCTTGAAAGTAATTCTGGATCGACTTATTCGTTTCCCTTCTTAATGTTTGCTTATAATGTTTGTCAGAATAGTATTAAAAACAGATACTATTTTGTTTATATCATTGCTATTATAGACTTCTGTCCACTCAGCCAGTTTTAATTCTTCTACAATGCGCTCTAGATTATAATTATTTGTGAGTCTGCAAGTTTGAGTTTGTATATCTTTAGTTACTATTCCCGCAATTACAATATCATGATCTTTAATATCTGATTTGTAAATGACTGACTCCGAGTGGTACTTAGAAGTCACGTGAATATCATCTAGGCGCGAATTAATTCTTGTAGGCTTATTTACGATAGGCTGAAGGTTTAGCTCTGCTAACAAACAAAGATATTTCGCGCAAATAGCCATTTGACTATTAATATCTCCAGCCATAATTACACAACGAGCATCTTTAATATTTTGGATTACTGTAGCTAGAGAATCTAGAAAAGGCGATATATTTATATATGACGGCGATTCATATAGGGCTAGTACGACAAGTTGATTTTTTAAAGTAATTTTTAAGCATTTTGCATCTTCAAAAACAGGCTCATCAACTTGCGCTGAGTAACGTTCATGTACATAAGCAACTACGCCTCTAGCTCTATTTATGTACTTATTAGTTCTAAAAAAATTTTATCCCTCTATGTGGGGTATGGCAGAGTCCTCATGTATCCAGCATTCGGTCAATACTATAACGTCAAAAAGCATACTAAATCTAAACAAGGTCACTAAAAAGCTATCGAAATTACGTTGGATACTTCTGATCTTAAAGGTTAGAATTTTAGTATCAAATTTAGTGTTAAGAGTTCTACAACAGTCAGGACTATGTGCATTATGGCAAAAGTCATCGGGCGTATCGAGTTCATATTATATAAATAAAATAAATAAATCTCACTGCACGTTTCATAGTAAACTAAATTCGTTTTTTTACTTCGGCAGTTCCGCCTCTTATAATAAAGCTCGTACCCGCTGCGTCTTGGTGAGGTGTTGCTGCGGCACGAGGCGCGTGGCCGCGGGCGGCAGCGACAGCGCGGCTCTCAGCAGCGCCACGTGCGGCAAC
>CATIXQ010000002.1:11341583-11422204 GCA_949711755.1 Leptidea juvernica | reverse complement strand
ATCTCCTACGCTGTTTCTTCTGCATATCAATGATATGTTGGACACCTCCAACATTCATTGCTATGCAGATGACAGCACTGGTGATGCCGTATACACGGGCCATGCACGTCTCTCTCGGGAAATCGTCGACCAGTGCCGGGAGAAACTTGTGTCTTCTATCGAGTCCTCTCTTGAGAAGGTCGCGGAATGGGGTAAATTGAACCTTGTCCAATTTAACCCCCAGAAGACTCAAGTTTGCGCGTTTACCACTAAAAAAACCCCATTTGTCGCATCACCGCTCTTCGACAACACTTCTCTAAAAGCCTCGCCTAGTATCGGAATACTGGGTCTCGAAATCTCGAGCGATTGCCAATTCCGTGGCCATCTGGAGGGCAAAGCCAAATTGGCTTCAAAGAAACTGGGCGTCATTAATAGAGCACGGCAATACTTCAAGCCGGCCCACATTCTAGCGCTGTACAAAGCGCAGGTCCGGCCACACATGGAGTATTGCTGTCATCTCTGGTCTGGCGCACCCCAGTATCAGCTCGATCCATTTGACCGCGTGCAACGCAGAGCAGCGCGAATTGTCGGGGACCCAGTACTCTGTGAACGGCTGGATCACTTGGCGTTGCGTAGAGACGTCGCTTCATTGTGTGTCTTCTACCGCATTTATCACGGAGAGTGTTCCGAAGAGCTGTTTTACCTAATTCCTGCCGCCGAATTCCACCTTCGCACGACACGCCACAAGTTAGGATATCATCCTCACCATCTGGATGTGTGGCGGTCCTCCACAGTGCGGTTTACAAGGAGCTTTCTTCCACGTACTACAAAGCTGTGGAATGAACTTCCTTGTGCGGTGTTTTCGGGACGATACGACATGCGTACCTTCAAAAAAAAGCACGTACACCTTCCTTAAAGGCCGGCAACGCTCCTGTGATTCCTCTGGTGTTGCAAGAGAGTATGGGCGGCGGTGATCACTTAACAACAGGTGACCCGTACGCTCGTTTGTCTTCCTATTCCATAAAAAAAAAATGGACGTCAATATCAACGGAATACGTTGGATGATGGCAGCGTCGAGGAAATCTTTGGGGGAGGCCTTTGTCCAACAGTGGACGTAATGATGTGTTGACACGCACCTCTATCGCGTGCGCGTGCAGCAGGTCGGCCAGGCGAGCCAGCGAGGGCTCCTGCTGCTGCAGCAGCTGGCGGGCCCTCTCCGGAGTACAGGCGGCTAGCAGCAGCGCCCAGCCGTCTACGGCGGCCGCGTGGAAGGCGCCCTCCTCCACTGCGGCTCCAGACACCTTCACGCTGCCGTCTCCCTGCAGACGACACACAATTCTGTTACATAACAGTACAAGACTTCTTACGATGTGACGAGATGAACAAGACGCTCATTTGAGCACGGCTATTTATAAAAAGTAGATGGTATCAATGTGTAGACTGGAAACCTGTTTCGGTCTGAAGGGCGCCGTAGCTACTGACATTACTGGGCAAATGAGACTTAACATCTTATGTCTCAAGGGGACGAGCGTAATTTTTGTGGCGCTCAAAATTTTTGGGTTTTTCAAGAATCCTGCGCGGCACTGCATTGTAATGGATAGGGCGTATCAATTACCATCAGCTGAACGTCCTGCTCGTCTCGTCCCTTATTTTCATTTAAAAAAAAATCTGTTACATAACGCTACACGAGTTCTTACGATGTGACGAGATGAACAAGACACTCATTTGACGGCTATATATAAAAAATAGCTAGCACTACACCAATCTGTAGACTGGAAACCCTGAACAGAACACAATCGAAAATTCTCAAGATTTTTGAAGCCTAAAAAGAAATAAACTATATATCATCTATAGGATCATTCGTTTTAAGTACCTTTTTTTTGTCTAAGAATGAACCAATGAAAAATAGGAAAAAAATTTGGTTGGCTTTACGTAGTTACATCTTATATATAAAATTCTCGTGTCACAATGTTCGTTCCCGTACACCTCCGAAACGGCTTGAACGAATCTCATGAAATTTTGTGAGCACATTGAGTAGGTCTGAGAATCGGCCAATATCTATTTTCATCCACCTAAATGTTAGGGGTGGTCCACACGACATTTTTTTTTTAATTTGTTTGATTATGAGTCAGCATTAAAAATACATACAACATCAAATTTTCACCCATCTACGATCAACAGTTAGTTTTGTATCGCGATTTTAATATCGGCAATACAACGTTTGCTGGGTCACCTAATAATACATATAAAGAAACTGTAACGTGCGTATATTTTTGACTTTATACGGAAATAATACGAAGCGATTATTACTTTACTCTTATACGAATACGAAAATGAAATTACTGGAGTGAAAAGATTTTAAAAAAGAAGAAAATAATAACTTTATTATTCTCATTTTGCAACATGAAACATTGCTAGACCACTTTTGGTCATTCTCCTATGTCCATGAGTGTACAGTCCGTCACACACAGCGATGACTCACAGCAGTCATGACACACGGCAGATCGACGCACTATCACGTTGACCTTGGCTTTGATCTTCACCTCCGAATTTACACATGCCATATGCAGGCCAATGGAAAATTATCCAAACACGTAACAATTATTACATACACCGATGAAACATGAATTAAGCTGATTGAAATAAATATAATATAGACGACTTACAATGTTTTAAATGCATTATTATATTATTATAATACTAGCTTTTACCCGCGACAACGTCCGCGTGGAATACTTACTTTGGGCAGCATTTTTTTTATTTTTTAGAATATCTTGCAAATAATACACATACAAACTCGGTTACCTACCTATAAATTTATTATTTTAAACATATTTATAAACTACTTTATTTGTTTTCCCACACTTTATTAAAACATAATAATTTTGCGATTTTGATATTCGTGATAATAATATAGTTTCATTTTTTTATTTTTTTTTCTTAAAGTTTGTAAATTTCATGTTTTATCTTTGTACCAAATATAATATAATACAATTTTAATAAATCTGAGGACAGGTCAAATATAACGTTGCTAACCTTGAGATAGCTGCCACTGAAGATGGACTCAAATGTTTTCATAACTTCTATAACTTCTGTCAGATCTTCTTCCAGCAGGTAGCACAATATGGCGAGCGCTGAGCAACACTAAAAACAATAGCTTGGATTAATATATTACGTTGGAGTATAATTATACAAATAAATCAATGATACCCTCCATATTTTTATATGGCAATGGTTTAACTACTACATCCCAACAAGGAATAATGGAATACCAAACGAATTTTGAATAGAAATTGTTTCCAAAAGTTCTTTATTCAAAATTATTTATAATATGCCATGTTTATTTTGTATTAATCAATTATAAAAGAATCAATGAACGATTGGTTTGATTAGAGATGAAAATTCGTAGGTAGCATGTTAAGTTGGGGTAGTGATGAAGCTTGGTTGGCATACCTCAGTCCGGGACTCAAGGGAGGCTGTCTTATCCATAGCAGCTGCAAGCAGTGCGGGCCTCACCACGCTCATGAACTCCTCGGTGCCCTCCTCACCAATCTGACAATACAGAAAAAATATTCAATATCTCCTCAAAATAAATTTTCAATATCGCCACAAGTTAGGATATCATCCTCACCATCTGGATGTGTGGCGGTCCTCCACAGTGCGGTTTACAAGGAGCTTTCTTCCACGTACTACAAAGCTGTGGAATGAACTTCCTTGTGCGGTGTTTCAGGGACGATACGACATGGGTACCTTCAAAAAAAGCGCGTACACCTTCCTTAAAGGTCGGCAACGCTTCTGTGATTCCTCTGGTGTTGCAAGAGAGTGTGGGCGGCGGTGATCACTTAACAACAGGTGACCCGTACGCTCGTTTGTCCTCCTATTCCATAAAAAAAAAAAGTATAGAATTATTGGTGTTAAATGAGAAGCGAGCTAACTATCATAATTATTAAGTTGTAAAATAAAATTCTGAGTTGTGACAACTGACAACAGTTCACAGATAAAATAAAAGTGAAAATAAGACTAAGTCAGCTAAGGCACATTAAGTTAACATTGCTAATATGCTCTCAACAGAATTACAAAAAATTTGCCAGCAGAATTACCAACATGATTTTTGAATGATTATAGCATAGACATAAACTGGTAATGTGCTATTACAATTACAATAGAAACTTGATTTTAATGTAGCTTCAAAGAAAATTCAGCTAAGGACATACATTTTGTAATCTTGCAAGCTATAGGAAAAATATTGAGTTTCAATGCAAATGTGCCAGCCTCACCTAACACAATGCGACCTGCATCAATTTACTTCATTTATTTTTTTAATTAGTTTTATTTTATTTTGCTTGATACTGATCACCTTTATTATATTCTAAGAAGATATTCATAGCAGTGCTTAAGCTTTACAAACATAAGGAAAGCAATTAATGAGTTATTCCAGATTATTCAGAATGTTGAATTCCAATAATCATCTCATTAGCTGAAAATTCACATTATAGCACTAGTTGTTGTAGGATTTACTGTAAAGAAATTCTCAAAATTGTAATATTTCTTTAACAAAATATATAACCTTACAAAATATATAACAAGGGCCCAACAGCCCTTGAAGAAATTAATATTAGAAGTAATAATATCTATATGATGCAGCTACTGTACTCAATAACTTTTGTATTAATTTACAATTACTTTTTTGACTTACTCATGTAAGGCATTAACTATTTGACGTTTGAGTATGTTTGTTGCATTACTTTACATATTATGTTGTAACTGAAATGATTGGTAAATCGAAGAAAATGTAAATCTAATATATAAAATTCTCGTGTCACAGTGTGAAGGACCGAACTCCTCCGAAACGGCTTGACTGATTCTCATGAAATTTTGATTGCATATTGGGTAGGTCTGAAAATCGGACATCTATTTTTCATCCCCCTAAATGTTAAGGGTGGTCCACATGAAATTTTATAGACATTTTTTTTTAAATTTTTTTGATTATGAGTCAGCATTAAAAAATACATACAACTTCAAATTTTCACCCACCTACAATCAACAGTTACTTTTGTATCGCGATTTTAATATCGGCAATACAACATTTCCTGGGTCAGCTAGTCATGATATAAAAGAGTGGCAATGAGTTTCTTGCTACTTCTTTTAATTAGTTCAAACCTTTATTGAAGTAGCGGTAGATTCAATAAGAAATAATATTTTTTTGACATTCATAAGTGTCATTGCCGTGACCTACATCAATAAAGTGATTTTGATTTGATATATCTATATAAATACAGTTTTGTCTTTAACAGAAGGAACACCGATGTAATTCACCAATTGACAGATACCTGTAGTGCGAGTATGGGCGCGAGAGACGCGGCTGCTCTCCTCTCGCCATCCTTGCCGCGGCGCAGAGCCCGGGTCACGTGTTCGGCCAGGGTCAGCCGCTGCCCCGTGAGCATGGGCGTGAGGTACCGCCGCTGGAACGCACTGCGAAGCGCCACCAGGGCTGCCGCGCGCGCTGCATTCGATCTAGCACTCAATGCATCTATGGTCTCCAATACTTTTTCTTCGAATTTCTCTTGAAGTTCGTTCTCTGAAAGCGAATATATTTGTTTTCCGAATGAATTAGCATTAATTTATCATATTATAAATAATATTTTAAAGTTATACTTTCTTAAAAAAAAAAAATTTTACGGATACAACGCAATAAAGCGTCACGAAAATGTGGGACGTTCTTGTCCAAGAAGAGGGAGATTGAAACGGATTAACAGAGAGTGAGAAAGGGCAAACATAGCATGAAGCACATAGCGCCACGAGTAAGTAGAACATCTTCTCTACTAGCGTTGTATCGTGTAGGTTTAGCGCGCGACCGCTAGTACGTAGAACATCTTCCATACTAGTGTTGTATCCTACATACAAAAACTAGTTTGCCAAGTTTCACTTCTGACATGCGTACTTTGTACACATGTGTGCTTTTTTTAATTTTATTTCATAGACCAGAAATATAGTCTTTGAGTTAAATAACAATATAACTTAATACATTAATACATTAATTTATGTAGTCAGAAACTAGACTAGGTCCAAATATAACGAAGAGTTGTCAGAGAATATCAGATATTTAAGCAGTTGATATTCACCACTTGGATGATTCTTTGAACAGGATAAGACCTAGGTACCGCAAGTAAGCATTTCTCATTCAAAATATTCCATTATATTTAAATCTGTATCAATACCTGTATCATCATTATTACTCTTGAGATCCGACTGGCATGATGTCTCCGAAAAATTGTCATTTGTCAAATCTATTCCTGCATCTTCATCCGAAGAATAAGGCAGCTCCGTTCTTCTGTGCTCTGCAAGTGATACAAATCCTTGTTTACAGGACATACATAATGTACACTAAATGAAGCAAAATTCTCACTAAGCTGAGAAATGTAAGTGAAATAAGTATATAATATAGTAAGTGTAAGACTCACTAGCATTCAGATGACCAACAAAACTCATTTGTCCTCTAACTCTTGTCTATTCTAGTTACTAATATGTACATAAAGGAAATTGTCTCATCTTGAAAAAGGAACACATACAATAATTGATATAATTATGAAGTTTATAGACTGTGATCTGTACAAGTCACTCTGTGGACATGCTTCAACTTCAATAAAAGTTATGGATGATTAAATGGCAATTCTGAACTAATATAAAATAAATCCTATTAATATTATAAATGTGAAAGTTTGTATGTCTGGATGTATGCTTGTACTTCTTTAACGCAAAAACTACCGAATGGATTGTGATGAAACTTTACAATAATATAGCTCGCACAATAACACATAGGCTATTATTTATAAAACTATCGCGTGAATTATACTTTATATGGCAAAACAATGTCTTCTGGGTCAGCTAGTATTATACTAAAGTTAGAGCAAACATTATAGTAAAACTCATATATATTCACAAAATATACTATTTTATAGATAGGATTAATTAGAGCTAAGATCACAGCATTCGAACATAGCTTTAAACGTTGGTATGCCAGAATGTTGATCATGTTAAACAGAAACCAGTGGGAGGCTATTTTGCACAGGGTGCCAGCTATATTGAGGATATCACAACGGCACCTATTTCTGCAGTGAAGCAGTAATGTGTAAATATTCTTGTGTTTCTGTATGAAGGGCCCCATAGCTAGTGAAATTATTGAGCAAATGAGACTTAACATCTTATGTCTGAAGGTGACAAGTGCAATTCTAGTGTCACTCAGAATTTTTGGGTTTTTCAAGTATACTGAGTGGCACTGTATTGTAATCGGCAGGGCTTATAACCATCAGCTAAATGTCCTGCTCATCTCATTCCTTATTTTTATAAAAAAAGGAAGTATTTCAGCCATTTTTAAATATCACATGTCTATTGGTGATTCATTAAAATAAAAATTAATAATTGCAAACATATATATAAAAGACAAAACATAATAAATACTATGTTAATACTATACTACAATCTGGATGTATTGACGAAAGTATATATTTCAGGTTTCACTGGAGTATATTATAAAATTATTTTTACATAATTATGTGATTATTCAATGCTTTTTAGAAGTCTGGAAATGCTGTACAATGGCTCAATAAGGAAGCTCATGTGGTCTTAAATTTTCTGAGAAGATATTCATAATAGTGCTAGTTTTACAAACATAAGGAAAACACTTAATGAGTTATTCCAGAAAAATATTCAGAATGTTGAATTGGAATAATGATCTCATTAGCTGAAAATTCACATTATAACACTAGGATTTATTGCTGAAAAAATTCTCAAAATTGTAATATTTCTTTAACATAATATATAACCTTACTATACTGTTGAAGCAGTAATAATATCTTTATAAATACTTCATACTAATATAACTTGTCTTTACATTCAAATATTGCTCTAAATGATATTGAAGTGTTGATTATTTCGAATATTAATCAGAAAAAGGTCATTATTAAATATGAAAAAATAAATCAGCTATTTGAGTGGATAAGACCATAATTATGTCAGCAAAAAGATTATTACATAAATTTGTTTGTTATCTAAGAACATCAAGGTCAAAATACCATACGAAAAATAACAACTACGAATTGTCATTCTAGTAAGGTTACGTGCATGTGGCCTATGTTATGACATCAAAGAGATTGTAGCATTACTAGAAACTTGCGAAACACGGAACTGTTAGATCTTTATGACCTTTTGTAAGCATATGTTGCAGACTTCCTATTGCATATTGCATTTCTTTGTAAGTACGTTCATTATGTACGAGTGAATTCTCGATCACAAGGTCGACGACGACGCGTGATCACAGATTTGGCGAATTCCAGTCCACTGCACTGTCTCGATGTAGCAAAACTCATTAACACCAGAACAATAGAAAAACTCACCGTATTTTCCTTTTTTCTTTCCTTTAGGCATGATGATGTATCCTGGGATAGTGCTGACTAACAATAAAACTAAATATTCACTAGTATTTATCTAAATTTCTCACTTTTAATCAAGACGGAGAACAGTTCAATATATCAGTTCTTATAGAGCAATTTAGATAACGAATATAACATAAAACAAAAATTTCAGAAAAACTCTTTAACATGTTTAACCGTGTATCATTCACACGCGACTCCGCCGATTTGCGCAAGCAAATTGAAATTATTTTATTTATAAAATTAAAATGGTGTTACGCCGTCAGCACGTACCTGACGTTGTCAAAATGAGACTGTCACAAAGAGTATATATAAGCTACAAATATATGATCGGATTTCGTATGGTCAAATCAAGGCCAAGCCATCGGATGCGGTACGGTGGGGTACCGCGTCCCGTAGTATGTCGCATCGTCTATCGCACAAAATAATAATAATTAACAGATTTTGTGCGATGGCAAATGTGAAATACCAGCGAATATGATCCGGTACGGAACGCGTCCGATGGTTCAGACTTCAGTCGGTACAAAACCGACCATGTGTGTAGCTATTACTCTAATAACCTAAGCACATCATTGGACTTCGGTCTTACGGTCAAACCGTTGGACGTGGTCTGGTAGCGGAGCATATTCAATGGTACCGTCCATCCGGACGGTAACGAGCACGACGCTGGAACAATTGGTGCGAGGTGCCCACCGGATCGTCCGATGGTCCGGCCGTACCAAATCTGACCATGTGTTTAGGCTTTAAGTAACTATGACTTGATAAATTGTTAGTACGTAATAGTTGTTAGGTACTTATAGTTATAGTTTTATCCACATGAAGTAATTAAACTATAACAATAGACTTACAATATATATATATATATATATATATATATATATATATACATACACACATATATATATATATATATACATACACATATATATATATATATATACACGCTAGTACGATCTGACAGTCCCATAATGCATGACCAATAATTTTAATTAGCCAATAGAGTGTCATTGTCTATCTAGACGTATAAATGATCGAAGGGGTTTATTTAAAATTAAAATATTACCGAAAAGGCCTTCAGCCACCCTAGTGAAACTCTCTTAGAAAAAAGCGATTCGCTCGAATGTATGAAATGTGCAGTCATTAAAAGATTGACAGATGGTGGCTTTAATCTTGTAAAAAATGGAGATAGCCACTGCGTTTCATGCAACTGTTCGCTTACACTTAGCTGGATTGTATTTCGTCCCAATCGGAATAATAGAAAGTGGAATTACCTACCATTCAAACTTATTATGACAAATGACTGCACGTTTCATATTAAACTAAATTTCAATTTTTACGCAGTTCCGCCCCTTATCATGTAGTATTTACATCCTCTTTGCGTTCAGCTGTCATCCATAGCTAACCGCACATCAATTAAACATTATTCTATTTTTATAACACTACATAATTATAATGTATTGTCCTATACCAAATCTCTTTGTATTCAACAAGTATTTCAAAAAACTTAAGGCTTTCCCCGGTGAGGCATATTACTCAATATTTCAAGTGCTTTCACAACATTTACCTACATATTGAACGAAATATGCGGTGCGTCAAGGAACGCCCGATGAATCATACATGTTTGATGCTGCGAAATATTGCGTTACATTTGTAATAATATTACACAATATTAATACCCTTTCATTGTTTTCATACAATTATTATTGCAGCTATTTACTCTACACCTACTTTAGTGGTGCTTCGGCTATTTAAAGTAACCCAAACTTCTATAAATTTTGACCTCATATTCTGCGTCGGACACTCTACCTATAATATTATATTGCAACATCTATAAGAAATTGAAGGTGTTGAATTCAATATTAAGGCCTTAAACTATTTGTGCACACTGTAAATATATTATTTTATTACTTATGTATATATTTATTATTTATATACTTAGTCTGGCCATAAATACTGTTATAATTAAAAATAAACAAAATATTAAGTACATTTGAATTTGGATAAAATATATGATTGTTCATTGAGTTTTTTCATTTTGGCGTCACTTCATTGCACAATATTTTGCGATATTAAAATCGAGTGGGGTGATAAAGAGAACCGAATTGCTGTGATTGCATTACACAAAGTAGGTATGGTGCCAAACGCAATTCTTAAACCTCTCCATACGCTTGGTAAAGTAAAATGTTTTTGTAACGGGCTATTAATAGGTACAATGAGACCTCCTCTGTTTGTGACAGAAAAAGATCTGGCCGTCCACGTAGTGTTCGTACGAAAAAGGTGGTCAAGGCAGTAAGGGAAATTATTCGAAGAAATCCTGTCTTGTCTTAACTGATTCTTTTATAAAGAATAGAGTGGTAAAATCGATACAAGTACTGAAGCGGTTTCGGATGAGAATTTTTTATGATTGAGCAATATTTAAAAAAACAAAATGACATACATATATAGTCATTTAGTCAAAATCTCCTGAGGATGCCTCGTGTAGAGGTGAAACACGTGTTGACGAATTGTCACGAATTGTTTAAAGACAAATTAACTTATTTATTGACTATTGGCGGAATTAACACTAAAGAAAACTCAAAGCATTTGAATAGTTATGGATTTCCGCAAAGTAACGCCTACTTCAATAAAATAAACAGTAAGAGGTCGTCTGGGTCTCCCGTTACCATGGGCGTTCCAATGGGTTCTATTCTTGGGCCTTTCCTATTGCTTGTATACGTAAATAATTTACCAAACTTAGAACAAAATAAGCATGAGATAGTATTGTTTGCAGCTGATACTTCTTTACTTTTGAAAATACATAGACAGCATACTACTTTTGATGACGTGAGCAATGCTATCTCTAAGGTAGTGGAATGGTTCACAACGAATAATCTACTTCTTAATGAAAAAAAAAAAACCAAATGTATTAAATTTTCCTTGCCTAATATTAGACAGATTGACACAAATATTGTAGTAAAAGATGATGAGATGAAACCTGTGGACACAACCGTATTTTTGGGCATTACCTTATATAGAAAACTTCAATTGGGTCCCCATATTCTTAATTTGGCGAAAAAGCTCAGTTCTGCAGCATACGCTGTTAAACAAATTCGGCAAAATACCGCGAGGCTGGTCTACTTCAGCTATTTCCATAGTCTGATGACATAATATGGCATTTTACTTTGGGGACATGCCGCTCATGTTAACACTATTTTCACACTGCAGAAACAAGCTATTCGTGCCATCTATAAATTAGGACCAAGAGTGTCATTAAGAAATAAATTTAAGGAAATAAATTGTTTGACTATGACATCGCAATACATAATATAATATAATAACCTTGTTTATGTAAAAAAAAATATAAATTTGATTAAGAAAAATACGGACACTCATAATGTAAATACTAGAAATAGGGATAAGCTTGCTGGTCATGTAAGTCGACTTCATAATTGTTTGTTTGTTTCCGAGTCATGGATGTTTTTACGTATTTATGTATGTTTAAATGTATCTTTATATGTATTTATGTATGTTTAAGTAAGTATATTGTATTAAATATATCGTTGTCTTGCAACCCATAACACAGGCTATATATACCTAATTTGGGGCAATATAATTTGTGTAAAAAGTGTGTCAATATTATTATTATTATAATGCCACAAATTCATTCATAGGTCTGTCTAAGATTGATTAATGTAATTGTAGTTAAATAATTCAAATATGTAATTAGAAAGCCTAAAGGGTTTGAGCTTTTAACTTTAATTTAAACAAAATGGTCAAATTGTAAGTAAAGGCATTTTAGCGCTATAATATGTAGATGAACATTATCTTTTATTATTTGGTAGAGTTCTCGTGACTTACTCATGCTTGCTTAATGCCACTACTTGTGGTGGCGCGTGGGGCGGGTCGTTCCCTTCCATAAAATATGGTCGAGGGAGGCGATGGCTGGTCCATGCGTCATCCTCGTGAACGGGCACTGCTTGTGGTGGCTGGATGATCCTCGCAATGAGAAATCTGACTTATGTTTCTTTATAAAAGAAATTTTATTTTCTTAAATTAAAGTTATTAGAAATTTTTTAATATGATTGCCAATAAAATGCTCGCATAATGCCTTTATTTTATTATTTTATTTTCGGTATGTGTGGATTGATGCATCTACTGTACTCAATAACTCTTGTGTTTATAAGCATTAATTTACTATTATTCTTTTTTGACTTACTCGTAAGCCTTTCAGTTTTTGACATTTGAGTATTTTTGTTGCGTCACTTTGCATACATTGTAATTGAAATGATTTGTAAAACAATTAAAATGTAAATCTTGACTTAAAAGAGTCGCAATGAGTTTCTTGCTATTTCTTCTCATTAGCTCTCTCATTATGAAGTAGCGGTAAATTCAATAAGAAAAAATATTTTTTAATATTTTTTGACATTCACAAGTGTCATTTCCGTGACCTACATGAATAAAGTGTTTTTGAATTTGAATGTACTCAATTACTATAACTAAGATTTTACTTATTAATTTTTATATTTATTTGACTTACTCTAAGGCACACTGTAAGGCATTTAGTAATTGACGTTTGTGTATTTTGTTGCATCACTTTGCATATAATATTGTAATTGAAATGATTGGTAAATTAAATTGAAAATAAGAACCTGTAATACTATTCTGTTTTGAAAAGAGCAACCTTAGAGTTTCTTGCTCGTTCTTCTCTAAGGAAATCTGCCTTCCGAAATGAGCTGTATGAAAAAATGAAATATTTCAAGTCTAATACAATTTACCTACGAAATAAAATATTTTTGATTTGAATTGATTACCATACCATAACTTATTTATTATTCGATCTTCATGATGTTCCATCGCGTTTTCCATAATATATAACAAAAACAAAATCAATTTATTTAAATCCATTATTACTATCTGCATATACTATTAATGTCATTTGATTACCTAAAGTTAGTTTTTACATACCAAATTACCTATATTATGTACTTTGGTTTGAAGGTGAATGAATGAAAACCAGTCGGAGAATTGTAATGTGAAATTAGATGAAGCTTTGATTTCAAATAAACTATTTAATTTGGCAGTGCTATGGATAGATTTATACACCTGTCTCACACTGTCGGAGAATTGTACCGTGGGATAAGATAAAACTTTGTTTACCAATAAACCATTTAACTTGGTAGTGTTATGGATACCTTTAATTTTATGAATAGTATCTAATATAATTATAATTAAACTCTGTGGTCCCATACCTTCTATATATCTCATCTTATAAATATGCTATGTTAAATCACAATTCGATCGACGCCGCATTATTTATTAATGACTAGCTGATACCCGCGACTTCGTCCGAGTATATACATGAATGAGCACGTAGTGCTTATAAAAATCGTTGTTTCTTAAAACTTTAAATAAAATGAAGATATTGCGATAATATTAAATTAAATTACATCCCATAGATTAAAAAAAAAACACAGAGGAAACTCTAACGAACAAGTGAACTATAAGCCTAATATAATACGCTGTTAAAACAGCAATTATTATCACCAATTGACTTAGAACCCTTTGAATTCTACCAGTGGGAGGCTCCTTTGTTTCTGCCGTGAAGCAGTAATGTGTAAGCATTATTTTGTTTCTAATGAAATTACTGGGCAAATGACACTTAACATCTTATGTCATAAGGTGACGAGCGCAGTTATAGTGCCGCTCAGAATTTTTGGGTTTTTCAATAATCCTGAGCGTTACTGCATTGTAATAGGCAGGGCGTATCAATTACCATCAACTCAACGTCCTGCTCGTCTCATCCCTCATCTTCATACAAAAAACCATAAGATCGTGTGAGTAACAAGTAATGGAAAAAAATCCGAATTAATGTTGCATAGTAAAAAATTGTTCTTGTTTGATGATGGTACGGAACCCCGCATCCGAGGGTTGACTGGTTCCTGGCCGGTGCTTTTCATATTATTATGTATCATTGTTCATTATTATTAATTAAAAATTTAAAGATTATTCTAAATTAAATTAATAACAGAGCTCAATTTGGCTTTTCTAACTGGATGTGATATGTGGTGCTCTAACATTTTTTTTAATTTATACGATTTACATACAGACCTACATAATATTTTAAGTTATCTTTATCTTTTTTATTCAAAATGGTACATGTATATTAGAAACAGCAATTTTAAAAATGTATTTGTATAATTTGTAAGTGTATTATTTGTATGGGACTACCCTACCTACTGTGTTCCTACTCATAAAAAATCCTCACTAAGATCAGAAAAAAAGAAACTAATGTAATTTTTTATTCTAAGATTGGACTTAGGCTATTCAGAGTTTTTTATCTAATCACCAAAAACTTCTTCAAAATATTTTATTTTGTGTTCTATTATCAATTAAAAATCATAAAATATCAACATAAAACATAAATAATATTTATATCCATTGTGAAACATAGAAAAGGAACACGAAACTGATACGGCCTACATCTTCAAGAAAAACTCAATTTTAAACACTATTACATTGCAACATATACACACAACACTAGATACACAAAATATGTTCCGTAACTTAATGTAATGCCATGTGCTGTATTCCTTTGTTCTTCAGGTTGCTGCACATCATTTGTCATTTCCTTCCAACGAGCCTTCTCCTGGTTGGAGCCGGACAACTTCCCGTACCTGTACTCAGCACACTGAACTGTAACAGTCGGCGGAATCCCAACGAATATAAGTCTCGAACTCTTTCTCTTGAGAGTCGGAGAACCTCTTGCATCATCAACCTCTCGACCATTTATGTACCAACGTATTTCCGCATCTTGAGCACCCCGGCAATACGCTTTCATATCGTCTTCTTCACCAAAAACATCAGCTAATCCTTCAAGTGACGGTCGCCTATGTTTGTGTCCATGAACTTCTAGTAATCCTGTCCGCGATTCAAACTGATAAGGGGGCACATCCCTTTCTATATCACACCTATACAATCCTGTTGCTTCTTCTGTCAGAGCACCAAGCTTTAGTCTGCAGGCTGTCGGTCCACACGCGATGAGCTCAATCCTGCCAACACCGAGTATCGGAAAAGATCTGGTGCTCGGGGCCGCTCCAGGCTTGTACCTAAAGAACTCGATAGGTCCTTTGAACCAGCTCAAGAGCGTGAAGTTAGCATCGTAGCGGCATTCAATCTCAATTTCTTCTTGACCGGGCGGAACCACTTGAGGTATGATAAAGTCTGTTATGTTAAATTGTCGCGCAGAAACCAAGCCCGCCATTAACAGTATCCCGACGAGCATGGTGTCGGAATGCGCAGGCGCACGACACTACTCACTCCCGATCCGACGCCGTCTTAATTAAACAGTTTATTAAACTCAAACACTTAACCGTTCAACGGATCCCGGTGAATTTTTTGTGGAGGGTAATTGATAGAAAAATGTATAATTGCATTGTTACAAGGGTGGCTGTTAATTTGGCTTCCCCAACCTCCATTGATTAGTAACGCATAGTGTGACCGTAGATAATCATCTCAAATAAAAACGATGTTATCTTTAAATAAAGCACATTGGTACAAGCATTTTTTATACATTTTTAATAAATTTATATTTTTGGTTCAGCTTGAAAAACAGAAGAAAGAAGTTCAAGCAAAAATATTTGTTAATCTAATTGATCTTCTAAATATTGGCATTATTGATAAATATATAGTTGTTGATACGAATTATTCCGCTTAAATATTTTTTGTGATAAACACAAGTCTGTATTAATTATTTAACTAATTAACTTATATTGTAATTATTTAATTAAATAATTAATAAATTTACATAATACTACTTTTTGTGCAACACATTATTAAAAAAAAATAACAAACTCATACGGAAGAGTTTGTTAATTTTTTTAGACCTTGTCTACATGTTTATCTTACAATAAATTTTTAATCAATTTATTCTTCACTAAAAACATCAAATATTTAATTTATGGCTGGTTTTGGTTATATTATTATCGCTAAATATAACATATATTTATAAAAAAAGCGTCTGGGACATGACGGGCATGGCCTACAGTGAAAGGGTTAGAGGTAGAGACTCATTGCCCGAATTACGTTAATATGTGTCATCAATTTTGCAAGTTTAGGAGCTACTTACTATTGAGACATTGAAGATATCCGCCCTGAGATTTGGAACAAAGGTGATCGGTTCAGATAGGCTTAGACTCAGCTTATCATTGCGTGGAATTAATTTACACAGTATCTGGGCAAGATTATAGAGTTATTAAGTCAATAGTATGTGTCTCTTTGTTGAAACACTTAAATAAATAATTATATACAAACCAAAATGTCTCCCAAAAAACAAATTCTAAGGACAAGTTTGAAAGTTTACGAACAGAGGTACATTTTTATACGAAACGAGCGAATAGTAAGAGGGCCGAGTCAACTGATAGGTAAATAGGTTGACAACAGATAGTTTCAAACCTACTCCGCTTCGATAAGAATACATAGACAAAATAAGTCGGATTCTGAAAGCTTCGCTACGCAGGGTCAAACCAATGATTATGTAGCAAATTATGTTGAAATAATCTGTGCCAATGAACAACACTGCTACGGACAATATGGATGGGAAGTATCACATTGTATACTGCGCTATAGTAAACTAAAAAGTGTTAAATGGGTATTGACTAGTTGGTTACATCGCTTCGTACAAGAGTCAAAGACAAAAGTCGAAAATTACGTCACACTTTGCAATGTTTTTTTTTTATGAAAAAAAGGGATGAGACGAGCAGGACGTTCAGCTGATGGTAATTGATACGCCCTACCCATTACAATGCAGTGCCGCTCAGGATTCTAGAAAAACCCTGAAGTTCTGAGCGGCACTACAATTGCGCTCGTCACCTTGAGACATAAGATTTTAAGTCTCATTTGGGCATAAAAATTAATATAAAATAATTCACAAAGCGTATTGATAAAACCCACAATGAAAACTTATAAATACTAATAAACTATCGAATAAAATAACTTTTGTGTTTATAGCTATCATAGTTTTATGATAATATAAACAATTCAAATAAAAAAGACTATTTTTCAAAAAATAAAAGTATCGAATATTTTTTCGTAATCGTGTTTTCGAAACTGCGATAATTTAGATAAAGAAATGAAGATAAACATGTCAAAAAATTGGAACCGTAGTATTTGTAGAAGTATTTTAAGTAGATTTTCAAAAATGTTACTTTTTAGGACTATAGCGCATTAAGTTTCATTTGCCCAGTAATTTCACTAGCTACGGCATCCTTCAGACCGAAACACAGTAATGTTTACACATAAGTGCTTCACGGTAGAAATAGGCGCTGTTGTGGTACCCATAGACGCTGCGTTTAGCAATTATGGATAGAGTCACATCGACAGCGCTATGCATCTTGTGGGATTTTCTGTGGGACACCTTTTATTGAGATTTATAAAATTATTAAGTTAATATGACACTTTGGGTGCATTATTTTATGGTTTGGATGGACGTTGTTATGGGTCATGTTGGTGTGACGATAAATAATAACAGCCTCCCATGCTTTCTCGCAACACCAGCGGAATCGCACCCGCTTTTTTTAAAACTAAGAGTACCACCTATCTGGAAGTAGCGTGAAAGTTAATTCCAGTTTCGTTTTGTAAGTTTCGTTATGCGTGGAGGGAACTTCATTCACAAAATTACTATATGTTGAAGAATGATATTTGAGTTTCTGGCGGGTTGTGCGATGATAACTAGGTTCAAACAACCCTTGGAAAGCTAGTTAATAATCATTAAATGAACAACATCGGCGCACAAATAGGTGCAGGGATGCGTTTTAAATTCTTATATTCGTATGGAACAGAGTCTTACGGACACTTCCAATATACTATCTACAGATAGAGATCAAATACTACGTTCTACTGTCAGTAATTGGCTGTCAATAATCTGAATCTGTCCCAATATACACGATCAGTCATTCTTATCGCCAGTTCACTGTTGCAATATCCATACAAACTTCTATCCCTGGTAAGCTATACGTCGTCCCATTGACAGACAGCTTGTATGGATAAGATGAGTTAGCGTCGATAAGTTTATTGGGACAGAAAAGTCAACGATAGTTATGTTTTTTTATCTCAAGTAGGCCACAACCGGAGATAGACTGAATATTGGGAATCGCCGTTAATGTCTTAAATAATGCTGTGAGATAGATTGACCTATATACTTAATGCAAATATCTAAAAAGCTTGGTTGACAGTCGATCAATCTTTATATTCATCTTTTTAGTTTCCATTTCTAAAATGAATGAGAGATCACAGGCAGTAGCCACCCAAAGGTTGGGGTCCGTAGCGGTCGGTAGCGGAGCCCACGCGTCTCGGAAGCAAGACATTACAATTTTATTAGTGGTAATCATCTTAAGTGTTATCAGCTTAATTGAATAATGCATCGTCATATCTGCCAATGTTTTTACGTTACTATACAAGTCTCCACGCCTGGATGCGGCTCTGGAGAATTTGCTAATAAAATAAAACTTATGCAAGGATCCCTATCGTTAGTTGAGCACAAATTTAGCATTATGGCATTTCTTATTTTTGCTAAGACGATTTGGAAAAACTGATTATTAGCCTAACAGCCGAGCAAGTGAAAATATGACCTTTTCAATTGCCACCGAATGAAAAAAACTTCTCTCAAAAGATAACGAAATTTATTAATCTCAACGAACATGTAATAGTACCAAAAAGTACAAACAGGTGTACATTTTATACCCTTTTATGATATTTTTTGCGGGTTATGTACAGTGTGAGAACATAACAACAGTGTTATCAGATCCACCTTAGAATAGCACGCCATCAATTTATCACTAACACCTAGTACCAAGTAATTATCGTTGTTTCCGGATAATTTACATCTTCATAGACTGGTAAGTACATCGTACATCACAAAAAAATCATCATCATCATCATCATCATCATCATCAATCAAGAATGTTTGGGTTAGGAAGTAGACATACGTGAAAAAATGTATAACTTTGCCTTATTTGAATTTGATGATATTGTTCATATGACACAGGAAAGAAAAAGAATAGTGGGCTAAAAATAAATCACCGAGTTGCACTGCGTTGAAGCTATTTCGTGTTGTATTTTTGTATCTTTCAATTTCATATTAATCTTCGTATTCATCTAATCGTGATAAGATATCCTTCACTTCTAGGATAATTATACAAGGTAGAGTGAGGGGACGTAAGCCAAAAGACCCGCTTCGTCCAAAAATTTGGGTATAGGTAACAAATTTAATTTGTATACTTTATTTACACAATTTACCTTACAGCGACAAAACTGTCGGAATCTTTTCAAGAAGGTCCATATCACAGGTACAAGATAATGTAAAGGTTATACAAATGGACTATTTATTACTAATAAAAATGGTGTAAATATAAAAGTAATGATGAACAAACATTACCAACCGAAAATATTAGTGTATCTAATATGATAGAGTAACTATAGTAAAGAACAGGATGCAGTGAAGATCACAATTGCTGCATGGATACACTTTCATAGACAAAAACACTCATGATAAGCTTTATATCAATAATTGTTAGATATGCTAGCGTCGTGTTCTCTTCTAAAATAAAACAACCATACAATTCATAACTTTACGTATTTATGTAAAGTTATGAAAGTATTTTATTAATTAAAAGCTTAATTGTAACAATGCGGGATATGGCCCCTAATTTACAATTAGTGGCTCTACTAATTCATTTTAAGGATGTGATTTGCTACGCATTCATTATTTATTTTACCCCTAGTAGACCCGACAGAGTTTGTTCATTACACATAAGTTTTTTTTTATTTTTATGCAAGACGGAGCGTACGGGTCACCTAGTGTTAAGTGATCACCGCCACCCACATTATCCTAATTTGTGGGGTGTTGTGCGAAGGTGAAACAGCTCTTCGGAACACTACCCGTGATAAATACGGTAGAAGACACACAATGAAGCGCCGTCTCTACGCAGCGCCAAGTGATCCAGCCGTTCACAGAGCACTGGGTCCCCGACAATTCGAGCTGGTCTGCGTTAATAGGTATAATATACTCGTAGTTATTTATGATTTTATGAATTTGTCATTGATAAGTTCAGTGAGTCAGTTAGTACTGAGGACAGGTAATTTATATATTAGTTATGCTGATAATATCGTGTTTCTCAGCCTATCCATCAAGTGGTTGAGGAAGCTGGTGTCTGTTAGCATTAGGCTAATACTCATAACATCACTTAAAAACAACGTTTCCAAAACCGAAATGATGGTTCTCGCTTTGGGTAGAGGTCCGGAAAAAGCACCTAAGGTATAATATCTAAACTGATGTGTTACATCTACGGAGTTGCGTGGAGAGAGGTGGAGTGTTCCGAAGCGCCATTTCACCTGATTCCTGCCGCCGAATTCCACCTTCGCTCGACCCGCTACAACTTAGGATATCATCCCCACCATCTGAATGTGTGGCGGTACTCCACAGTGTGGTTTTCAAGGAGCTTTGTTCCACGTACTACAAAGCTGTGGAATGAACTTCCTTGTGCGGTGTTTCCGGGATGATGTGACATAGGTACCTTCAAAAAAAGCGCGTACACCTTCCTTAAAGGTTGGCAACGCTCATGTGATTCCTCTGGTGTTGCAAGAGAATGTGGGCGGCGGTTATCACTTAACACCAAGTGACCCGTACGCTCGTTTGTCCTCCTTTTCCATAAAAAAAATACTTTGGACTCGTGCTTACTTCCGTAAGCGACTGCAAGCTGAAAGAAGGGCTCTCGCCGTCTCAGAGGACACATACTTGCGCGCTAATTTGCTAAGTGCAGTCATCATCTAAAGACAACACTTCTCAAAGCAGGATTTGAGTCCAGTATTCATATTATGTCTTATAAGACAACCGCAGTACTGCAGTGCATATGGCAGTGCATCTGCAGGCATGTTCGTTGAGAGGGTCCCTGACTTCTTCGCTGTAAATCCGCTAAAGTATTTTTTTATTTAACAGTTATTTGACATTGATAGTGTTGATTAAAACTATCCATAATGGCATCTTTTTAATTCGTTTTGATTGATGATGCAAAAACAGGAAAGAAAAAAATTATATAGTCATCTGTTTAAATGATTGATCCTCTTTCTTTGAAACATTAAAAAAATTAAATCGATCGATATATTTATCTGTTCTTAAACATACACCTTTAATATTTGGTACCTACTTATACAATAATAATATTTGATCCCCTTTTTTCAGTAATTGCTACCTTGGCTTGTAATATGAAAGAAAAAACCTGATGAATAAAAAAAATCGAAATTTGTTTTTGGGACCTACTACTGTGAACAATTTCCAGTTACGGATTAAGAAAACTTGATGCCCTAAGCAATCCATGCCTGTAGGGTCCCCCTATCCGTATGTCAACTAGAATTGGTCTTTAAACCTTTACCGCCTAAAAACATTCGTTTTTTGTAAAATAAGATGATGACTTCAGGTCTAAATCAAATCAAATCAAAATCAGTCTATTCACGTAGGTCACGGAAATGATACTTATGAATGTCAAAATAAAATAAAAAATCTTATTGAACCTACCGCTACTTCGTAAAGGGTTGAGCTAATGAGAAGAAGTAGCAAGAAACTCATTGCCACTCTTTTATATCAAGATTTACATTTACATCGATTAACAAATCATTTCAATTACAATATAATATGTAAAATGTAAAATGATGCAACAAACACACTCAACCGTCAAATAGTCAATGTCTTACACGAGTAAGTCAAAAAAATAAATGTAAATTAATACAAAAGTTATTGAGTACAGTAGCTGCATCATCCACATACACCATAAATCAATAAAGGTATTCTGTGAGCATTTTATAAGCGATTATAAATAAATAAACATGTATATATCCATACATATATATACACAATAACTTTTAAGAATCTGAAACCGAGTCCCCGGCAACAGGATCATCCCGCCACCACAAGCAGCGCCCGTTCACGAGCATGACGCACGAGCCAGCCATCGCCTCCCTCAACCATATTTTAGGGAAGGGGACGACCCGTCCCATGTCGCCGCCACAAGCAGTGACATTTAAGCGAGCATGATGAAACCTGTTCGGAGAACTCAGCAAACAACAATAAAATAATCCTAATACATCCATATAATCCTTCATATCATGCAATACTCACCAAATACCTCTACATACAATTTGACAATTCTGCTTAAACTTTTAATTAATATTATATTTTTAGTAACAGCAATCGAAAGCTCAATCCTTTAGGGTAATCTAATCAGGATCATCCTGCCACCGCAAGCAGCGCCCGTTCACGCATGGGCCAGCCATCGCCACCCTCGACCATATTTTAGGGAAGGGAACGACCCGTCCCACGTCGCCGCCACAAGCAGTGACATTTAAGCGAGCATGATGAACTGTCACAGGAACTCAACCAAATAACAAAAAACAAGAATGTTCATCTAAAATATATTCAACGACACTCACTAAACACCTGTACTTATAATTTGACCATTTTGCTTTTAGTATAAATTATCAATTTTTCAAAAATTATTCATAATTATAAATACTATTATATTTAATTAAGGGTAACTAAAGCTCAAATCTTTTAGAGCAATTCATACCCATGCTTCAACCAATCTTGCAGTTTCAATGTCTGTTAAGGAACGAATCTTTTTTACTGTGTATTCAGCAGAACTTAATCTACTTGATAAATTTTCTATTGGAGTTTGGCATCTAGCGTTATTCCAAGAAAAACAGCGGTATCAACTATATCGAATTTCTCGTTTTTAAGCTGTATATCGATTGACACTTGCTTAACATTAGGTAAAGTAAATTTAATGCATTTCGTTTTATTAGTAGTACCTGGACGACCGAGCTTTGCTGGGCTTTTTAAGAAAGTACAAAATTTTAACAAAAAACAAACTAATAGAATATCTTGATTCTCGAACCGGGGTCTTCTACTTTCCGGTTCGCCCAGCTATTATAGTCTGGTATATAGTGGCGAAATTTACCATTGTATTCTAATATTATTGTAGCAGTTTCTCATTAAAACACGGATAAAACATTTTTTTTAAATTGAAACCTTGCTAGATCGATTTCTCGCCCCCGAAACTTCCGGTATACTAAATTTCATTAAAATCGTTAGAGCTGTTTCCGAGATTCAAATTATATATATATATATATATATATTTATAGTTTAAAGATATAAGATAAGTAACAAGTTATTAGCTTCAAACCAATGCACAACTTTAGTTACATATATTAGTTAGTTAAATATATTCAACAACACTCACTAAACACCTCTATTTATAATTTGATCATTTTGCTTTCAGTATAAATTATTCATTTTTCAAAAATTATTCATAATTATAAATACTTTTATATTTAATTAAGGGTAATTAAAAATCAAATCTTTTAGAGCAATTCATACCCATGCTTTCTTATCATCTAAATAATCCTTTAAATTATAATACGATTTTTTCATAAGTTTTTGTTTAATATAGGCTTTGCACTTGTTGAGGGACATTTCCATTATGTTCTCAGGAAGCTTATTATAAAATCTAACGCAATTACCGATGAATGACTTGTCGAGTTTACTAAGCCTAGAAGTGGGCATTAACAGTTTATTTTTGTTTCTAGTATTAATATTATGGTTTTCATATACCTTTTGAAATTTATTGCTATTTTTATGAACATACACTAAATTTTCATATATGTATTGGTTAGGAACAGTCATAATTTTAAACTCTTTAAATTTAGATCTAAGCGACTCTCATACCATAAATTGCCCGAACAGCTCTTTTCTGCAGCACGAAAATAGAATCATTATCAACAGTATTACCCCATAATAATATACCATATGACATAATGCTGTGAAAGTAACTAAAATAAAACAATCTTGCAGTTTGTCTGTTAAGGAACGAATCTTTTTTACTGCGTATGCAGCAGAACTTAGTCTACTTGATAAATTTTCGATATGAGGGCCCCATTGGAGTATCTAGCGTTATTCCAAGAAAAACAGCGGTATCAACTATAGTTGATACCGCCGTAGATATATCTAATTTCTCGTTTTTAAGCTGTATATGACACTTGCTTAACATTAGGTAAAGTAAATTTAATGCATTACGTTCTATTACCATTAAGTAACAAGTTATTAGCTTCAAACCAATGTACAACTTTAGTTAAAGCATTGTTAACAACATCAAAATTTGGTAAACAACGGTATATTTTAAACATGAGTGATGTATCATCAGCAAACAACACAATTTGATATTTATCCTTTGCAATATAAGGAAGATCATTTATATAAATAAGGAATAGAAAAGGTTCTAAAATTGAGCCCTGTGGAACCCCCATTTTAACTATATGTCAACTTACAACGCGCGAATTTACAAACTAGTCCTAGAAACACATTTTGGTGACGAGAGAGTGAGAAGTGATGCCCTAAGGACGAATTTTTTTTGTGCTTCTTCTGGTGCCCCCTCAGACGTGATGCCCTAGGCATTTGCTTTATTTGATTAAGGGTTAATCCGTCACTGACAATTACCGATTCAGTTCTGGCACTCACTTGCTGCCGCAGCACTTAACTAAATAAGAAAAGGATCACATATTATTTATGTATACCATCTAATTATTAAAGAGTTTGTTAAAACATGATTAGTATGTAACTTTAAATGCAGTTCATGTATAATATTACGATCAACTAATAAAGACGCAATAATAATAATATCACAGAGTAGGGTTCGATACTTAGATGCTTACTTAGATGTATGTACGTATTAATTGTTAATATACAGATTAAACAAAAATAAATACATCATTTATTTTTCAATGTAATGTACAATAGATAAATTAGTTTTAAGGGGATCACATAATATTGTACCAAATATGTCTCGGAATGAAGTTAAAATAAATAAATTAATAATTGTCATTACATAAAGTTGTACTTATCAGCGCCATCTACTAGAAGCTCTACAATTTATGTGAAAGCCATAAATAACTAGAAACTATGGTTAAGAAGTATGCTTATAAGTTTAGTAGATAAAATATAGATGGGGCTATTTAATAGAGTATTTTTCCGAATTTATTTCTTATGTTTCTTTTTATGTCAAACCTATGATTAAGGCGCGGACTGACTAGGATTGTAAACGCTGCACCCAACCCTACAATATATCATGTGGCTGAGCTGCAAAAGGGCATTTATTTTACTGATTTTCTTTTTTTTTATTAAAAATTTACGTATTAAATTGAAAAATTGTGGGTTTAAGTGTTAGAAAATTACTAATTCTATTAAATTCTTTAAAAAAGAATATTGTTATAGCTGAAAATTGGGAGATTTTTGACTCCATAGTTTATTTTTGGGAAGCAACTTCCAAATTTTTTATTGGATATTTCAAATTATACATAAATATTCTATTCGGTTCAAAATTTTCTTTAAGTCTTTCTTTGTGCACTGTATTTTATACGTCGGAATATTTTCATTGCGTTATGTTGTAATCGACTCTCTCTTAATTTTCAAATGTTATAAATATCTGATTCCGAAGTTTCGGTAACATTTCAGAAATCATGTTGAAATTCAGTCATTTTCGTTATAAATTAAAGAAGAAGATAATAAAAAAATATATATTGAGCAAGGGAAAAAAAAATAATTATAATAAATATTCACACACTTTTACACAAATTATCTTGCCCCAAACTAGGCATAGCCTGTACAAGTAACAAGTATGGGTACAAGATAACGATTTATTGAATACAATATAATTACTTAGACATACATAAATACTTATATACATCCATGTGTTCATAATATTGTGTCCTATTCAGTACCAAATTCAATTTTATTAATATCATCGATGGAAGTATTTTCTTGTTACCATTTCGTTAAGTGCATGCGTGGAGTGTGGGGGCCCACATTACAATGTCGGAGTGTCAATTTGTTGGAATTTATGTCGCGAACTACGCCCAGTGCAGCTCAGCTAAACATTCTAAGAGATTTATGTACAAGTTTGCTAACTTTTGAGCTCTGGTCCATGTGTATAAGGGACATATTAGTAATTATTTGAACCAAAATGTTTCTTGTCAAAAAAAAAATAAACAAAATAACAACCGTTTTTTTCTGTATTGTTGATAGATGTAAAAGTGTTGTGTTGTGATACTGATAATTATTTTTTTAATGATGAAAATTCAATGCAAGAATCTGGGTTATGTACCTACATTTTTTTAAATTAAATAATTAATGAAATAAAAAATAATAATTAATAATTAAATTTTCATAACGGCATAGAACAACAGAAACTACAGAAGTATTATCAACAAAAGTCAAAACGTAACAATGAAAACATCAAAAACAAAGCGGTTATAGCACGAAAATATTACGACATGAAACGCTGATGAACTTGCAAGCCGTACTGACGCAACAGGACAAGCGCGAGTGGTCAAAGGGGTACGGGAGGGGACTTCACGTTCCAGAGGGGACTTCAGGGATAATGTGGCCGTGAAGTATAGTACTTCACAAGGTTATGTAGCATCACTAATGGCGTTAATGCATGGTTTTCATGTAAAGCTAATACGTTAAAATTAAAGAAAATTGAAAGCCCCGGGACTTGCTAGTAAAAAGATAAACAAAAATTTCAGAAAGTCCATGTCATGTCTGTTTATATTAAGTAAAATGCATTAAATATTTGAAACTAATTATCAACGAAGTATAAAAAGGGGGGAAGTACAATGGAAGATTCCAATGTGCTCAGCGGAACGGACAGTCGGGTCCGCCAGACGTAAGTTCCTCTAAAATTCTAGCCTTCATGTAGGAATGTTTCCCAACTCCCGAGTCCAGAGACGGATTCACTCATACATGCATTTTACTATACTATACTACCACTACTTCGAAAAGAAATGACGCTCTGAGAAAAAAGGAAATTAATCAAAAATAAAACTTTTTAAAAATAACTGATCAGTGGGATCACTGATCAGTTACTAGCCGGCATCCTTTGCACATGATGCCGGCTAGTTTATGGGTACCACAACTGCGCCTATTACTGCCGTGAAACAGTAAAGTGTAAACATTACTGTGAGATAAATGAGACTTAACATCTTATGTCTCAAGGTGACGAGCGCAATTGTAGTGCCGCTCAGAAATTTTGGGTTTTTTAAGAATCCTGAGTGGCACTTGTAATGGGCAAGGCGTATCAATTTCCATCAGCTGAACGTCCTGCTCGTCTCGTCCCTTATTCATATAAAATGTTATCCTTTTATCATATTATGACCCTCAGCTTGGTGTGCCGTTTGTACGCCTATAGACCTCCTCCAACATCCTCCATTCAAAGTCAAAGTTTTTATATTTGCATAAACATGTTAGATTGATGTTACATAAATATTATAAAGTACATGTTTGCCACATTTATGATGTGCAAATTTTATAAAATACATTTCTAAATAATTAGTAACAATAACATCAATTTAACAAAAGATTAGTAGCAGTATAATATAGTATATAGTCAAGTTTTTAGTTGAAAATATTCGTCTAATGAATAAAAGCAGTTTTTACTAAGGTATATTTTCAATTTAGATGAGAAATTCCTATTTGACGATACCTCTCTTATTATTTTTGGGATGTGATTATAGATTTTTATGCACATACAAAAACAGTTTCTCTGAAATAATGTAGTTCTACACCAAGGTACTTGTAGTTTGGTGGGGTCCCTGGATGGGAAAAGAGAAGCGTTTCCTGTTTACTGAATTCGCTTAAATTTTTTCGATCAAACATACAGCACTCAAATATGTATAATTCAACAATTGTTAATAAGTTATATATTTTAAATACGGGTCTGCAGCTTTCAAGGGGTCCTTTTCCCGCTGCAGCCCTCAAACATTTTTTTTGCGCTACTAAGACTCTATTTATTACTGTTGAGTTACCCCATATTATGATACCATACCTAATTATAGATTCTACGTAAGCGTGGTAAGCCGTTAAAGCCGCTTTTTCCGATCTAGTTTTTTTTTATTCTCCTTATTGCATAAACAAACTTATTAAGACGTTTGCATAATGATTGAACGTGAGCATTCCAATTACAATTATTATCCATTATTATGCCTAAGAATTTGGTATTTTCAACCTCATCAATTTTAATTTCATTGTATGTTATGTTTCTAAGGGGTGGATAAATGGTATTATAATTTTTAAATTGTATAAGTTTTGTTTGTATTACATTAATATTTAAATTGTTATTTTCTAACCATTTGCCGATTTTCATGATTTCATAATTTATGACCGAGTCGTATGGTCTTTCCGAGTTTGTGTCAGGGATAATTATTGTAATGGCGTCAGCATATAACACACACTTAATTTCTGTTAGGTCGTTGATATATAGTAGAAATAATAATGGTCCAAGTACACTGCCCTGAGGTACCCCGGCTTTAGTTTGATTCCAACTTGATTCATATCGTACTATATTTGATCTTCCGTCAATCTTTTCAATCTGGACACACTGTTGCCTATTTTTTATATAACTTTCCAGCCATTTTGAAGTGACACCTCTAAGCCCATATAAATTACATTTGTTTATGAGAATTTCGAAGTCGACACAGTCAAAAGCTTGGTTCATATCAAAGAATACTGCTGTTACTCTAATTTTTTGATCTATTTTTGTTATAAGATTTTTAACTAATGTATATGCGGCCATTGTGGTAGATTTATTTTGTTGAAATGCGTATTGTTCCTCTGTAATGACGTTGAATTTCGTAAAAAAACTCGGTTAATCGTTTATACATTATTTTCCAAAAAACTTTTGATAGAATGGATATAAGAGTTTTTGGTCTATAATTAATAAGTTCCGTATGAGTACCTTTTTTGTGAAGTGGTTTTATAATAGATGTCTTAAGAGTTGTGGGTAATTGTCCTAGTTCAAATGATATATTGATTAAATATGTCAGTACTGCAACTATAGCATTTTTGCATGTTTTTATAACATGGGTTGTTATGTTATCATGACCAGCCTTGGTGTTATTTAAAGAGTTGATTGCTATTATTACCTCGTTTTCCGTACAGGGCGCTAAGAATATGGAGGAATTTACCGTATTTATTAATTTGAAGTCTGGTTTTATTCCATTAACATTCTTACTCCTATTTATAAAATAACTATTAAATTCATTTGCAATATCATTTGGGTTTTGTATATTTTTGTCATTATGTATAATGTTGTCAAAATTTTTGGGTGTTATATTTACATCAACTTTATCTTTGATGAGATTCCAGACTGCTTTACCTTTATTTCTTGAGTTATTTATATAACGTTCGCTACTATTTGTTTTGGCATTGTATATGCATTTCTTAAGAATTCTACTATATTGCTTATGATTGTTTTTATATTTAATCTTTCTAGTATTGTTTTTATTTATGTAATATTGATGCATAAGTTGACGTTTTGTGTTGCAGGATTTTCTTAATCCCTTAGTTATCCATTTTGGTCTTATATTGCTTATATTTACTCTCATAGTTTTGTAAGGAAAACACTGCTTAAAAAACAGAAGAAATATGTCGTAAAAAATATTAAATGCATCTTCGCAACTGTTCTGAATATATACCTCAGACCAAGATAACCATGAGATATAATAATGAAATTTTTCCATATTTTCTTGAGAGAAATCTCTCCTAGTGAAATAGTAGTGTGATTGAGGTTTAAGGGAATTTTTTAAGGGATATTTTAATATTTGGCATGTATTATGATCTGAGAGGAACGATGGTAATACTTTACAATATGCCTGTTTTATATTACCAATTACGTGGTCAATATATGATTTTTCTCGAGTAGGTTTATCAATGTATATTTGCAAGTTGTAGTTGTTAAGAATGCCAATATAAAGATTATTATTGTTAGATTTCTTCATAATGTCTATATTAAGGTCACCACATATTATTATTTATTTTATTGTTTGTCATAAGGAGTTCTAAATAAGCAGATGATAATGTAATTAGTATCCAATATCTCTATGCCACAGCATTCAAATACCTTTTCTCTTGAGAGTTCATTACATAATTTACCTAGTGGGGAATATCTAATATAATGTTGTGTCATTATACAGACTCCACCGCTCTTTTCATTCTGTCTACAGAACGCCGATGCTAACTTATAATTTTTTATTTTTATATTTGTTTCATCCCCTGTTTTGACAAATGTCTCTGAGAAGCATAATATATTTATAGTCATAGATTTGTCTTCCAATTCATTGAGGTATAATTCTATTTGTTCCCTTTTGTTCAGGAGGCCTGCTATATTTTGATGTAACAAATATCCATTTATTATTTCGCTTTGTAGTGGTTTGTTTTTTGATAAAAATCCTGATTATAAGTACATGTTTGTTTCATTTTTATTTTTTGGAAATAAAATGGTATTGTTCCTTTGCAGTAGTATCTAGTAGTATAAGAAATGACATCAAAAAGAATTCTAAAGGAAGCAATTTTGAGAAAATAAATGCCTTTTATGCATAGTGAAGATTTTTGAGTATTATTAACCACTGCTGTATATCGATTGTCAGTTAGGGAATAATAAGGTATTATACCTTTGGTTGGTTTGTTTTTTATATAATAATGAATTGTATGGCTAGATTTTTGAGGAGCACTTGATTTTTTTATCGTCAAAAATTTTTTACAATCATAATCACAAACAATCATATCATTGAGTTCTGTTCTTAGCAAACCTTGTAAAATATAGCCCTAAAGTCAAGCGTGTCGTCCGCCCATTTCATTTTTGGTGGTGCCTGTCTTCTGGTGTCATCTCTAGGATACTACATCGTCTCTCTCTCGCTCCGTTTGTCTATTACGGAAGCATGTGCCCAGAGAACAAAGACGAGAGTTAATCTTAATATCGTATTTTATTCTGTCGTATTGAAATATATTTATTCACTAACCTGCTCTTTACTACGTAAACCATGTAGCTAACATCAATTGCAATAAATTTATAATTCATCAAAGTTATAGGTGTTATTAGGCGCAATTATAAATTGGCGATTTAGGAATCGTATTTGAATCCGTTTCCTGCTTTTGGAATTTCAATAACCAATCTATGAAATGTCTTGGTGTTCTCTTTCTTCAATCAATATATTATTATGGGATGACGTATTTGTATTTTGAAATTGGTATTATTTAACAATAGTTTAATTAGTATAACTTAGTAATTGAAAAGTGCAGCAAAGGTCACAGTACGTCTCTGTACATTTCTAAGTGATTGGGGATGCCAGCCGTCAAACTTCCCCATTCCATTATTGCTGTTGGTATGAACTATGAAGTCGGACGAAGCAATTGTAAATAGTTTAGTTACGACTGAAGTCTTCGGTGTTCAGTCTTGATCATTTCAGTTTCGATGCTGTTTCCATTCTTGATATTATAAATATACAAATCATGATTTCCAGCATCTGCTTTTATTGAAACACTAGCTTAATTGCGACGTCCAGCACCTATGTGTGTGGCGGTCATCCATAAACTTTCACCACGCCGAAATTTGTGTAATCAAAATCCATTCTTATTGTTTCCAGATGGATATGCTGTGGGTACTATCAAAACTAGCACGTACCTGATGCCCTAGCAGTGCACATGTGTTTCCTCTGGTGTAACAACTGAGTTATCACGTAACATAATATCTACGACATGCAAGCAAAAAATATTACCTAAATATGTTAATAAAGTCCATGCTCCTGTTCGTAGAAAGAAAAAACAGGTCACATTGAGGCTCGTGTCACTAGTAGACACTTACTATTTCGAATCATAGTAAAAGCACTATTTCGAGTTGGAAAGCTGTCTTAGAATGAATCAGGAAATTAAGTGAAAATCGATGTGCCACATTGAATTTGTTGAAGTTTTCGAGTTGTGCTCGGCAGACCATAAATGGCGTCCGGCGTCTTATACGAGTGAGTGTTAGGTATGACATATAAACATATAACTGGTGTGTAGTGTATTGATATATATACAGGGTGGACCAAAAGTCCGTTTATAATTGAAATGATGATTAAAAAAAACTAATTACAGTAGATCAAAACTGTTTATTGTTTTCGATATTAAACAAAAGGGGAATTTATTTCTTAAAAATCACATCATCCATATGCAATCCTTCATTATTCTGGCATTGCTGCAATCTAGAGCGGAAATTTTCGATGACAGCTTTACATGTATCTGTTGAGATGTTTTGGATCTCTGTGCGAATACGATCCTTTAATTCGTCAAGAGTTACTGGGTTGGTTGGCTGGAATGCAGGGGTTTTGATCACCATGACATAGCGTCCCTCCAATAACGACAATGTTGTCTATTAACATGCCCATTTAGGTGGAAGTGTGCCTTGTTGAGAAAAAAATGTTTGTAAAACTGGTGAACCGCTCTACCATTTCGTTCGCAAACTGCAACCTAGTGGCATGGTCCTGAGGCCTTAATTCCTGCACCATTGGGATTTTATAGGAATGTAGACTTAAATCTTTCTTGAGAATGCGGTTTAATACATCATTATCTTGGCACGTTAAGGACAGCAGACCGCTTTCGAGTTGATAGTCCAGGTTGGTCACGAACAGACGATTTTACTCGCTCCACGTTTTCGGGGTCCCTCGACGTTCTAGGCCGGCCAGATCGAGGTAAATCCATTGTTGAACCCGTCTTCTCAAACTTGAGCACCCATTATTTAATTAACACACCTGATGAAGCTTGATTTTTGTGTCGCATCTTGTAATGATTGCAAAACTTTCGTTGAGCTAAGGTCGCAGAATCGTTGTTTCGATAGTACTCGCGTACACAAAATGCACGTTGACTACCGCTAAACGACGCCATGGTACTAAATTCCCATTGGCCGCTCTTGCAATGCGTAACCCCTCCTTCGCCCTTGCTGCTAGACGCGGCAACCGATTCAAATGTAAACGGACTTTTGGTCCACCCTGTATTTAAGTTAGTTCTTACCTTTTTCAGTAGGTAACTGCTTCCATATTAAACTATTTCATAATGTTTTAACTTGGCCATATTCTCCAAGGGTTCCGAAAGCTCAATGGAGGCAGTTAGGGAAGCCTATGCAAAAGGGCACGAGCTGAGGGACATTTAACAAAAGGAGAAGTAACTTTTGATAATTTCTTTCTAATTTAGTTAACTTTTATTTATATTTAATATTAACTAGTCCTCGTCTCGGAAATAAAAGGCTTTATTGTTATGTTTTCTTTTAAAAATATTATTTTTTAAATTAAAATTTAACATGAGACAAGAAAGTCTAATAAGTCGATTCCAGGAATGAAGGTGTGGCCGGTGATGCAGTATTTGACCTTTAAGCAACATATTTTTACGTGTGAGGACTACAGGACTAAAAGTTAATGACAAGTGTGGGAGTGAGCAGTCCGTAATATACTGTTTACTAGGACCAATACTAGACTATGTTGAAAATTGTTGTATGAATGTTCACTTTATTAAACTCCGTATTAGCGTAGCAATGCTATGAATCTAAGTGCCAATTGCCACGTTTTCATGACTTTCAAAAGTCTTTTTCATAGAATATGCGGTCAAATGAGCGAAGGTGTCACCTGAATGTAAGTGATCACCGCCATCTATTTTCGTATTTCGTATATGGATATTACACAATATCCTCATGTTCAGTGTCCAGGGTGTAGGATGAAACTAGATAATCTATCTAGGTAATAAAAGGTACCACAGATGTAGGCGCCGGGCACATAGTTATAGAAAGAATCTTTTTCTTTTTCTTATGAGTCGATTCCACACTGCTGAGGATCATGACTCACATTCAATTGATCATCGAGCTGTCTCCATCGGTATCATTCCTTCGCCTGGTGGAGTGCGGCGCTCATTGGGATCATCAGATTTTTGGAAATTGATCCGACCACTAGAGCCACTAGAAGTAATCTAGAAAGCTGGAAATCAAAAGAACCTTATGATCGTTAGATGTCAGACTTCGTTAACCACAAAATTTACTGTTCCTTGGTGCCATATTATCTTCAAACATGAGCAGAAGATATCTAGGAATCTCCACGGGGTCCTAAGCCTTGTTAAGACTGAGTGAATCCGTTCTGTGCAAATTCTACGTAGAGAACATCTACCCTAAGCACATCCTGCTTGAGTGGTAAGTGTTTTAAAGGCTACCTTTATTGAGAGGCCCTGCTCTAGGGCTTCCAATCTCCAATCTCGGTATTTGCGGGAGTGAAAATGGTCGATCCCGCGGGATCTCGGAATTCTCGGGATCCCATACTAAGAAATCAATATAATCTAAGGCATTTTTAGGTGAACGAAGAGGTCTCTGCCTAACGCCTACCACGTAATGATTATGTACGTATACGAACGTAAATAAAACCAAAAATAATTAAGTAATAAAATACTTTTATTTTTATTGTAAAGTTATTATGAAATCAAGTTACTTACGGCCGTCCCCAATATTCAGTCTATCTCTTACTTCAGATAAAAATCGTAACTATCGTTGACTCTTCTGTCCCAATAAACTTATCGACGGTAACTCACCTAATCCGTACACGCTGTCTGTCAATGGGACGACGGCTTACCAGCGATAGAGTTTGTATGGAAATTGCAATTCACGTCTCCCAATATAAGGCGATAAGAATGACTTATTGGGTATATTGGGACAGCTTCAGATTATTGACAGCTAATTACTGACAGTAGAAGGTAGTAATTTATCTTTATCCGTAGATAGTATATTGGGAACGGCCGTTAGAGATCAAATGAACTTAAAGTAAGATAACAAAAGAGTTATATTAATAAATATAGTTTCATCACCAACATGTAACAATGTTTACGTAGAAAAGATAACACGTCCATGGTGTCATCCGGCAAATTACTCTAGTCCTCTTGGACGCCACATTACTGGTGGTATACCTAGTAAAGTATTACATGCAAATATAAGATATTTTCCCCATTGAACCCCAAAATCATAAAGGGTCTGTTCTTTTTTTATTAATGGATCAAGTGAATTCGCTTTCGATGGAGATGGGCAAACTACGAGTACGTTAGATGCTGACGATATAGTTAACTCCAACTCCTGCTGCAATGTAAGATCTGATATCAAAACGACTTCACTACCTTGCCTCTTCCAATTCCAGCATCTTCTCCAGCAATAACAGCAAGAGGTAGGTCGTCGTATCTATGTCATCTTGTCTTGAACTACTGTACTGCATTCTCATGACAAAATGTTTGATATCTTTACGGACCACACTTTGCCGGTAAAAAATGTTTCACCATCACACGACGCTTGGTAACTGCAGGAATTTTGAAGATAGATGAACAGTGCAGTTATTGCAGAGCTCGCACACAGACATTACCAATGTGCGAAATGCGAGCAAGTCCCGCACTCGTAATAGCGCATTACGCTGGACTTGAAATTGACGCGAGATCTCGAAATACTGAGAGTTGAGAGAAGCTTTCGATTTCCACACTTTAAAAAAGACGAAATCAAAGGACGTGCATTGGACACACAATTAGGGCACAATAGATCCAAAGCCCTTCATGACAACAGCAATAACACATTTATTATAAGATTATTACATTAATGATAAGATCATGTACTTAGTTATCCTGTCATAAAACGAAATGAATCATAATGGCTATGCCTACCAAAATATTGTGATTATTACGTCCTGGAATGACAAGTAACCAGTCAACACTTGAACTAATTAATCCAAAGAATGTGACAAAGGCATTGTATCATAGGAATAGGGTTGTATTGTTTTTGTTGTTCTATCACAGATAGTAACACCGCCGCACGCTAGATGGCGTGCAACACGCAACGTTCTACAACAACTGATATATAGTGCAGAAGCTAAGAATGCCTATTTCAAAAGCTTATGATAAATGTTTTGTTCTACCGAAGTACGGATGCTGTTTATTGTGAATTGTAGGGATTTTATCGGTTTGGTCATTGTAAGCGTCATTCTTTGATAGAGTTGTGTTAGAATATGTAGGTACGTCGGTTTTATTAGTCATTATAATTGTCCGTTTTGCTTGCAACTACCAAGAGTAGGTCATTTCCCCATTAAATTTCATTTCAAATAATTTCATTTCAATAAGAAAGTTATAGGAATGATATTAGTGATAATTTCTTGTGGAACGACTTTCGCTTATAATATGATAATTATATATACTTACATTTTTTACTTGCTACGTACCTACGCTTTCAAAGCATCAGTTATTGACGGACCTGTGTAGGTCCAAATGGTGTCCAAAATGACGGATAGCACAGAGTACACGGTAGCATAGACTAATCTATCGAGAGAGTAGGGATGGATGCTTGCGTATGTATAACGCTTAACATAAATTATTTATCGTCATTTATTTTATCAAAAAAGAAGAGTTTTTTTTTATTATAAACAAATTACATATTATAGATATCAAAATTCTTGTACTTAAATACATAAACTCATTCGAGTTTTATCGTGTACAAAAGGTTGTCGGAATACATAACATTATTTAAATTTGAAGTGTCGTACTTAATTAATTATGAAAGAAAAAGGAAATCACTTAAAACTAACTACATACAATTTAAGTAAATTAGCTAAGTCATATTTTAGTTGGTATAGTTGCAGGTTGTGGAACAGTATCCGCAGTTAGGACGGAAATATACCAATACTTACTTTACGAGTTTACGTTATACGTACGTAATTCTTTATCACTATTTACTCGCTGTTGGTAAATAATTCACCTTCTTATTTAGATTTCTATGATTGCAGACATTTAAATGGTGTGCGGAAAATACTTAAGTACCCTACTACAAAATCTTATAAGTAAAAACCTCACATAAATTGACTTTGCAGTTAATATCTACAGTAGCTGAAATGAGCAAATAAATCCTCACACAAAGAAAATGATTGAATTTTTTATATTAAGTAATATAAAAAATTCTATGAAAAGCCTATGAAAAAATCAGGTATTGTGGAAAAATCATTGGTTATCATAGTTCTTAATTTGATGATTTTCATATTACCGAAATATTATGTTTCTTATTCTAGCGATAAGAAACAGAAAGATTCTAGTAATTGAACATTTGGTTAACGAACTATAACTACCTACGTCTTTGCCGGTCGCTATGTTTATTTATTATTGGGTCTATCAGCGATTTTGCATCCCTAATGTGAATGTAAATTTCTTTGGAACGCTTTCAAGCCTAAACCACCGAACTGATTCTGATAAAATTTAGTACAGAGATAGACTAGAGCTTGGAAAAGGACATATGCTTACCTTTAATTGTGAAAAAAAAATAATGGAAGGGTTGAAAGAGGGTATGTAAGATTGTATGAAAGTTCGTATGTAGAATTCATCATTGACTGTTAGGCACTTGATAAGAAATAAATAGATATTTATTTCAACGTTTTTAAAATTTTGACCTGTGTAGGGTTGAATTGAATTTTTGATGATGAATGAAATTTTGAATGAAGTCCAAACAACGACACGCTTTCATGCCTAACTCCAAATTCGTTTTTGATTGGTTTTATATTGGGTACAAAAATAGACTAGACCTAAGCTACCATTTATACTTTGGGCATGAACGGGTTGAAAATATAAGGGATGAAAGTTTGCTTTCTTCATTTTCGGAGATAAAACCATGAAACTTTGTATTTAAGCACTCGATAAGCAGTAATTTAAAAGCATTTGTTCGATTTTTGATATCCGCTTTATCATAGAAAAGCAACGCCAGCAGCGAAAAAAAGAACAGTTTGTATAAGTGTATTATTTGAAAAGTATCCTAAAAATATTAATAAATGCTGCCCAAAGTAAGTATTCCACGCAGACGAAGTCGCGGGTAGAAGCTAGTAATTAATATTTCTTAATCTATGTACAATTTATTGTTTCGTTTAGAAAATACTTTTTTTTAGGCAGGACGGCAATATTTTATATTATAGCTAGTTTGAATTTCCTTTTAATAGAAAAAGCAACAGGGTTTACCTGTTCGTATTTTATTAAAGAATTTAAACAACATTATAACACAATTTTTCTCAGAAACTCGTTATAGTAGCCAAGTGAACAATTGTAAACTTTTTAATTCTGTATAAAGGGCCCCGAAATATGCGAATCAATTTAGCCGGAAGACATCCACTGCTGGCCAAAGGCCTAAAAAAAACCCGAAATTGTATGTATTTGGTTTTTATGTTCACAGAAAACAACAGAGGTGATTAAAATACAGATTAGTAAGCTGATTATCGTATATCTAATGTTTTGAAAATGTGTGTAAAATGGAAGGTGTTTGTGAGTTCTGGTGGCAAAGAGCCATTTATTTTCTCTAGTCAACTAAGTATTTGTGTTGGAAGCTTCTAATTGATTGATTGAGTGGTAGGTATTATACAGTGTGTTGAAACTAAAATTTGTTCACTTCTTTCGACCTAAGTGGAGGTATGTTCACTCATTAAAAATTAAAAGAAATGTTTTAATGAAAACTCTTAAAATTATAAGTCATAATTTATGCTTATATTGCTATTATTATTGTAAGATGTTTAAAATTCGTGCGACTTGGGTTAACCATAATTCTAAACGCCTGAAATAGTACAGATTGTACTGTATGTTAAACTGGTATTTTAAATGTCACTTTTATGCTTCACAATAACTTAATACTTGATGATCAAATCGCCGCGTTCCTAGCCCCACAACAATCTATGCATTACAAGTTTGTGTACGGGATCGTCGGACCAACTTACTCCATATAAATGATAATGGCCCTCTCCTGTTTTTATATAATGTTTTTCAATTTGCCACGCCCTGTCGGAATGTTGGGAAACTGAAAATACTACACTTGTGTTGCTTGGCTGGGCCAAGAAGGTAACTCTTTGGCTATTAACTTGAGGGCAAGTAACTTTCAGTTGAGCTTTTTATTTTTTTAACTCTACGTCTGGGTGCCTTTTTCCTGTGAGTCGAGATATGGATCAATCCAGGGAATTTTCTATGAATAAACTTGTTGGGACATGCTCAACATTTAAAAAATACCTAGACTATCAATTTGACACTTTGCAATAACTAAACTTAAAATGCAGGAATAATTTTACACAGACTTTTCTTTTTCAAATTACGACAAAGTAAAAAGAAATATATATTCGCATTGTTGATAAGTCATTCAAAAATAAGTTTTTGTTCCACTTCATAATCCTTTCATTGGTTTTAATTATGGACAGAACAACATCTGTCAGATTTAGCTATAAATATCCAGTTACCACAAGTACCACCCGTTCATGACGCATGGAACAATCATTTCCACGATACATAGCTAGTTTTTTTTACTTTGCCGCGAAACCATTATTAATTCTTTATAATATTATTGTACTACATAAGGTAATAAGCGCCGTTGTGGTACCCATAATCTAGCCGGCATCCTGTGCACTCCCACTGGTATATGGTATATATTGACCGAAAAGCTATGGAAGTTTTATTCATAGTTTGGTGTCTGAAAAAGCTGTTATTCTTGATCTTAAAAACAGACATTTTACTAAATTATAAAAATATAATTAGCATTCTCAAGTTTCAAATGAAATTCTTATTCCACGTATTTGATTGAATCCATTGAATTTACTTACTACAAAGCAATCTATCATCGAAATATGTCGCCTTATTTGCGCTTTTCAAATGTTTCGACTAGATTAACCGCCAGTTGCACACAGCATCCTTAAAGTTAATGTTTCATTAAATATAATACCGTCATTTTCTTTTTCATTTTGACAGTCAAGGATAGCATGTGATATAACGAAACAATAAATATTATGTTTTCTGCAACTGGCGGTAAAACGGTTAAATGCTAGCACGAACGAACTTAGATGTGGTAATAATATTGATAATTAAATAATGATTTGTGTATTTTAATGCAAGTTTACCACGAATAGAGTGAATGTCTCAGAATGAAACAATTTCTATAAATATATCCATTAATAAAATAATAAAGCAATCAATATTTCTGTAACCAACCAAGAAAGAAAAAAGACAGTCTCAATAACGAGATAAAGCTAGAGATCTCTAGTAAATAAGGAACGACGTCTCGTTTCTTGCAAGTGCAGTTTCAAGACTCCGTACTTTCTTACTTCACAATCTCAGTAAGAGCATTGTGTAGTCTCGCTAACAGAAGACGTATCATAAAGGAGTACTTTCCACTGTTCATACAAGTTCATCTTTCATTGCGCGGTAACTCATATGGGTTCCTAAATTATTTCGGATATAAAAGTGCTGGATATCACGTGATATATTGCTTTTTAATCGATATATAATTGCAGTGGTAAGACTATAGCAACCGTCAACTCTAAATGTCACGAGGGTCTGCTGAAAAACCAGTGTTGTGTTGGTGTCTTCTGCACTAACACAACAATGTAATGTTGAGTCAGTATTTTAAGATTTTAGTTAATATTTTAAATAGTTTTGTTCTGTGTTCTTTTCTTGCTTATAAAGTGTTTTCTATTATATTCTATTATAAATATTAGATATATTTTAATTACTCATCTAACCTTTACATAATTAACTTCCATTTGCTTAACTAACGTAACAATTTTTGAGAAATTTATTGTAGAACAAACCAGTCCTAACTTCAGATATGGCCAGTAAAACATAATGTGTAAACTGTACACTGTTTATTATTATTTTATTTATTAATGTTGTGACTTTATAGAGTAATTATTGTTAGATCTTAGACGATTTTTCAGAGCATTCTGAATCTGTGGTTATATTATAACTTCTGTTGGCGATTAAAAAGTCTTATAAACTTTATAAGTAAGCTACAATGAATTTAATAATGATAGCGTTAGCAACTCCATTTATCGAGATTAAAACATTGTTCGACTTGTTTTTTGAACGTTATATTTTTACCGTCTCATACGAAAAGTATTGACGGATAACGTACGTATCCAGTGTCTATACGTCCGAGTAGACTGTACATACGTAATGTATCGGTTGCAAAACTTGCCGACTGTTTCTAATTTTCAAGTTATAATATAAGTATAACTTTTGTGAGTTTTGTTAGCTTTTGTCTGCGGTACGAGTTAATTACGCGTTGCAATGATCTAATTGTATCGTTCATTTATGTTTTTTACTGTTTTGTGCCACAGTGGACCGTACTTCTTTGAGTGGTTTAAAAATGTTATTGTAGTGTAAGACGAAAATTCAGGTAGCTGAATATTTATAACTTTTGCCCTCATGCAACACCAGAGGAATTACGTGCAGTGGGGTGATGCCCTTTTTTCATTTTTCTTTTTTCTTGGCTATATATATGCTTAGCGGGTTTGGACTTTTTCTAGGGTTATCACGAATCGTCTTGTGCACAGGTTGGACGACTTCCACCTGACTTCCGAACAAGCCGGATTCCAAAAAGGCTTTAGCATCATAGACTACATACATACGCTGCGGCAGGTTATACAGAAGAAGGAGGAGTATAAGCCACTATACTCGGCGTTCATGGACTATGAGAAAGCCTTTGATTTGATCGAGATATGGGCGGTGTCTATCTCTCCAGAGGTATCACATCGATTCTTGATATATCGAAGCATTGAAGTGTTTTTATGGAAACGTCACCATGTCAGTCCGTCTCCAGGATCAGATCTCGAAGCCGATGTCATATCGCTGAAGCTCCTCCTCTGTGCATTGGAAGATGTCGTTAAGCTTCCGGACTGGAACACAATATCAATGGCAAATACATCACTTACCTCCGATTCGCAGACGATGTCGTAATTATGGCTGAGACCATGGAAGACTTTAGCCATATTCTCGGTGTCCAGCTTCCCAATGAGAAGGTCTCAAAATGAACGTGGACTAGGTATGCAGACGTAGTCGCTAACCAAGGGCCTGATAAGTTTCTCTGCGAGATCGCATCAGTAATTTCGAGGTAAAAGTAAAGTTCTCGAATGGCGTCCACGTACCGAAAAACGCAGTGTTGGTAGGCCTCCCACAAGATGGACATACGATCTGGTCAAGATCGCCGGAATATTTTGGATGAGGGCAGCGCAGGACCGAGCATCGTGGAGATCTTTGGGGAAGGCCTTTGTCCAGCAGTGACCGTATTCCGGCTGATGATGCATGGATTTGCACCTCTGAGCAAAAAAAATGTTTCTGCTTCAGACCACACGACAATAAAATATTACAATAACATATCCGAATGTAACGATTTGCCTTTAATTAAAAATCACTGAGTAATCTGTGTGTTGGTCAGTGAAGACAAAAAATAATTAACCTCAGTGGATCCCTGAACTTGCTAAATAGAAGCTTCTCGAGTATCTTTTAAAAACGGCCCTAAAGCTCCATATTTTAAATCTACACTTACCAAAATCCATTGTTCTGGAATCATGAAATTTGTCCAGTAAAAAAGTCTCATAGAACATGAAAAGGGGACTTATAATTTCTTGTCTTATTAGATGTTTGTTCCCGTGTGGACACTAATTTAGGCGTCTGCTATAGTAGGTACTGTCGTCAATACATCGCACTGTTTAATTTCTTTTTCTGTTATAAATTATCCAAATTAAAGACCACTATTTCTTCAGCACGGAACCCTCGTTACGATTGTTATTGCTTTTTAAAGCGCAAGATTTATAAAGTTTCTTCACCAACAACGAGTAACATAGACTGTTATTACTTAAATGTTAAATAAAATTTAGATGGGAAAGGAAAGCTTGCTTACTTTGTAGACTTACGATTATTTTATAATGATTATCTTCATCCTCGGAGGTCGAGCGGGCGGAACCGGGAGGAGAGTACAATAGTCTCCCTCTACGAGCACCACACGCCGGATATCCGCTGCAGAACCCTGTATTTGCACTTGAGTGACGTCACCATTAATCTCATATTCTTTGTTACAAATAGATTGATACGCTAGAATAGGGACTACTTCTTCAACAATTTTGAAAGTAATGCGAGACATTCGATACAAATTTCAACAATTTTATCAACCTCTGATATGAATGTGTCCTATCCATAAAATAGTTATTTTCTAGAGATTACATAGAAAAAAAGTAAAAGATATTTACTACCTAACCACACTTTGCTATAATTTTTCGGTTCAAAATTGACGAACTGCTCTTAATAATATGAACTCTTTCCCCCTTATTCATAATAGTCCGCTTACTTTAAACAGCCGCTAAGGAGTGTTTTTTCTCATTCTGACTTAGGTCAATAGAAGAAGACAGAGTGAGAATTAGCAATGCTTTAAGTTAGCAGACTATTATGAATAAGGGGGTTTATCCCTAATTCATTCAATAAAAAGTACACGTCATGGTAAATGATACACCCTGCTCTCTACAATGAAGTGCTGGTCACCATTCTTTTTCTTTAAATTCTTAGTCTCACATCACAATTGCGCTTGTTGTTGTAAGTTTCTTTAGTTCAGTAATTACACTATTTACCAGGCGCCACTACTACGTGAGGGTAAGACGAGGAGCCGCTGAAGTATCTATCTAGTTGGCACCTTTTACAAAAAGCCTGATGAAAAAATCCAAGTTTGTGGAATCATCTTTCGGCTACAGTATTCTCGAAACGATATGACTTAGGAACCTTCAAGCTTAGAGTATAGTCCCACATTATAGCCGGTTACATATACCTAAAGTCTTTTGAGTAGCATATTTCCATAGCCGGCGGTTCTGTGATCTCATTCCAATTGCTCGCTTGAAAAATGTATAACAGTAATTATTCGATCGTTTTTCCCAAAAATAATCAAAAAGTGTTGAACTTGTTTGAGTAATAATAAAAAATTTAACAGATAAACGACCGACTTCAAAATATTACTATTCCAAAACAATAGATATAATATGCACTTAAAAGTATTAAAATAATTGCGTATTTTTATACAATCTAATTAATCATTCTTATTCCAGTTACAATTATTGCTATTTTTGAAGTCGGTTCCTCTTTTTTTGAAGTCGGTTAAAAATCCTAAAGGCCTAATTACAAAAGTTATAATGCATGAAAATAATATTATTTATGACCCCTCAATTAAGAGATGGTAGCAATTCAAATGGTTCTCTGTTCTTAGTTCCGCTATTTATTCGGGAAACATTTTCGTCCATAACAGATTGCCTCCAATCAGCTCGCGTGATGGACGTTGATAGCGGACCCGACGGACACGAGACGTATTTATTATTATTATTATCGATAAATCATCTCAGTATAATCTTTCATCGTTCTTTTCCTTTGTTCTATAAGAATTATATTAATAAAATAGCTGCCATTGGTTGGCGCAGCCGGTTTGGTATAAGGAACATGCCACATGAAGCGGACAGGTAAGAAATGTCGATGTTTCCGATTTTAGGTATATTCAATTATGTAATACATATATATGCCCCCGACCTAGGTACACAATATGTTTAGATAGTGGTAGATAATATAAATAGTTAGCGAGTTAATAGGTTCTGATATTATGACCAACTTACAAGTATACGCTTCTTCGAACCCAAGTACCAAGTGTTATAATATATATACAAATAAACAAAATCGTGGAAAGTATACTTAACTTTATAAGCTTCTTAACTGTATTTTTGAAATTAAAAAATACTTTTTTTATATATCGTAGCCCGCGACCACCCTCCGCTAGCGACAGTTTACAGGAATATTCAATTAAAGAAAGTAATAACTTTTATTATATTGTTAATAATAATTGTAGATAATTTTTAATATATTATTATAAAACTATTTTTTTATGTATCGTATTTAATCATAATAGTTTCAGTATAAAAATTCTTACCAACAACCATTTCTTTTTATTCTTACCAAATTACAACAGTTTTATTTAAAATAATCTAATTAATAAACCCGTTAACTCGCTTATTATTTATTGTCCCGCAAAAATATTATGTATCTCGGTCGGGGACATATATATGTATTACATAATCTAATATAATTATTATCGGAAACATTAACATCTTTTACCTGTCCGCTTCACACACAGAACAGATGTCTTTAACTTGTTCTGTGGCTTCACGTATCTGTCGGTACGAATCGGTTGTGAAGTGCTAGTAGCTAAGTACGTGTCTTTTTAGAGCGGAACTATAATTTATTTTCTAAAAATTTATCTTGACAGGACTAAAATTCAGTGTAGATAGCGAATTGGTCATCTAGATTTCGAAGACGTTAATTAAACGCAAGAAATTCACCAAAAGAACAGCCATGCATAAAATTACTGAAATTATTAAATACAGACCTAGCATAATCCACACACTTTACTGTATAAATAAAAAGAAATGGAATTTTGAGCAATATCTCATCCTGAAAGAGGATCCTTTTGAAATAGTATAAAATCTTAAAATAGGCAAAAAAGAACTTATTGAAATATCATTCTTATGGCACAGGACCCAAATTTGTTGTAAGTTTCAGTAAAAAAGTTTGATCAAAAAACCCAAAGTCATTTTTTTCGGACTTCGAACTACTGGCGTCGTCACTGTCTTGAGGTAGCATCACATAAGACACGGATTTGGTCTAGTGACTCACAGAGATTCAAAATAACGCCTACCCATCGTCTATACATGAGTGCGACCGAAAATGAGGACAAAATATATACTACGCATATACGGTAAAGGGCAATTACTAATGGTTTTCATTGACAATAACCTTGATTATATTTTCTAAATAAACCACATTTAAAGGATTAAAACACGTGTAATTGTAACTGTTTTTACATTAGATTTTTTTGCAGGGGGACTGAAAACGAGATCTGGAAAGGTCTTGATACGTCGGGTTAACTAAAATAAAAATGTAACTTTAACGCAAAAATCTAATGCAAGAAAACTTACAATTATACGCGTTTTGATCCTTTAAAAGTGTTTTATTTTAATAACTTTGATTCTTTTAACAATAATTTTTAAATCTTCACTCATTCTGAATCTGTAAAAGCATTATGTATATAGATACCATAAAAATGGGTTAGAATTGAGAAATTTTGTTCAGTTAAACTTTTTATGTGAAAAAGATCTTTTAACAAGGGTAGCATAAAATGTTATGTTTTCAATTTGAGTTGCAGTACTCCAGGAGCGCTAGTTGTCCGACAATTTACGACATCCCCTCGCTGTTAGCCTTCTCTTTATGAACACGTTGCGCTAAACTCATTTCTATCGGACCGACCACTTTCAAAATATTGCCGATTCCAGGATATAAGTCACTTATTATTTTCTTGAGAAATTCCTTGAAAATTGCTAGAATTTTGGAAAACTGCTTTCCAAATGTTATTTTTATAATTTTGTCTAAATTTATCCTATGCAGTTTCAGGATGATTATATCGAACCAGTATCGAACATTTTAATATGAATTATTTAATTTATGAACTATGTATTGATTGGATGTTTTGGAAATAAATTTAACAGTTAACTATATATTTTTTATGGAAAAGGAGGACGAACGAGCGTACGGGTCACCTGGCGTTAAGTGATCAACTCCGCCCACATTCTCTTGCAACTTGAAGGTGTGCGCGCTTTATTTGAAGCTACCCATGTCGTATCGTCCCGGAAACACCGCTCAAGTAAGTTCATTCCATAGCTTTGTAGTACGTAGAAGAAAGCTCCTTGAAAACCGCACTGTGGAGCACACATCCAGAATTCGGCGGCAGGAATCAGGTGAAATAGCTATTCGGAACACTCCCCATGATAAATGCGGTAAGAGACACACAATGAAGCGGCGTCCCCGACAATTAGAGCTGCTCTGCGTTGCACGTGGTCAAATGAATCGAGCTGATACTGGGGTGCGCCAGACCAGAGATGACAGCAATACTCCGTATGTAGCCGGACCTGCGCTTTGTAGAGCGCTAGAATGTGGGCCGGCTTGAAGTATTGCCGTGCTCTACTAATGACGCCTAGTTTCTTCGAAGCCAATTTAACTTTGCCCTCCAGCTGGCCACGGAATTGGCAATCGCTCGAGATGTCGAGACCCAGTATTCCGATACTAGGCGAGGCTTTAAGGGAAGTGTTGTCGAAGAGTGGTGATACGACAAATGGGGTTTTTTTTAGTGGTAAACGCGCAAACTTGAGTCTTCTGGGGGTTAAATTTTTACATATTACATTTTGTACGAGATAATTATTATAATCTATGACATTTAATTTATTTGGCACCAATTATAGCTCTAAAATAGTTCTTAACACGTTCATATATTTTAAGACTTATAAAGATTGGATTATTAAAATATTTATGAACACTGTGTTGAAATAAACACTTTATTTCTAGTAGAATAATTAACATAAAGTAGTTAACGTTATTTAGAATTTGGTCAGAGAGAAAAAAACGAAAACAAACAGAATCGGCGAGAGATGCTCAGTCTATAAATTCAAGTAAGGTCTTGATTGTAAAATGCAGTTAAATGGAACTGCAGATAAGTTAAGTTTGAAGTTAGTTAGTCGTTTCCGCAACTTCTTATCAACGGTAGTAACTAGCGTCTAATTTATGTGAGAACTTGAGCGGTCCACTATATAATGTATAGGTACACTTGTATTTACGAATAGTTTGGTGGAGGCTGGTCTTTGCGGTTCTTGTTATACACCTGACAAGCTCGCTAGTAGGGATATCTACTAATATTAATACTGATTCATATAAATTTTGAAATATTAGAATGTTTTTAAGCTCGTAATTTGTATTTCTACACAGAGGGAGGGTTCTTTGCACAGGATGCCGGCTAAATTATGGGTACCACAACGGCGCCTATTTCTGCCTTGAAGCAGTAATGTATAACTTAAACTGTCTCGGTCTGAAGGGCTAGCTAGTGAAATTACTGGGCAAATGAGACTTAACATCTTGTGTCTCAAGGTGACGAGCGCAATTGTAGTGCCGCTCAGAATTTTTGGGCTTTTCAAGCATTGCTTGTCTCTAAAATTCCCTCGAGCTTCCTTTTGGAAAAGGATCACTAGAGATGCTGTATCGACAGGCAATCCAAAGCCGTCTTAGGAATTGTCAAGGAATATCGGATAAATCTTGTTCTTTCTTTTTTTTTTTAACTAGAAGCGTGGATCTCTTTTCGTGTTAGGCACGGCGAAACTGTTTGACGAATCAAAGCTGTGGAATGAGCTGATACGATATGGGTACCTTCAAAAAAAGCGTGTACGCCATCCTTTCTTAAAGGTCGGAAACGTTCCTGTGATTCTTCTGGGGTTACAAGTGGGTGGCGGTGACCACTTAACACCAGGTGACCCGTACGCTCGTTTGTCCTCCTTTTCCACAAAAATATTATCACCGCTTTCGCTTTGGCGATACATGGAATATTATTGTTCTCTCTAGCCTGCTGTACTGTAGAATAATTCTCAAAATATTTCACCGCGTGCAACGCAATCTGTAAGCGGCTCGTATCTGTCAATATCGAAATATTCTAGATAGATATTATGGAGTAAACGAATCAATCACGGTTTAGTCCATTCAATCCTTCAAAAGATTTAGTACTTCGTTGATCGTAAGGTATCAACCGCATTTGGATGTCATGTTGAAGATGAAATGAAATTCTTATTTTTTTTTTATGGAATAGGAGGACAAATGAGCGTACGGGTCACCTGTTGTTAAGTGATCACCGCCGCCAACAATCTCTTGCAACACCAGAGGAATCACAGGAGCGTTGCCGGCCTTTAAGGAAGGTGTACGCGCTTTTTTTGAATGTCATATCGTCCCGGAAACACCGCACAAGGAAGCTCATTCCACAGCTTTGTAGCACGTGGAAGAAAGCTCCTTGAAAACCGCATTGTGGAGGACCGCCACACATCCAGATGGTGAGGCTGATATCCTAACTTGTGGCGTGTCGTGCGAAGGTGGAATTCGGCGGCAAGAATCAGGTTAAACAGCTCTTCGGAACACTCCCCGTGATAAATGCGGTAAAAGACACACAATGAAGCGACGTCTCTACGCAACGCCAAGTGATCCAGCCGTTCACAGAGCACTGGGTCCCCGACAATTCAAGCTGCTCTGCGTTGCACGCGGTCAAATGGATCGAGCTGATACTGGGGTTCGCCAGACCAGAGATAACAGCAATACTCCATGTGTGGCCGGAGCTGCACTTTGTAGAGCGCTAGAATGTGGGCCGGCTTGAAGTATTGCCGTGCTCTATTAATGACGCCCAGTTTCTTTGAAGCCAATTTGGCTTTGCCTTCCAGATGACCCAGTATTCCGATACTAGGCGAGGCTTTGAGGGAAGTGTTGTCGAAGAGCGGTGATACGACAAATGGGGATTTTAAGTGGTAAACGCGCAAACTTGAGTCTTCTGGGGGTTAAATTGGACAAGGTTCAATTTTCCCCATTCCACGACCTTCTCAAGAGAGGACTCGATAGAAGACACAAGTTTCTCCCGGCACTGGTCGACGATTTCCCGAGAGAGACCTGCATGGCCCGTGTATACGGCATCACCAGTGCTGTCGTCTGCATAGCAATGAATGTTGGAGGTGTCCAACATATCATTGATATGCAGAAGAAACAGCGTGGGAGACAGCACACAGCCTTGGGGCACTCCAGCATTCACGGGCTTCGGGTTCGAGCAATATCCGTCGACAACGACCTGTATGCTGCGCCCAGTGTTATTTGTGCTATTGTTCAAATTGTAGGTACAATTTTAGTTTACTGCAACTGTTATATAAGTCGTTAGCCACATCCAGTCCTTATTCCGTATGAATATAAAATATTATACTGATGTTGTTAAGTTGAGCTATTTTTATGTAATTTATTTTTGTAATTGTTCTGTTTTGTAATTGTGCACTTTGTTTGTTTTGCATGCTTAGTCATAGTTACCTAAAGTAATATTATATTATATTAATGTAAAATTCTGATGTAATTGATTTTATATTAAATCTTATGAGAATAAATGTCTTTAAACCGAAATATAGGGAATATTTATATCGATTGTACCAATATCGTAGCGATTTTCACCGAAATAAATTCTGATACAGTTGTACGTGACCGCACAAGCAGCGGGACCGTGGCTACGTGTTTGGCACTTGTTCACGTCACGCTAAATCACCAGCACACATTCCTACTTGCACTTTGTTGAAGCCACCCTCAACCCTATTTCCTGGTAATAAGGTTACATAAAGCGAAGCGTTGAAGCTACAAATCGGAATCTTCGCTTTGGAAAATTTAGATTTATAAAACGATACTGCAATCGTTTTGTTTTTGGGGTTTGAAGATATTCTTGTGATACTATTACAGAGATTTATTTTCAGGGATCTTGTAGTCTAGTAGTCTTGTATCTACTTTCCCTTCTCTCTTTGGTAAGAAGAGTAACAGTCGTCTGTGAAAAAAAACGGACTGGCAGTAATATTATTATCATGTGTTATATTATGCAAACCATTTTGAGTTACTTTTCTTTTTTTATGATAATAAGGGGCGAGGCGAGCAGGACGTTCAACTGATGGTAATTGATACACCCTGCCCATTACAATGCAGTGCCGCTCAGGATTCTAGAAAAACCCAAAAATTCTGAGCGGCACTATAATTGCGCTCGTCACCTTGAGACATAAGTCTCATTTGATCAGTACTTTCAACACGGCGAACCGAACGCCCTTCAGACCGAAACACAGTAATGTTTACACATAACTGCTTCACGGCAGAAATAGGCGCCGTTGTGGTACCCATAATCTAGCCGGCATGTGCAAAGGAGCCTCCCACTGGTTCCTCCCATTTTGCAACCGATACAAAATATTATAGTTAATTTTATAGTCACTAAACGCCTTTTCGGATTACAGCGAAATCATGTTTTTTCCATGAACCAGTTTCATTTCTGACGCCTACCAGATTTTAAATGCAATATCGCAAGAGGCAGAAGTAAGTGAAGTGAAAAACTTTATTTATAAGTAGATGCTGTATGATTTGTCCCAAATAAAAAAGTATCACCTAGAATACACCATAGCACTACTACCATCCACTACTTTGGTCAAATATTTACTACATTAAAGAAGATGGCTTCAAACGGTAAGAGAAAGAACAGTAGGACTAATAAACTTGTGTATAATATAGTGAAACCTAAAAACATACCATGTTAATAAACCATAAAATCACGTGGTGTTTCTTAAAACTTTATAATCATTATTAATATCTAAGCTAATATATATAATAAGCTAGAGGTCCCGGGTTCGAATCCCGGTAGGTGCTTTATATGTATGTATATATGTTTAAGTAAGTATATTGTATTAAATATATCATTGTCTTGTACCCATAGTATAGGCTATGCCTAGTTTGGGGCAAGATAATTCGTCTAAGTGTGTCAATATTATTATTATTATTATATATATTACTAGCTGACCCAGCAAACGTTGTATTGCCGATATTAAAATCGCGATACAAAAGTAACTGTTGATCGTAGATGGGTGAAAATTTGAAGTTGTGTGTATTTTAATGCTGCCTCATAATCAAACAAATTTAAAAAAAATGTCAAAAAAAAAAATCGTGTGGACCACCCTTAACATTTAGGGGAATGAAAAATAGATGTTGTCCGATTCTCAGACCTACCCAATATGCACTCAAAATTTCATGAGAATGGGTCAAGCCGTTTCGGAGAAGTTCAAAGTTTAACACCATGACACGGGAATTTTATGTTGCATAACACGAATTAAATGAAAACTTTACTAGATAGTACCTATATTTTATTATGTTTATATAGCTATAACTACTTATATAAACGATTGAGGACATTTTCAAGCGGCCTCTGTTCTGTTAGTTATATGGCATTGAGGGTAATATATCGAGAACTGTTATTCAATTTCAAATACAAAAACATAGCAGTAGGCTTCACCAATATATCATAGTATGATAGCTAATGTATTTCTATTATTCGTAGCCCTCATGATAAAACGTCGATAATTCTCATATACATATTTTTTACCAAATATTTTTTATTAAATACACTTAGTTTTTTCTAAACTGGTAACGATTATTGATAGGTATTAGTTAAATTGGCTCAGCCTGCTTGCTCGTTTTGCTTACGAAAGAAGCCTCAGCACTAAAGAAAGTACCCAAATCTTTAACGAAAAATATGTGACCGATTTAATAATGATTAGGAAAACTATAATATATACTTAGATTTTACCTTAGCAACCTTTTCGCAAATAGAATTTTATTCAAGATCTTGAAACACTAATAATAATAAGCAGTCCTTGTTTAACGAGGGCAAGGTATAATAAGTTCGATATAGGCGACTCAATAACAGAAGCAATAAGTTATGAGCGTCACGCGAGCCCTAGGGCTCTGTCTTCGTGATATATTTTCGGAAAGGAGTGACACGCGAGCCCGCGGCTCACACCACTATCACCAGCCTCAATAAATACTTCATTAACATAAACTAGTTGTTTCCAGTCCTTGTCTTAAAGTAAAGTAAGAAGTATGAAATATTAAAGATAGGCTGAGGGATATTGAATCTCTCATTGAAAAGCTTTGTACCTCAAATTAATAAAATTGGAAAACCCAAAAGTGCACGCCTCGAACGCTCATGCGTTTTTAAAAAAAATCGAGAAGGCCTAAAGTAGTGATTTTCGAAAGGAACCTACTCTAAATTGTGAAAAAAAAATTAAGTCGTTTCGTCAAGTCGTTCTCGAGATATCCGTACCACGCCGTTTTTTTGAACCACAGACTAATTAATGGACTTCCACGATAATTTTTTTTATGAACTTTTTTTATATTAATACGTATTCGAAAACTTAAAAAAGTATCAGGGTTATTAATTAGTGTCTCAGCTTTATATTGACGTGCTTTTTATAATGTGTAAGAGTAATGTGGAGGCTGGTCTTTGCGGTTCTTGTTATACACCTGACAAGCTCGCTAGTAGGGATATCTACTAATATTAATACTGATTCATATAAATTTTGAAATAATAGAATGTTTATAAGCTCGTAATTTGTATCTCTACACAGAGGGAGGGTTCTTTGCACAGGATGCCGGCTAAATTATGGGTACCACAACGGCGCCTATTTCTGCCTTGAAGCAGTAATGTATAACTTAAACTGTCTCGGTCTGAAGGGCGCCCTAGCTAGTGAAATTACTGGGCAAATGAGACTTAACATCTTGTGTCTCAAGGTGACGAGCGCAATTGTAGTGCCGCTCAGAATTTTTGGGCTTTTCAAGCATTGCTTGTCTCTAAAATTCCCTCGAGCTTCCTTTTGGAAAAGGATCACTAGAGATGCTGTATCGACAGGCAATCCAAAGCCTTCTAAGGAATAATTTCATAGCAACATGTGTTATGCAATATGCAGCTCATCTATACCAACATATTGACCAGTGGGAGGCTTCTTTGCACAGGATACCGGCTAGATTATGGGTACCACAACGGTGCCTATTTCTGCATATTGTGTTTCGGTCTGAAGGGCTCCGTAGCTAGTGAAATTACTGGGAAAATGAGGCTTAACATCTTATGTCTCGAGGTGACCAGCGCTATTGTATTGCCGCTAAATTTTTTTGTGTTTTTCAAGAATCCTGATCGGCACTGCATTGTAATGAGTAGGGCGTATCAAATACCATCAACCGAACGTGCTGCTCGTCTCATCCCTTAATTTCATTAAAAAAAAATTGACAGCTTGACGCCTCGTAGTTGTGCTGGATTGTCAAATGAATACGAGTTTTCTATAGTTTTATAAAATAGAGTCGTATTCTGATATCTGGAAACAGATTTTTCAGGTTGAACTTTTATCGGGAATAAACAATTGGCTATTCACAAAATATTTAAATAACATAAAAATACATAACTAATCGACTTATAACGTACAAATTTATAACGTCTTTGCGAAAGTTATGAGTTGTTTGTCTTGCAGAAGTTTCCAATCTTCTTTGATGGAGTTCGAGTTTCAGAAATCTGTAAACATTTCCAATGCTGAACGTCTCTATGTTTGCTCACTCAACACTCAATATACCAGTTTCGTAAACTTTTACGAACAATATTTCTTTACTTGTTTATATATTAACAATATTTTGCCTTTTAAGTCATATCCTCATCTTAGACCAAAAATATCTCGATTACTCTATTTGACTAGGTTATTTTATTTATTTCAATTTAATTGTTAAACCTGAAATCCGAAGAGGTTAATTATACAAAATGGCTAAATATTTTATTATTTAATTTAATGTTTAATTTATTTTTTCATAACTTTCTATTTACCTAGTTTTGCCTATTCTATTAGAAGCAAATAATTTTATTTATTAAATAATATAATTTCATGGCCTATTTTTAAAAACACTTATTGCTAAGAGGTTTCACAACACGATCTAAGACAGTCTCTTGATACTCTTTGTCTGAAATCTCCACTCCTTTTCTACTAAACTAGAGCTTTGTGACTCCTTGAAAAGACTCTCCACCAAACCATAACTGACGCACGCTGATGATCACTTTTAATTACCATCCATTTGCGAAGCTTTCTTGTAGCTATGAGTGTACATTTTGTCATTTATCTTGTTGTAACGCTCTTAATGAAGTGTGAAAAGAATATTTCTGATCTTTTCACCCGCGATTTAGGAGAGCATTTTAATCAAGTGCCTCTCTTTGGCTTGATTTAGGGCATTTGTTGCATGTCCATTGAAATGTTACATTATAAGGACCGAATATTGCATTTTTTAGAGGACAAATTTTATTTTTGGGACATATGGGGGTTCAATAGAAGCTTAACCCCAAGTTTATGGGGTTGCAGTCCTTTTCCCCCGGCCGCCATCTTGGAAGAAGGGGTGCAAACACCTTTTTCGCGATATCGCGGAAACTATGCGTCCTACAAAATATTCATGACATAATTTGTAGCAAATCGCTTTGCCTAAAAATATGTTCAATAACTTTTTGCCCTTAACTTTAAGTGAGAAAATTTCTATAAAAATTTTCTTTTTTGCTCTTTACCTTTTTTTTATATATTTTACAAAAAATATTACCTTTGACCAATCTTATAGATGGTCATTTAAAGAAAATGTTCCTGTGTAATTCTCATTTATTTCCTTCATTTAAAACGCCGTTATAGTGCTCCAAAGTTGACCGGGTTCGTCAATGCTCATGAGAATCCGGACAAAACGAAATGTTTAGTTTTATCATCTTTAGAGACCCGAGGCGGTTTTTTTTAAGTGGTGTTCACAGTAGGCCCACTCCACAGACATCTTGCCGATGAGGTAATCCTCGACAGAATCATATTTTCAATCAGTTATTAGCTAGCTATTCTAGTCTACTTTTCTTCGATGGTCCAGGCTGTGGCTCAGAATGTAACTGAACTTCGAATGTGAAGGTTCGGGGAATGACAGGAGTTAAAATTGGAGTCATACTTGGAAGTTCATCTTCAAATCCATCTTTAATTTATTTAGATATTATGATGCTGCATGTTTCGCTAGAACAATGGAGGCATCTGTAGAGCATTTGAGGCCTGCTTTTCTTCAGCCACACATACTTCCACAATTTCCTTTGCATCTGCAGAAAATTATTTTCATGAGATCGGGGGTTGCTGGAGGCTTGAAAGCTTATATAGACATCCAATTAAAAATTTCTCCTCACAAGACCATCTAAAAGATTGGTCTTAGGTATTTTTTTTTATAAAATGTATAAAAAAAGATACAGAGCAAAAATGAAAATTTTTATGGTTTTTATAATTTTCTCTCTTTTTTGCTTATAACTTCTTTAATTTGAAGTTAAGAGCAAAAAGTTATTGAACATATTTGTAGGCAAAGCGATTTGCTACAAATTATGTCCTCATGAATTTTTTGTAGGACGCATAGTTTCCGCGATATCGCGAAAAAGCTGTTTGCACCCCTTTTTCCAAGATGGCGGCCGGGGATCAAGGGCGGCAACCCCAGAAACTTGGGGTTAAGCTTCTGTTGACCTCCTAAACCTGTCCCAAAAATAAAATTCCGTCCTTTAAAAAATGCAAAGCTTATGTAACATTTCAATGGACTAACTACTATAGGATCGTGAATTCAACTATTTAGAAAGGAGTCATGTAGGATAATTTTATGGAATTAATTCTGAATATATTTATTGCGTAGTAGCACTCCATCAAAACACTATGTTACTTAGCACTGTATGACTTTTATACTGTCTTATTAAAATATGTACAAATAATTAAGTGAAGTAAATTGGAAGTAAAATTAAATGAAAATTCCTAAAGGAGTTGTTATCGTGTTTGAATGTAAAGTCAGAATTCAGTCGTGTTTCGAAATGTGTGTTAAATTTTGATAGCGTTTCAAATATTTGTGAATGTATCCCAAACTCTTAGACAAGATTCTTCATTTGTAAACTTCGAACATTCCGGAATGTTCGACAAGCTTCACATTTTCAACTTTACTGATTTATCGCTGACGTACCATAGATTATAGAATAAAACAGACGGGAAATAATAATATATACTTGATCGTTAAATTGAATAGATTTCGCTTTTTTCAAAAGGTTTCAATTTTATTTACTAGCTATCACTTGTTTTTTTTGTACATATTATTTTGAAAATGTCATTTACATTATATTAAAACGTGTCTTATCATTTCAACATGTTATTACAATATTAATCAAATCCAAACAATACGTTATGTTTGTAAAGTGATAACACTCACTTCTAGGATTAATACACAAATAAAATTTGAAACACAAAACTTTATAAACGAAGCGGGATTCGAACCCACGACCTCCGGCGTTCCGTGGCGGTGCCCTAACCAACTGAAGCCACAACCTGAGAGTTGAACAAATCAAACAGAATTTTATAACGAGGCGGTACTCGAACGGTTAGCTCAGTTGGTTAGAGCACCGGCATGGAACGCCGCAGGTCGTGGGTTCGAATCCCGCATCGTTCATAAAGTTTTGTTTTTCAAATTTTATTTGTGTACGAATCAAATCATGAACCATTCTATCAATGAGGTCGTTAAATTATTTAAATAAACACCAACTAGGAAGGAAGGTTTGTACGTGTTGGTCTCAGTTTATGAATCAATTGCTTAAAGTTAATTAATCACCACTATTGAGCTTAGATATCAAGTAACTGGATATTTTAGTAGCAGATGTGCTAAGACTGTATGGAGCTTAAAATGTAATTCAGTTTTGACGCCCATCTGTCTATATAAGTCTACGTCAAAGACCCTTCGAGAAGTTTTCTTAGCTCCGGGACGAGTGTGCCAGAATTTCCCATAACGTTGATGATTTGCAAGTCATATTTCTTCGAGATGTTATTGATTGAAAGACGATTACAATATTTATGTTTTTTGGTTGAAGGGGAGATATTTTGAAATATAGTTATGTTTTAAGGGTCTCTTTTCACACCAGCCATTTCGTATAACAAATAGAGAGTTATTATATTTAATATATTTGCTAATATAAGAGAAATATTTGCACGCCTTTTGCTGTATTTTTTTAAAATGAAAATAATGTTCGAGACGAGCAGTACGTTCAGTTGATGGTAACTGAAACGCCCTGCCCATTACAATGCAGTGCCGCTCAGGCTTCTTGAAACATGTCAAGTCTCATTTGCCCAATAATTTCAATAGCTACGGCGCCCTTCGGACCGAAACACAGTAATGCTTACACCGTTGCACCGTTGTGGTACCCATAATCAAGCCGGCATCCTGTGCAAAGGAGCCCCCCACTGGTAATACTCTAGACTGTCACCTGTAGAGGAAGGTTACCAAGTACATACATATACCATCAAGACATCAACTCCATGTCTTCGTGAACCGGTCTTCATGATGTCTTACTGAGACGAGAAATTACTTGGCCTTATAAAACTTCCAGGCACCTTCCGCAATGATCTAGTGACCACAGTTCAAATGCTGCAAATCATGCTTGATGCCGCACAAACAGAAAGGTCACACACTTCTCAGGATTTCCAACAAAAACAAACATGACAAAATTTATTGAAGTAATTTCGCGGAAATCCATAATTATCCAAATGTTTTGAGTTTTCTTTAGTGTTAATTCCGCCAACATTTGTCTTTTAAACAATTCGACACGCGTTGATGTGTGTGTGTGTGTTCGACACTGGCAAGAGTCAGTCTCGTACATTAAATTAAAACTATCACTACTGGGCAGCGTACCATGAATACTGGCAGCATTTCCACGTTGGATAGCTAGGCTGATCCGTTGACCAAAATAGATGCCAGCGCTTGGGATTCCAGTAGACCTATTGAGGCGAGAAGATAGTACTTTACACATTCTGCACGCCTCCGGGCCCCACGGGCCATAATTGTTCACATACGAAATTTCTGTCATTCATTTCATTTGGTAATTTAACTTTGAACAACCAAAACTGAAAGATTCGGCAGCCGGTTTAATATTTAAATATCACCTCAATTTACGATCTTTTATGCACATCAAAAGATGCAAAAAATTAGGTTCGTTATGTACGTATTCCGAATGATATAGAAATGCGGAGACGGATCATTGCTCAATAAGTTTATTTCCTCCACGACAGTGGACATGTTATAATATTAAATCTTATGTGTGGCTAAATGTAAAAATTGTTAGTATCTAATCGTAATGAGCAAAAATAAAAAAAGCGGCCGAAAAGAAAATACTAATTTGCAGTGTATAAAAGTACTTTATTTATTTTTTGGACGAAGAAGAATTTAATTTCAGATTACTCTAATAAAAAATTGAAGCGAAACAAGACGAAACACCATTCGAGACGCGAACAAGTGAGAGTCCAAAAACTTAATTGAATTTAAAGGAAGAACTTAAAATAAATGGACTGCTGTCGAATAATTCAAGTGTATTTAGAATATATTAAACTATTAAAGAGTGAAAGAATTCTCTCCAGAACCAGCTTCTTCCATTTGACCGCATACAACGAATGAATCGATGTTATGAACTCCTCGCTCATAACATCCACGATCAAGTCACTTCCGATCGGTTTGATGCTTTGGCGTAGCGTAGAGATGTGGATTCTCTCCGGATCTAGCATTTATCACGGGAGTGGAGTTATCCAGTTTGATTTTTTCATTAAGTCAGTTGAAACTTCTTGCCTCGCACAGCCATTTTGTGGAATTAATTACCGGCGGAAGCTTACCCGGTTTTGTGAAGATGCATCATCTTATATAAAAATATAGAAACACTAAATCTAAAATATAATACTATATTTATATTTATCGAACAGCTGCGTATGAGAGGATTTTATTTTGAAGATTTATTTGATTCCAAAAATAATCACAAACCTACGAAGATGCACCAAACTTCTTCATCAATAGTCAGGTTCCATAATCCAAAAACCTCCCCAATGTCTATATGTTATTTCAGGCACTCCATCGATCCAACTGGTTTACCCTTGGTTGTATGACGTGGTCTTTCTTATACTTGATAAAGATATTTCTGCAATATCTACGAATTTATTCGCTTATACTGTCTTAACACTGTCTACAATTGTAAGTACTCTATAGTCTATGAATATACGACATAATCCACGTTTAAAACCAGTAGCCGAGAGTAAACAAAATTTGAGGACAATAAAGGGACGAACAAAAAGCCCCCTTGTTTGCTCTGCTAATTGAATTCATTGTAACTGCTTAAACGACGCTTAGAGTGCTCGTGTGTGCATCTATTATGATGACGTTCTCAACTAATATGTTTTATGTCAGGCATGTATATGTATGTCACAGGGAAATTTTAACAACAGAGATTTGGTCAATTCCCTGAGTGATTTGATCAAATCACGGAGTATGTTTAAAGAACAACACGATTTTATCATTTCTCTAAACAGATCTAGTATTTTTCAAATGCCAGGGTTGGCTCCCTAAAATGGACATGATCCATGAAACGACATATGTATGGATGTATGAATTTCAGGATCACCTAATGGTATGTGAATACTTCCGCTCACTACTTAAGTTTTATGACTGATGGCGCAAACTGCAATACACTCTACGACTTTGGTTTTTAAGTTTCCGTAGCCCAATGGCAAAAAGCGGTACCCTTATATATTCTTCATGTCTGTCTGTCTGTCTGTCCGTGTCACAGCCACTTTTTTCAAAACTATAAGAACTACACTGAACCGTGGTAAGTAGTATTGTATGTATTCTGTGAACCGCATTGACATTTTCACACGAAAATAGAAAAACAACTATAAATTTTGGGGGTCCCCTTATACTTAGAACTGAAACCCAATATTTTTTTTTCCTCAAACCAATACGTCAAGGTATCTATCATATATCAAGGTAAGGATAGATCTTCACAAATGATATCGAGATTTCTAATATCATTTTTTTCTAAACTGAATAGTTTGCGCGAGAGACACTTCTAAAGTGGTAAAAGGTATGCCCCCTGTAACTTCTAAGATAAGAGAATGATAAAACTAAAAAATATATATAATGTAGCCACAATATTGGCCACAAGAGCTATTCACTTGGAGGTTGTCAGTGACATGACTTCAGAAGCGTTCTGGCAGCTTTCAAGCGCTTTACGGCCAGGCGAGGACACTGTACCGATCTATGGAGCGATAACGGTACCACTTTTGTCGGAGTTGACAGAGAGTTAAAGGGCTTATTCACCCAAGAAAGGTCAAGCATAGCTTCAGAAATAGCTAACTGGTTAAACAACAATGGTACCAACTGGCATTTCATACCTCCTCATTCTCCAAATTTTGGAGGATTGTGGGAGGCGGGAGTGAAGTCTACCAAACACTCAGCACTAATCCGGACGATCCGTTTCCATTAACACCGGGACATTTTTTGGTTGGAGAACCATGCAAACTTCCCCTGTAAATTGGTTTGAACGAGATCTACTAAGAAGTTTTTTTACGTGTAAATGATAGGAACTCATTTGCACTGTATAATTTGGAAGTTTTGTTCCTCTGTGATAACTTGCATGATATTCTCTTGAGAAAGTTAGTTGCAGTGGTTTCTCTGAATTGAACTAGACTCTTCCGGGGATATTTTAGCCCCAAGGTTGCTGTAGCCTTTTAGGTATATGGTTATACCACATTCCGGTCGCCAGAGCTCTTTCCTTCAGGGCTACCGTGGTCCTCTTGATAGATATAGCTACCACCCCAGCTTGTGATGATGATGATTGGGGCTGAAATAGTTATCGTTCTTCCTCTTACCACCCAACATTTCTATCATCTTTCAAATACTCAATTACAATATGTATTATTCAAACAAAAAAATCTTGTAACTATATTTACAATACTAAGACTACATAAAATTAAAACTACCATTAGGTGGAAGTGTACCAAGAATACTGGCAGCATTTCGGTGTTATATATATAGCTAGGCTGATCCGTTGACCGAAATAGCTACCAGCGCTTGGGTTTCCAGTAGCCTTATTGAGGCGCGAAGATAGTATTTTGAACATTCTCCGCGACTCTGGGCACCACAGGGCAAGTGTCTCGACACCAACGGCACAAAAATACATGAAATGATTGCAACTAATGCATGAGTGGTGTTAAAGCAAAATCGAAGTGGCTTGATGTAGTCTCAAGTCTTGGTTTGAGCATTAATAATCTGCTTTTCTTTATATTCGTTTTGTAATGTACGATAATGCGTCATAACAGTTAGGACTTGGTTATAAAATACCCGTCATTTTTATATGAACAAATAAAACTTGAAAAGTTTTATCACAAATTTTCATTTCTTTTCCCTCCAAGTTTCGAGTGTAAAATATCGCCCGCGTGGCCCAGTTCTGTTTGAGTTCGGGCGAGTTTTTATTTAACTGTTGCTAGAGTTTCATAAAACTCATTGACGATTTGAAAGTTCTGAGTTTCTGTTGTGAATATTATCCTCGCGGAATATTGTGATATGGATTGTTTGTTGACCTTCTTTATAGCTGTCTTATTATTCCGGTTCATTGATCTGGAATTGCAAACACAATTTTGTTTGCTCCATCAGTTTCTTTCATTGATGAGTGTTCAGTTTAATAAATATGTTCAAAGCTGGGCTTACCATTTTATCTCGAATAATAACGTTTAAGGAAAATGTTTAAAAATTATCAGTGGGAGGCTCCTTTGCACACGATCCCGGCTAGATTGTGGATACCACAACGGCGTCTATTTCTGCCGTAAAGCAGTAATTTGTAAGCATTACTGTGTTTCGGTCTGAAGGGCGCCGTAGCTAGTGAAATTACTGGGCAAATGAGACTTAATATCTGACGTCTCAAGGTGACGCGCAATTGTAGTGCCTCTCAGAATTTTTGGGTTTTTCAAGAATCCTGAGCGGCACTACATTGTAAATGGGCAGAGCGTATCAATAACCATCAGCTGAACTTCCCTTATTTTCATAAAAAATAAAAAAAATGTAACATCATAATTTTTCACATTATAAATTGTTAAAGAAATAAAATACTATCCAACAACGAGTTTGATCTCTGCTGGGTAGTAAATAATCAGATATTTTCAGGTTCTGCATATTTAATATATACATTTATGTATATAGTTTAGTAAATGTGACACTTAGTGGAACTCCACAAGGCAATTTCCATAATTTTAGTGCTTTAAATGTTTTACCTAAATAACTTGATTTTATAAAACTCTCAATGTGTGGTTCAACTTTTGAAAAATCCTCATTTTATTTGCTTTAAATATATCTGATAATATATTAAAACTCGACAGTAACTTCGATAAGTTAAGGGTCCTTTAAAAAAGTTCTTTCGTCGCCATCTTAAATATTTATAGCGAAAAGAAATTATTTTATATTGATTAACCTAATTTTTTGTATAGAGCAGGAGGAGTGTGGCATACGGGCTAACTTTTGTTAAGTGATCAGTGCCGCTCACAATCTCTTGCAACATCAGAGAAATCACAAGAGTGTTGCCGACCTTTTTGATGATGTATGTAGATGCTTCTTATGAAAGTAACCTCGTCGTGTCGTCCTGGAAAAATGCGCGGCGGAACAAGGAACCTCTTCCCACAGTTTAGTCGTACGTGGCAGAAAAGTTCCTTTAAAAACCGCACTATAAACCGTTGCTATGTTGGAATTGGGCTGCAGGAATCAGGCCAAACTCAAATCGAATCGTATTGAAGAACTGTGAAAGAACTTCATAAAATGTTTGCTCCCGCTGTAACAAATGACGGGCGCTGTAACCAATGAACTAATCACAGATTTTCGACTCTCAAATTGATGCAGAAGATACGTACCGAGGTATAAAGAAAAGATAATTGTTCTGTACTTGTGTTTGTCACTGAGGTCCGGTTTGATGACGATATATTTATTTGATTAATGCGAAAGTCTTAAGCTTATAAGCACGCCTTAAACCGGGACAAATAAGTATTTATAATTTTAACAATCAATAATCTATGTGAAAATGCAATAATAATAAATTATGAGTAATTGTGAGTATATTTCAGAGGGCTTCTAGATTCTTTAGACTTACTAGGTTCTGGTGGCACTCGAATGAAAAAATCTTTTTATCTGTTAGACTTGCAAATTATATCGCTAAAATATCAACTCTTATGGGTTAGAATAAGAGCACCTGTTAATTATCTTATCTTTTTTTTTTGCATTTTTTTGTGTAATTCTGGTAGGTCAAAGTTGTTGGTTTAACTAGCTTAAGATAAAAATATAATAAAGATAGCATCTTCATCATATATAACAATTAATTAAATAATGTCAACCTTTACGTGTTTCAGTGAAATAACCTCACTGAAAGAAGAAAGGCGTGGGTAGGATGTAGAACAAACAACATACAATTTGCAAGTTTGCTTTTAATCAAGGAGTTATAAATGCTGCGTGGAAATCTTTTCATCTCGCGAGGGTACATTCGATTACGGCCTGTAAAGACGACTCACTCATTTGCATCATTAATGTCGACCCACAATATTAGGGACAAGCCAGTCGGTACTCGATGTACGAAGATACAACATACGCATTTGTTCAAATAACACCTCGTACTATAACCCATTCATAAGAATGTGTCGTTTATATAATGAAATAGCAAAATAGGACACAGATGTTTTCGATTCCAGATATTCGTTATTTTTTAATAAACTAGGTGAAATAATTAAGTAGATTAGGAAATTTTTAAATTGATTTAAATGTAATTTAACTAAGACTAGATTAGAAATTATTGTAATCTGTTTGGATTGCCTAAATAAATAAATAGATAGAGAGTGCGTCATGAACACACATTTCGCGCAAGCAGAGGTAATATGGTAAATGGTGCGTCCTCCCTATTATAGTAGCAGTTGAGTCGAGATACAATTATTAAGATGGACCCATGATCTGGTCAAGATGGCCGAAATAGGTTGGATGAGCGCAGCACAGGACCGACCGTCGCGGAGATCTTTGGGGGAGGCCTTCGTCCAGTAATGGACAGTCTTTCGGCTGAATTGATTATGATTATGATGATGATGACAATTGCAAAGGGTAGGTGACGCAAAAGGCAAAACCGTTGACTTCGGTTCGACCCTCACCCCCCATGTACCAATGTATTTTCGGTTTTTGAATTCATGTTTGTTTTTTCGATGCTTTATAAGTATGACAACGCTCTTTCTTTCCTCTGGTGTTACAAAAGAGTACGGGTCGCGATGATGACATACCATCGAGTGACCCGCATGTATGTTCATTTGTTCTCCTCTTCCATAAAACCTAAGGAGTAGCGCAATGCGAATCAACCACGCTATTCATAATATCCGCCCGTAGCCCCGAGAGTTAAGCATTGAGTTTTCTGTTCTGTGTGTTAATTAAATGTATTTTTTTCGGTGTTTCTCTAGTAACACACCGCATTCAACTCCATGCAGTGGTTTTGGCGGGATACGAGTGCAAACATACAGACAAATATGTTTATAATATTCATTGTTTTGGACATTGGCGCTGTTATCAGACCCCAATATTTGTTTTACTTCTATTTTTATGCCGAACAGACCTTACAATTTTATTACAATATAACATGTGATTTCAACCAATCTAATAGTAACTGTGTAGACCAATTGTACTTTTTAACAAGACCGGCAAACAATGCTACGGACTCCTTACTCTGCATAACTTTTGAATGTTTGTTTAAATTTTCAACAATAATAAATTACCTCCACCGTTCTTCTCACATCCAAGTTCCATACATATTCAAGGGAGCGTATTTTCTCCGCAGCTATCCGTTCCTACCGCAGCCTTAATACAGCGAAATGTATATTTGATGATGTCCCGTACGACCGTGTAAAAGGCTTCGCAGGGTCTCTTTGTGTCCGTATGAAGCCTCTGAAAGGAATGTGCAATCTACTCGCGGCAGATAATGGATGTGCGCCTTTTGTTTAAATATAATTAAATGACATCGAATTCGGTGTGCTGATTTACTTTTATAAGCACCTTATACTTAATAACTGTCTGTTTTTTATTATATCCAGCTAATATTTTTTTCTATGATAGAGCCCTCTCTTCGCTTGATGTTTGGTGATCACTCCATTTTACCATGAAATGCAAAAAGTAAGGTGCTGTCGAACGAGTTATTACTATAACGTATTCTACTGCTATTCATACTGAAACATAAAATTAATCCGGGAAAAATATTTAAAAACACAAAGCCAACCGGGATTTGAACCAGAGACCCTTTGCTGTAGTAGTCATGGTCAATAACCTTGGTTCATGTTCAAGATAGCTCTTGAAAAACAACATTTAGCTAAAGCCTTTGAAGTTGCTATAGTCTTGATTATGGTGTTTCAGGTGTATTTTTATCATCATTTTCACTTCAGCCGGAAGACGTCCACTGCTGGACAAAGGCCTCCCCCAAAGATCTCCACGACGATCAGTCCTGCGCTGCCTTCATTCTTCCTATTATATAAACTTGACCATTGATCATCGGTCCATTTTGTTGGCTACCAACACTGCGTCCGGTACGTGGTCGCGATTCGAGGACGTTGCTGCCCCAACGGCCATCTATGCTTCGAGCTATTTGCCACTATAGTTTCGCAATCATCCGGGCTATGTCTGTGGCTTTGGTTCTCCTACGAGTCCCTTCAATTCTGATTCGATTGCTCTCTGAACGACCATGAGCTTTCTCATAAGGCCTATAGGCCTATATAGTTAGTGACAACGTATTTTTATAATCAGTCTTCAAAAGACTAACATTTGAAGTTGGTGGCAGATTAAGGTTTCACCACGGATCACGTTTATATTTATCTCGTGGCTGGCCTCATAATGTTGGCTAATATGTCATTGCTTATATCGGCACCATGGGAGAGCTCACTCTCAATATGGCGAGGGCAGCGATGACTGGTCTCTCTGGCTTGTGGAGGCTGGACTATTCTGTTATCGAGATCTCTGATTTCGTTTTAAATTTTAAAATATGTATGTTTCTTAAAAAGTAGTTCACATGTTGATAAGTTTCCATAATACCTTTATTTGTTTTTAGTTTAGGTAAATAATAATTATATCTTATTCATCGGACAGATGGTAGGTGGGACGGAAAAGTCCTCGAATGGCGACCACGTACCGGAAGACCGTGTGTAGGCCCCCCACAAGATGGACCGACGATCTGGTCAAGATCGCCGGAATTCTTTGGATGAGGGAAGCGTAAGAACGATGGTGGAGGCCATTGTCCAGCAGTGCACGTCTTCCAGCCGATGATGATGATGGGTAAATAATGCATCTGCCGTGCTCTCTTTTGAGGTTTGTGCATTTTTGTTGCGTCAATATATACTTGTACTATTATATATTCTTTAGTAATTATTAAATTTTTAGCTATGTCATTCATAATTAATTCTAATTTTCACTTTAAAGCTTCGTTGCCGCCAAGGAGTTAATTAATGAAAAAATGTCTTTTTTGGGACCTTTATTCATTCCTATTCGATACGAAACTGTCACGTTAGTTTTAGATGTTTTAGTGGTACGAAACAGTAAGACGTTATAACTCGTCCCTCGCACGTAATAAGACACTGAAAAATAAATAGTATAATAGAAAGTTGCCACTTTTTAACAAAATATCCATCTATTGTGTTTGTCCCATAATATTTCTTGTCGCGACCCCGTTTTGTCTTTTGTACGTTTTTCCTGTCGCTGAGACATCGCATTAAAAGCTTTTATTAAAACCATTACGTTTGTTTTATTAATTTCTTGTGGGGATTAATTTCAGCCTGATAAATAAATATCGTTATTTGTTTTATTCAGAACGTAAAGTCAATTAGATAATTAACTTTTTAACTTACTATTTTGCATGGGGTGGGTGATTTTTTCACCCCAGATAATATTATAACCGCGGATCGATGTCCGTTCCGATATCTATCACGTAAATATTTATAAATTATCTTAAGAATTGTTTAGATGTAAAGAAATATATTGAAGTATTGCAGTCCACTGACCGCTTAGGATCCAGCTTGTGAGTGTATAGCATAGGGTAATTGTAATTGAAATGATTTGTAAAACGATGAAAATGTAAATCTTGATTTAAAAGAGTGGCAATGAAATTCTCGCTACTTCTTCTCATTAGCTCAACCCTTTACGAAGTAGCGGTAGATTCAATTGGAAAAAAATATTTTTTTTGACATTCATAAGTGTCATTTCCGTGACCTATATGAATAAAGTGATTTTGATTTGATTTAATTTATGCACTCCTTTTCCTTGGAACGCGTAAATCAACTTACAAGGTCATTCATATATAATCTCTGTAAGATGACAGACTACTATCTTAGTTAGTATACTATCAGTACTTTTTTTTTCCTACGAGCCACCATTTTTGAGATATAGCTATTCAAAAAGTTGTAAAAAGGCGCGTTTAGTTAGTGTGTTAACTACCATGAGGTAGTGAGTTAGCGCCTATTTTCTTTTGAAGTAGCGTGGAAACGTGTGCATAATATGACGACTAAATACTTCAATTTAATTAATTTTCATACATTTGGAAAGTTATTCGTACATGAAGCCCGATAAAGGTTGAATTATACTTTGGATTTAGTCGTATTGTTTCATATCTTAATATCACCTTCAATGAGACGTAAAATTGCTGTGATTTACCACAAACATCAGAATAAAAGCGAGTTCCGAGACGCGACTTGAGTTAATTATGTTAAATGTTTTAAAAGGCAGAGACTAAATGAAGTTTTCAAATAAATCTGTTTGAATCTTGTAATTTTTCTGTCTTTGTGGCTCACAATTAGATCAAGAGTAAATCAAATAAGCCGCCCCGTTAGCGAATGACAATGGCCTCGGTAATGATATTAACAAACTGAATTATTCTTTTTAATTGGCCGAATTGAATTGTTGTCTTTATAATTTTCGTAGTATTTTGGATTGTTTTGAGTTTGTGTCTCCTTTTAGCTTATCTCGATATTTACATTGAGTGTCAAGTTGGTCTAAATAGAACTGGGTTGGACACAGGTAGATATAGGAAAATTTGCAATGTATTTTAAGATAATTTATGATGGAATTGGACATCTGCCCATTGATAAAATTATTAGTTTCTTAACGCATCACAAAACGCCCTCTTTAGCAGCAACTATAATCGGTCTTTGTCCTTCACTCTTAGGTCCATATTCTTAAGGCATTTTAGTACATCATCATCAGCCGGAAGACGTCCACTGCTGGACAAAGGCCTCCCCAAAGATCTCCACGATGATCAGTCCTGCGCTGCCCACATCCAAAGTACTCCGGCGATCTTGACCAGATCGTCGGTCCATCTTGTGGGGGATTTACCAACACTGTGTCATTCTTTGTTTTTTTTTATCTTAGCACGGAATCCTTACGTAATACGTGGTAACTTAATAATACTTAATTGTGTTTTGTCACTGTCTTCATTATTGGGCATTAAAGAGACAAAATACACTCAATGAAATAACAAATTGTGACGCCTTTTAAAATTCGGGCCTTTTATAATGAATGCTTTAATACTTACAAAACATGTAAACTATGTACTATAATCGTGATAGAAAGAATCTCCATCATTTTTTATAAATTTTGTAGCAAAATTAGAAAAGAAAATTCTTTTTGAAAATACTGGCAAAGGAAAACCATTCGATGGTTTTATTAGGCATGGATAAAATTTACATATCACGTCTTAATATCGCACAAGAAATATTAATGTTACAAAGGCTTTGCTATCTCTATTTATATTAGAAGTCCGATTGTCCATTTTAAATGACCATTCAGTGCAGCCAGAGATAAAAATGCGTTATATGGATAACGCATTTTTTCATGTTTTTTGAAATATTTTTATTGATCCATTTCAATAAAAATATTTCAAAAAACAAAGCAACAAAAAGTTACATTTCACTATTTGTCTTGTTTTACTGGAAACATGTGACAGCAGAACAACCAGTTAGAATGTCAAACGCTCGAATGCCCTTACAAAAGTACCAATTTTCTTTGATATTTCAGATGTTTCATGTAATTTTTTTTGTATATTTTAACTGGAACCAGCCTCGTGAATTTCTCCATGTTGCTGCTAGTCTGTTTGGTAGCTTTTGGGTTATTCACAAACACATAATCTGCTTATGAACTTTTGAATACAATTTTCATATGATAAGCGAGATATATTTCTCTAAAGTAAGTAATAAAATATTTAAAACATTAACGGTGATCGTAAATAAATTATGAAGTTTAAATTTATACATAAAAGTGCCGCCATATTTGCTTTCTTTTATATCGTAAACCATAGTAAAACACTTCGTTACTTCTGAAATACAACCATGGTAAAAATAGAGCAAGGATGCATCGCCATTAAATTAAAATATCGTTTAAAATGTATAAATCAGTAAAGACATGGCCAAACAAAAACACAAATGTGCCCCGTGACAGTACTTCGTCCATAGCCGATTTTATTATTTTTGTCTCCGACACATAGGCCAGGAGTGCGATACATACCGACTGAAATATTATCTGTTTTCATTAGATAATTAAAAAAATATATATATAATAATTAAAATAATGTATGTACCACTTTCATATATTATGGTGAATTTTAATTAGATCCAAAATATTTTCAATAATTACAGTCAAAATTAAAAACAAAGACTTTGTTTTTAATTTATTGTTTTTGTAAATATAATTTTCGTCCAAATTATATTCAAAATAATAAATAGTACTTGAGGGAATCCGAAAAAATATAATATCTTATTTATTATATTCACCATTCTAAAAAATACGCCTTAAAATTTATGGAAGAGGAATACAGACTAACTAATATATCATTTTTCAATAATTTAAATTCTCTAAGAATTCAAGGAGTGTATCTTCGTTGATAAAAACCCCCAGGAGCTTTGAATTTATCTAAATCATTCACGAATTATAACCATGTAATGTAATAAAAAATAAAGTAATGTAATGTAATAAAGAATAAATGTTTGCATAAGTATTAATCTTCAGCTTCACCTCCAGCACCTGTACTATATATGCGCTTAAATGATTTGCGAGTAATGGTTCAGCTCCCGCCGGGATTCGTATAAATAAAGATAAAATATAATAGCTCTCCTTGTAATTGGAATATTAATGTCCCGGACAAACGGACCGACTGATTTAATGTTAGTTTTACGAACACCGTAGCTACAGAAGGTACCTATAACATGTTGAGTGGAGTTAGGAACCACGCGTAATTTTTCTTTTAGAGTTTCTTATCTGGTATGTTTTATTTATTTTATTCATAAACTGTAACTGATTCTAAAATGAGGTACCTTATAATGAATAGATTGTACTTATATACATTATATACCGCCGTCTATTTCTGCCTTCAAACAGTAATGTGTAAACAATATTGTGTTTCGGTCTGAAGGGCGACGTAGCTAGTAAAATTACAGGGCGATGAGACTTAACATCTTAAGTCTCAAGGTGACGAGCGCAATTTCGGTGCCGTTCAGAAATTTTCAAGCTTTTCAAGAATCCTGCTCGGCAATTCATTACAATGGGCAGGGCGTATCAATTACCATCAGCTGAACGTCCTCCTCGTCTTGTCCCTAATAAACTGTAACTAATAAACCGGTTCTTAAAATAATGCTCATAAAACAACTGAGTTCAATTCAAGCAGAAATAATTAATTAATAATTTTACCTTTAAATCTTTAATAAAGCTTTCGATTAAAATAATCAAACATAACTAACCCAACCGACAAAACAATAATCCGTTGATAAGCAATGTCACATGACACAATACACCTAACAGCTAATTAATTTGAACAATTCGCCCGTATTTCCTTAGTGCGACGTGTAATCATGGAATTATGTTGTTAGAGATTGATTTAGGCGGTGTACAGAAGAATCTAAATAAACGCTTTCGTCTAAGCTAGGTAAGGTAATCAATCAATGCTATGACAGATGTTTTATAATAAAATTCGAAGATGTTAACAAATTTAAATTTAAATTTATTAAAATAAAATAAATATATTTATGAAGTAATCTACCGAAAATGTCGTCACGTACTAAACAGTTCCACCAGCTCTGTTAAACTAATTTTTCAAAAATTCTATACATATTCTATCTTAAATAATCAAACAATGAAATTTTGACTCAATACTATCACAGAGCATTTGTGCGAATTATTTTAAGAGGAGGACAATTGAGCGTATATCCATACGTATACCCATACTCTTAACTCTCTGATGTTAAGGGATCACCGCCGCCCATATTCTTTTGTAACACCAGAGGAACCACAAGAGCGTTGCCAGCGAATTTGGCTTATGTAAATCGCAATAGAAAGTCGTGTATTCTTTATGTATCAGAGTGATGAAAGCAGTGTTTTATGTGTTTGTTTAGTTCGTTCGATTAAGATTACTGTTGTAATGACAAGACGATTTTGGTTACCATGAGCTTAAACAATTGAAATAATGCAGTATGATGATTCGTATTCTGAACGCTTGTATTATAAAATTCATAAGGGAGATAGCGATGATATGCCAGTTATATGAAAAAAAGGAAAACAATAATAACTTTTATGACCGTGTAACATCAAAGTATTTGAAAAATATTACGCTGTTACAATGATTTAATAGAGCGTAGCGTATTTAATTTTCAAAATTCATTTGGACGGAAACTAACACAAACATCTACGAAGAAATTCAAAGGTCGTGTGTTATCAACTCACTTTGTGGCAGCGTGCTGGTCTAAGCTCTAAATACTACACACTAAATGGTTTTCAACTCAGGATCATTTTCTAGCAAAAAATAGTCGCATAATAAAGGAGTTGCCTTCTATAACTGTGTTCAAGTAGGTATTATTGAGTTTTACATGTGATTTAAAGAAGCGTTCCAACCGCCTTATGTATAATCAGCCTTAACTTGTTGAGGGTAAAGTTTGGCTATAACATCAACCCTAGCTCGGAACTAGCTAAAAGTGATTGCTTACCACAAAAACAAACACATGTCGACTCACGTATATAACTAACTTTAATAAGTTGTGTATGTTTTCGATTACGTGCGGACTCCCAGTGTTATAAAACTATTTGTGTGAAAAGTTATAATTAATGTATTTTATACTTGGGCCTATGAGAAAGCTCATCATCGCTCAGAGGGTAATGGAGAGGGCTATGGTCGGAGATTCTCTGCAGGATCGAATCACAAATGAGGAGAACCGAAAGTCACTGACACAGCCCAAATGATTGCGAAACTGAAGTGCCAGTTGACAGATGGTCGTTGGGCCAGTAGAGTCCTCGAATGGCGACCACGTACCGGAAGACGTAGTGTTGGTAGGCCCCCCACAAGATCTACCTCTGATCTGATCAAGATCGTCGGAAAGGGTTGGATGAGGGCAGCGCAGGATTGATCGTCGTGGAGATATTTGGTGGAGGCCTTTGTCTTCCTAAAATGATTCATAAATGGGCACAATAGGGTTTGGCTACGAGGTTAATAGGTTCGCTAGGTTGATTCATTCTGCTTTATAATATAGTTATATTTTTTAATAGGAGGGGGCAGTCGCCAAGTGGCTCATGTGATGTGAAGTGAAAGACGTATATGAACATCTCCAATACCAGAAGTCAAAAGATGCATTTCAAGCCTTTGAATTGTTTATCATAGAGTTTAGTTGACGGTTAATCAAGTTATATCGAAATACTGAAGCCGTTAGATTATCCACAACGCCAAAGAGACAAACAAATCAAAGGCGTGATGACGTGGTTCTATGAAAAGAAAAACAAGTCGTTATAGAAAAAAAATGCACTAATTTCCGTTTGGGGAGGCTCAAAATATTTGAAAAGAAAATTGAATTGCAGCAAATAAGAAACTTTGTAGACTTGATCAACAATCAACAATACATCGAGAACCCTTATTGCCTGAGGCGCCTTACATTCAGGAAATTCGTATCCTTACACTGTTTCTGTTGAATGTTCCTGTCTGTAGGCTGTGGGCATACAATGGGGGCTGAGGAGTTAAATCAATTTACGTAAAATACAACAAGAAATATCAGAAGATAGCTCAGATGAAAAAATATTATATTAATAATGTCTTAATATTAACAGTACTTTACACAAAATTTACATTGACTCGAGAGTTTTTTGAAATTCATTAGTGATTCTACATACCAAGATTATTAGTACAGCAGGCAACCTGAGAGATAGCTCAACAATTTCTATCGAGACGACAATTTTCAACCGCCTAGAACTTGGAGTGTTATTTTGAGAATGTGTAGGAACCGACAATTTACAGTGTCAGCTATCAATATATAATATTTGTAGTGCCCTGTACACCATCCTTACAACGCTCATGTGATTCCGCTGGTGTTGCAAGAGAATGTGAGTAGCGGTGATTACATAACATCAGGTGTCCTCTCGTTTGTCTTTAAAAATAATGTGACTTAAACGACCTGTGTTTGAAACGACAAACAGTAGATGTGGCGATAATCATTGCTTCGCAGGTAAATAGTGAAACTGTGGGTAGATCGAAAAATCTGCCAGTATCTACTTATTACTCGTTACTAACTGTTATGACATTGAACGGGAACGGAAAATGCTTGCTGTAGCGGAATAACATGTTGCGCCGCTTCGTTATATCCAATTCAGATATGAAAAACATCCTGTATCGTACACGTTGCTTTGGCATGTACATATGTCACCTCTGATCGACCTTCACCCGGAAGGAAAGCATCACCATACGTGTCCCAGTACAATGATGCTTACTGGACTCTCATGAGGTTATCGAGTGAGTCGAGCATGTTCTCCAAGGGGAAGTTTACTGACTTCTTTTACGTCATCCGATCTCGGGTAGTCTCTTTTTGGAGTAAGCTGAGTTGCTTCAACAATATAAATAATACTTCGATTATCCTTCGATTGCACCTCCGTACGGCTACAAAAATAAAACATACAATTCATTGTGTTTTAATTTTAGTTATATAAGACCGTTTTACATCTATGTTTTTATTATTCTGTGGCTTTAATGAGAAATAAGGAAAGAATACCTAAAACCACAGTGTAGGCATGAACACTTACGTATCTAAAACTAATAAAAAAATTAATATATTTTTGTACGTGTACTGCTGAGGCCTGCGGGTCGGCTTAATACGAAAAAAAGTCGTGGAAAAAGACTGCTACGTTTTTTTTATGAAAATAAGGGACGACACAAGTAGAATATTCAGCTGATGGTAATTTATACGACTTACCCATTGTAATGGGTGTGGGGCAGTGCCGCTCAGGATTCTTGAAAATCCCAAAAATGTTGAGCGGCACTACAATTGCGCTCGTTACCTTGAGACATAAGATGTTAAGTCTCATTTGCCCAGTAATTTCACTAGCTAACGCCCTTCAGACCGAAACACAGTAATGTTTACACATTACTGCTTCACGCGCAGAAATCGCCGCCGTTGTGGTGTGAAAAATTATGAATAAAACTGATGTATTTAATTGGTATTCTTCATATTTTTTATTCACTGTTCAAAGATACAAAGTTTACAATTTCCAGTTATTAACGAATAATCTACAGTCCATTCTAGTACATACCTCCGGCATTTTCTTCCTCCGCTTAACATGGAGCTTACAACTGTAATTTTATTTTCTAAGCAATACCCTATCCACATATTAAATGTTTTTGTATTAGTTGACAGACTGGCTGAATTGAAAAAGTAGAGTGATCTGTATGGAGCAGGGATGCTCGGCGCGCGGCCTGAGTGATAGCGGACGAGTGGGCGGCGGCAGAGACTAATGACGTCATAGTACGTGACGTATCTGTGACGCGGCTGGTCCTTCACCCGTCTCAATGTGCACGACAATGACCGGGAGCATTGCTTCTCTAGCAGGCGCGCTATGTAATGTACTAGCAACCCCTGGGATGATTATGGAAGGAATAAAAATGCTATTTAGGGATACCAAAAGGTGTTTTCCCTATTAAAAAGAATTTATGACTGTTCTTATCAGTCTAATCCATCTGTTTCAAGACTGTATCTATTTTCTATACGTCAGTGAGTCTGTATATGACACGGTTACTTTGGGAACCATCGCAGTAGTGACTTCTAATGATATGAGATAACCTAAAAACTCCCATGCCTAAAATTCCATTCATTTATCTTGCATCTTTGTCAGAGGAAAAGATTTCTCCGGCAAAGAGCCATGACGGATATGTAAAGAATAAACAGCAAATTGTTTTTTATTTATTATTCGCATTTTTGCTTGATTAAATTTAATACTCAACTTACAGAAAATATAATTGTAAAATAAACTCCATAAGGATGATAATCGTCCGTCGATATATTACCAGGAGCATACAAAGCGGTCGCGTTAACTGAGTGAGTTGACACGCTATTTTCGCTATAAAGTGCCAAGCGTTAGAGTAATGCTTGTGCTACGTCTACGTCGGAGGCAAATTCTCTTCCTTGCTGTACTAGCTTGGAGCAGATGTTAACAACTTTTTTGATTTAAAAATATTATGTAGGTTACATTAGGCCTTGAACGCTAGGAGCCTCTATATCTTCACGCTTTTGGTACTATCACCATAACATAATGTAAATTTACATGTAATTAAAGGCATAAAAGGCATTTATTTTATCACAAATTGATTCCTTTAGAATTCTTTTTGATGTCATTTCTAATAGACTAGATACAACTACCGCTTCGGAAACAAATGGCGCTCTGAGAGAGCAGTAGAGGCGCAAGAAAATCTCCCAGCATTCTTTTTTGCGCTCTTTTTAATAAAAATATACAATATTATACTCTCATTGCTTTTGCTATAAAATAATCATTATAGTCCCAGGCTGTCTGATCACTAAGTTATTCAGCTGTGGAGTAATGGGATTTCCAACAGAGCCATTTTTTTATAAAACATTTAAATTTATTTATAGATAATGCCTGAACAGTGGCTGGGACTTTATTATAAAAGTGTATACATTTACCCTTAAAGCTATTATGCATCCAATGTAATGTCAGGGTACACCAAATTAAAATCAATAATTATCCTGATATTTAACATTTCATACGCTTAAAATTTTCAAACACTTTCAAAATGGACACTATCGAAGTTATAGAACTTCTGAATCTTCTTAACTTAACCTTTGGTAGTGTTGCATTAGAATAGCACCATCCCATCTCCTCCTGTGGATGTCTAAAGAGGCAATTAAGGGATACAAAGAACGGAGGTTGGGCAGCAGCGTCTTTCCAAAAGAGAACCACCATTAACTGCGATCGCCAACCCACCAACCAAGTGTGGCGATTATGGCAAACCCACCCTCCATTTGGGGGAGACCTTTATCCAGCAGAGGACGTCTTCCAGCTGAAATGAAATATTATGAACCTTTTGTAGTAATAAGTCTATGATTAAAACACAAATAAAATTTTTTGAACGATGCGGGATTCGAACCCACGACCTCCGGCGTTCCGTGCCGCTGTGTTTCCGTGCCAATATTTGCATATTAGGAAGTTGACGTGAGATGTCGCTCTTGTAAATCTAAACATATTGGGGTTGAGCATGTTATCAACTGTAAAGTAGATCCTGTAGATGAAGCCACAACCTGAGAGTTGAACAAAGCAAACAGAATTTTATAACGAGGCTGTACTCGAACGGTTAGCTCAGTTGGTTAGAGCATCGGCACGGAACGCCGGGTTCAAATCCCGCTTCGACTCTTTATGACTCTTTATATGTAAACATATAACTATATAAATTGTATGATGTTATTACTTAATACAGTTTCTTTAAAAGTTTGATTTTTGCATGAAAATATTTTCAGAACATGTTGAGCACATCTGAAGAGAGCTAGTTTCGTATGCAGTCTTGTAATTTGCGCTATTAAGTTTGCACGCTGTGACGGAAAATTTAAACCATTTCAGAATAAGGAAAATAATTATTACAGATTGCTTAAAACGGGATGTTGCACTATAGAAGCTATGAGGTACGATCTTTTTACAGCGACCGTTAACTGATCCCAAGGTGTGATGGCCCATCACAGTACTTCTGGTGCTGGAATAATCAGTGGCCAGTATGGATCCTTTTGGATGTCTTCTGCTTTCGGTGCCTAACATAGTGGAGGAATCATTCGGTAAGTATATTCAAAGAATATTCCTGAATTATTCCTGAACATATATACATATATATACCAGTGGGAGGCTCCTTTGCACAGGCAGCCGTAAATATTATGGGTACCTCAACGGCGCCTATTTCTGCCATGAAGCAGTAATGTGTAAAGATTACTGTGTTTCGGTCTGAAGGGCGCCGTAGCTAATGAAATTACTAGGAAAATGAGACTTAACATCTTTTGTCTCAAGGTGAAGAGCGCAATTGTAGTGCCGGCACTGCATTGTAATGGGTAGGGCGTATCAATTACCATCTGCTGAAAGTCCTGCTCGTCTCGTCTCTTATTTTCGTAAGAAAAATAAAAATATAAATGACTACGAATGGTGGCCTGTTATCTTGTTAAAATTCAAGCATGACGGCTGACCACCGGAATATTATATTTAGAATATTATATAGGTTATTATAGCATAAACGATTTTCTTAATGACACCACGGACTGGGATTAAAGCGAACACCCTCAGGTTCTTTAATTATTAATGTTTATTGTACGATATTACATTGTAATCCATATTTTATATAAAAAAAAAACCCGCTGAGTTTCTTGCATTCTTCTCAGTTCTGAGGCAGTCTCTTTTGAATGGGTGGTAGATTTTGACGTTCAATAAGTGATTATAAATCCTATTTTGAATAAAAATATTTGAATTTGAATTGAATTTGAATTGCAGTGTAATAACCATATCGGCTGACCATAGGAGTCTGCTTACAGCCCTATCTCGTAGAACATTTGAACGAATTGCTGTACATGTTAATATAGCCAAGCTAAGCATCGTATCATAATATGCAGATGGTGCGGACTGGTGGGCGGTGATCAATTTAAAGTCGGTATACACGGCTTGCATACATAGTAAGTTGTGCAAATACTGTGAGATATTTACAGATTGAAGCCATAATTCTGAGTTGAACATACATGGTTTTATAAACGATACGTCACTCGAACTGTTGGCTCAGTTGGAAAGAGCGCTCGCACGGAACGCGAGACTTCGCGGGTTCGAGTCCCACATCGTTCATAAAATTTTGTTTTCAGTTTTATTTGTGTAATTAATCCCAGAAGTGAGGGTTATCACTTTAATAACAACAAATTGTTTATATATATTGTACGAATTTTTATAAAAAAAAATAGAAGTCGCTGAGTTTCTTGCGCCCGTTTTTCTCAGCTTTCAGGCATTTTTCGAATAGGTAGTTGTTCATAACGTTCTGTAAGTAACTGCATATCCTATTTTGAATACAATTATTTGAATTTGCTAAGTTTACCAAAAACAATGTAACGGGGGAATAGAAAACAGAAAAAGTTTATATTAAGTTTTAATTAACTGCAATTATAAAATATTCATCATCGGAAGCGCACCATTTTCGATCAGCGAATTGAATGAACATGAATGCTTTCTGTTTAAAAAAAACCTTGCTATAACCAGTTATTTAATTAAACTTATATGAACACGATTATTAAGTCTACCCTACAGAATTTTAACAGTGGGAGGCTCCTTTGCACAGGAAGCCGGCTGGATTATGGGTACCACAACGTCGCCTATTTCTGCCGTGAAGCATAAATGTGTAAACATTACTGTGTTTCGGTCTGAAGGGTGCCGTAGCTAGTGAAGTTACTGGGCAAATAAGTAACATCTTATGTCTCAAGGTGACGAGCGCAATTGTAGTGCCGCTCATAATTTTTGGGTTTTCCTAGAATCCTGAGCGGCACTGCATTGTAATAGGTAGGGCGTATCAATTACCATCAGCTGAACGTCCTGCTCGTCTCGTCCCTTATTCTCATAAAAAAAATTAATTAAGCTAATTTTAACAAAAACAATGTAACGGGGGTACAGAAAACCGCTATGTGAAGTTTTAATTAGCTGCCAATATAAAATAATCATTGAATTGAATGAACATTAATAATTTCTGTTTAAAAAAAAACTTGCTGTAACCTGTCATTAAATTAAACTCATATTCGTTCGTCACCTATCTGACGTGTTCCACAAAATCCTTAAGTAATATTATTTACCCTACCTACAGACATACTTGTTAAAACGAACATGTTTTTAGTTTACCTAGTCGTGAAATACAACGCTATAAGCGGCTCTCCCGAACACCGTACGCTTAGTGTTTACGACTAAGCTCCGTGAAAAACTGCCCGAGGAAAGCGGTTATTTCCCGACGTTCTTTACTACCTCCCATTTGTAACACACGTGCCCAAAATTCTCTAACTACCCTACAATCTAAATGCAACTCTAGCAAGAACGTTTAAAGTCCATTTTGAGATGATTAAGTACATCTTTTGAGTATGAAAATATGGGTGTCACGTGTAAATATTCTGGCAAATGAGGCGGATGATGAAGGTGAAGTATAAGGCTCTACACAAGGCTCCTTGTTTGATATTCGTGACGTTTATGCAACGTCTTAGTAAAACAACCCTTTGATGATTTGTCCTTATTTATTAGTTTATGATTTCGAACCCTACAGAAACATCAGGTCGACTAAAAGTCCCATGTCAAAGTATGCAGCCCTGGTACAGGTTTTTTTTATATAAGAAGGGGCAAACGGGCAAGAGGTTCACGGGATGGCAAGAGGTGATGCAATCGCCCATGGACATCCGCAACAACAGTAGGTGTGTCAAGAAATGCGTTGCCGGTCCCAGTCCTATCTGTTCGGTTAACCGCAGCCGGTAATTGATTCCACAAAGTAGCTGTTCGAGGCAAGAAATAAGTATAAGGTATAATAATAACTAGAATTTTATACTATATATTTAATAATGAATTAATACTTAATAATGATTTTGCATGCCAAAAATGGCCGATAACATTGATGCTTTAAAATTGTTTACACCCATTGTTACATGTTTTCTGGCAAAATAAAGGATTTATGTTTTTACTAGTGGACCCAACAGACGTTGTCCTGTCGGAAATTTCGGACACACGTCTTAAATTTGAAAAATCAGTCCATCCGTTGGGAGGAGTCCACTTAAATACACATGAGCAGGATAATTATATTATATCGACGGAATTGAGAATCTAAACCAATCTCAAATTCACTGGAACACACAAAAAAATCATCAAAATCGGTCCAGCCGTTTAGGAGGTAG
>CATIXQ010000002.1:11269220-11339000 GCA_949711755.1 Leptidea juvernica | reverse complement strand
TATTATTATTATTATTATTATTATTATTATTATTATTATTATTATTAATAGTAGGTACTTAGTTTAAATATTTCTGATTCTTAAGTGAACTTGCAAGAACAAAAATAATCGATTTTTATGCTCCAGGTGCAGTTTTAATATACGCACATCGCGTACGTATGTGTGCATTTACATCGGAGCTTTCGTGATTGTTAAGTTTAAATTGTGCTTTACTCCTTGAGGATACAAGTAAGTACATTGGTAATCATTATTTGATATCCTAATGTTTCAAATAATAACTGTGACTTTATGTCACAAAAAAGCTTGCAATAAAATAAAATATTAACAAAGAAACAACCGACTTCAAAAACACTATTCGAAAACAAAAAATAATATAATATGCACTGAAAAGTATACAAATAATTGCGTATTTTTATACAATCTAATTAATTAATCTAATTCTAGTTACGATTATTGTTATTTTTTAGATCGGTGTCCTCCCGTTGCGGTCCCGCTCTCGCCTCTCGCCTCCTCACGTCGCGCGTGAGACACAAGCACATCTCACCTATTACTATGTATGTATGCAAACCTACCTTGGCTGACACCGACTCCTGGATACTACTTACTAAAATTGACTTTGTAACTTATTTTTTTATAAATAAAACTTAAATTTACTTTACTAGTAATTTGTCTTTCGACAAAGGCCTCCTCTAAGGAGTTCCGTCCAGTCCAGTCCTGCTATCCTTTTAAAATCGTCCTCCCACCCTCTAATCTGTCTACCTTTTTAATGTAATACTTGTTTAAGTAATATTAAATGAAATAACTGGATTAAAATAACCCTTACAATAGTATTCACTGTAATATCGATTTATTTTACAAACACGTTTGTTTCTTTTGTACCAAATAGGATTTATGATTTTCAAGAACATTGAATATGTCAATAAGAGTATTCTTCTTGCATTCCTACAATATGTGTCCCGTCTTGGAAGCTGTTTCCTTCATTCATTTTATTTGTTTGTTCTTACTTCTTTGGCACACGAAAAATAGTCTCTTTTGTGTTTTGATTGTTGTATTCAAAAAGTCTTAGAGCTATACAGTGCTTATAATAAAAAGTATTTCTTATATGTTACTAATTTTTGTATTAGCAGTTTATTTATGACCTCATTGGAGATGCCATGAAAGTTGTACGCGTCATAGCTACGAAATCTTGAAATGTTTATAAAACTGTGCGAAAATCTTATTTAAGACCGTAGTATTGAGTTGCTCATGTGGCAATTCAAATTAAAATATTTTTATTCAAAATAGGATGTGACATCACTTATTGAAAGTTACAAACTACCACCCTACTAAACTAAACTACTACTAAACTCAGCGGGCTTTTTTTATTCATCATAAAATATGTTTACAAAGTGATATTGTACAATTAAAATAATATTGTACAATTAAAAATGGAGCTATGCTGCAAGTTTACCTGCGAGATTGAATCAGAAATGATAAGATCCGTAGGGGAACCAAATTCACCGGCATAGCCAAGATGATTGCAAAACTGGAATGGGCAGGATACATACTCCGAAGGACTGATGGCCGTTGAGGTCAGTAAAGTCCTCGAATGGCGACAACGTACTGGAAGATGCAGTGTTGTTAGGGCCCCCACAAAATGGAAAGATGATCTGGTCGACATCGCCGATTTAGGTTGGATAGCACCGATGGTCGTTGTCATATTTGAGGGAGGCCTTTCTCCAACAGTAAACGTCTTCCGGCTGAAATGATGATAATTGTTAATGGTTGTGTAGCCAGAGAATCGTAACAATGACTAAATACCCTAAATAAAAATGTCACTCTACCGGAGGGTTGGCAGAAGTTGCGGATCTTCGATTGCTACGATCCTGATATATATATCCGTGATTCTACTACTAACTCGCATCAACATGATTAACTAACATATCTCTCCACCTAACTGACAAGAAAATTATCTGACCTTAACAAATACAGACCCCGCATCGAGATCAAGAAAGATTCAGTAAATAGTAAACATTATTAGTAAACAGAAAGGTAAGAGTAATCCTATGATATTGAACAAGAGATAGAATATCTGTAATATAAAAGATGAATCGAATCGGAAGTTCGCAGAGCAAGCTCAATTAACTGAAGAACGCTTGACGCATGCAAACAACGATCTGAGAGTCGAGAGATTGGCTCCGTTCACTACTTTTATCTTGTGCTCAGTTTCCTTAACTAATTGTTTCGTTACAAAATCTACTATCCTTCAAGTATTTAACCAACTGGAGATGGCATTACAATAGACTTGTACAATTTCTTACTTTTCTCTCACTTCTGGTTATTCAATATAGGTACAAAATTTATGTGCGATGTGGGATTCGAATCTGTGCCACTCTGTGTGAATCGCTACGCTCAAGTTTTGATCACATAGTCAAGTGTCTAAATGCTACATTATCTATGTATGTAAATTAAAAAGTTCTGTTATTACTGAAGTGGTTTGTTCAAGTTAGTCATATGTAAATCAATGATGAAAGTTAAGGTTATGAATGCAAAGACACATAATTTCTTCACTTTAAATCACACTACTGAAAAGTTGAACTTTAATGAGAAGGCTTATTGCTGCTTAGCAATAAACTGTTTGCCACTCTTTAAAATAATTGGTTGTAGTTACAGCAATTTACGAAATGTATGTATCTTTAATAAATAGTATATCTAATCTCTAATATATAATCTCTTAATAAATATAATATTTAATTTAAAGAAATTCTAAATGATCTGGTGAGGCACCACAAATACTCGAAACTTCGACTTTCTCGAGTAAATTTATAAAAATTTAATATTGGGTGCAGTAGACACATCAACTTATATAATGATATTATTAAAAAATTGTTACGAATATTTGCACAATGATTAAGAAATAGATAAAGTTTAACTTTCTATTTCCAGTAAAAGCAGAATTGACACAATCGAAAAGACATACCAAGCAGTGCCTGGTCTCGAACAGGATTTATGACCAGTCATCGCACCCATCGCACATATTAAGTATGAGGCATGTCGAGCGATATGTACCTACTGTAGGTAAACAAATCAGTCATCATAGGGTGGTAGTTTGTAACTTTCAATAAGTGATATCACATCCTATTTTGAATAAAAATATTTGAATTTGAATTGCCACATGAGCAACTCAATACTACGGTCTTAAATAAGATTTTCGCACATATTTCAAGTTAGCCATTTGTATATATCTATGACTTCATCTTCTGTTTGACGCTGGTTGTTTTTATGTTTATATGCATGCCCTAATACTGTTCTTGAGCAATGACCTATCATATCTATTTATCCTAATTTAAGGATATATATTCTACTATCAAATCAAATCAAATTCACTTTATCCATGTAGGTCACGGAAATGACACTTATGTGTGAAAGAAGTAGCAAGAAACTCATTGCCACTATTTTAAATCATGATTTACATTTTCACGGTTTAACAAATCAGGAGTTTATTATATGTTTGTTTACTTTTTTAACTGCCTGCTAAGAAAATTGAAAATTTTCAAAAACTCTGGAAGTTAGCGTTCCTGGCGATTTTTAAGATGGTGTCTGTATGTCTGACTGCGCGCGTGTGTGTGTGTTGCCATTCGAAAGGACTTGACCAAACTGAGATTTTTATACAATTTGGACCTGTAGATTTTGACACTACTACGAACTAAAAAAAATTTACTAATTGTGTTTTTTGGAATAGTTGTTATACGGCTTTACCGATCGACTGGAAACTGCTTGAAAATCGTTTCATTCATTCAAAAGTTATTGCGTTTCAAACATTTACAAAATAGGGTTTTATCTAACTTTTACCAGACTTTTGAGCTCCTCGAGCACAAAAACATAGAACGACTAACTCTTTGAGGTAGTAATCGACATAAGTATAATTTGAAGCAGATAGGTATGGAATTAGTGTTATTAGATGTTGTAGAAAATAAGCATCAATTTGTTTATTTATCATCCATTAATAAACAAGTTTATCGCTCACTTGATGATGTATGATCATCCTCGCCAATTCAACAAGAATTCTCTGACATCTTCTTCTTCGGCGTTACTCTTGTCAGAGTGGTCGTGGTCGTCACGTCGAGGTTAGTGGCCTGTTTCACAATGCGACGCCACTCGTCACGAACTGCCGCTCTTCTCGTGCATTCATGCAGAGTACCGTCGACAGCTTCCCTCACTTGGTCCGTCCACCTCATCGGGGACCTGCCTCGTGGTCTAGTGCCCTCGACTTTACCCTGCACTATTAAGCGTTCTATGGAGTAGCTTCCACGTCGCGATACATACCCGAAGAAAGTCTTTATAGTCATGCCGAGTCTTAATTTTGAACACAGGGAAGATTTACCAGGAGAAACTAAATCCACGATTAATAATATACGTGAAACAGTTCCGGGCCTATGCCCACAAACAAATTAAGCAACTACTTAGAACATCATGTTTTGGGGAGCACCGTAAAGAGCATCGAAACATGCAACACAGACTGCCTTTTGAAAATACACGTGAATAAATTAACTTGAGTTTTTTTATTGTAACACTTAATTAACATATCTTTTTCTTTACTAGGTATTCTATGGTACGTATGGATCTAACTCGCAGTAATGAAAACGTTATTTTTTTTAAACCGATACTAGTTTACTAGTGGATATGAGGACGTGGTTTGATAAGGGCATCAATCAACCAATAGTTAAGTAATAGAATAAGATTTAAAAGTATTTTTATGAGTTTATAATATGTAGGTAGGTACTATATCGTGGGATAAAATAAAGCTGTGATTAAAATTTAACTTGGCAGTCATCATTTGGAAATTCTGTGGCAAAACTTGAAAACACTTAAAATAACAATATCATTACATAAGCGAAAATTTATTAATACTAAAATTAAAAGAAAGTTAACCTAAAGTAAAAACATGAAGTGTAAGAAACTGTATGTTTGTGTGTGTGTGTGTGTGTGTGTGTGTGTGTGTGTGTTTGTGCATGTAGATGGGACAAATTAAATACAAGGGATAAAAATGTTTAATTTTTTTTGCAATCTAATTCTCTTAATTTCGTTAACTAATATGTCACTGTGTGAAGATGGTTCTTTACTCCTACAGAATTCACTGATTGAATTATAAATTACACGAATAGTGGAATATTTTGCAATATCTTCAGCAAGAGTCTTATCCAATAATAAAAACAAGGAACTCCTTCTTAAAACAAAGCCACAAATTTAATAAATCTTTATCAGCTCATCGCATCACAAAACGACTTCGTAAGCGAGTTATCGACCAGACTCGCCTTCGGGCTCCAGCCGATAACATTGAAAAGAAACACCTGTCGAAAAAACGTGCACAAGATAATAAACAGCACTTCAACGTATTAGAGATTGGGCACGCGAATCTTGGCACCGGGAACCTTTCAGTAGGGGATGCTGGCACTTGACAAAACCAATCGTAGACACCCCTGACTCAACACAAATAAAACCTACGCAGAGCTCTGGTAATATTGGCTACCTTCTTAAACCTACTCCAAGTTCATTATTCTAATTGCTTTTTCATACGGAACTCAAACGGTTTACTCTTTCGAGTGCCATTGAGTATTGTGAGGCGCGGAAATTAAATTTTTCCTTTAGGGCTGCCAGGAAGGGAGTTATATTTAGTCCTAATTCAATAGCTTTTAGCTCTTGTAATATGACAGTTCCAAATTGAAGCTATACAAATAATTAGATTAAATGCTTTCGTAACACTTCAGGCCAATATTTTTTATTTATTTATTTTTTTATTTCATAAAATCTACAGCACATAAGTTATTTGCTAAACTATTGTATAACAAAACATGGACCAACAGAGATCTTATACTATTTAGGCAAGACAAAATTCTTAAATACCTAAAGATGAACTGTAACAAGAAAAAAAGAAAGTTAAATAAAAGTGAAAAAAAGTAATAATAAGTAATAAAATATATAACCGACTTCCTGGTGAGGAATTCTCCCACTGGTGTAAAGAATCCTCCCACCACTTGATTGAATTTTTTGTAATTGTCTTGGTGTTTCTATCCGAATTTCAAAACTGTACGAATGATAAAAATATCTTGAAAGGCAAGATCGCTAAGCGTGCAAGAAAGAAGAACACACAGAGATACAGCAAGTTAGAATTCCACCTTTGCACGACACGCCACAAGTTAGGATATCATCCCCACCATCTGGATGTGTGGCGGTCCTCCACAGTGCGGTTTTCAAGGAGCTTTCTTCCACGTACTACAAAGCTGTGGAATGAGCTTCCTTGTGCGGTGTTTCCGGGACGATACGACGCGCGCGAAAGCGCGTACACCTTCCTTAAAGGCCGGCAACGCTCTTGAGATTCCTCTGGTGTTGCAAGAGAATGTGGGAGGCGGTGATCACTTAACACCAGGTGACCCGTACGCTCGTTTGTCCTCCTATTCCATAAAAAAAAAATAGAACAGGTAAGCAAATCTATAGTGATTGTAATCGATTTTGATTGACAAATCAGCCTCGCTTCATATTAGCCCCTTATTTTGAATAAAAAATCTCTAGCTAATGCACACATTTACAAGTTACTATTGGTCACTCATTTTCTGACTGTCAGATCGTTTATACGCTAGTATATTCTGAGTCTTTGAAGCTGAATGTTGTTTCCATCGGCAGGTCAAGCTGATTTGCACTCTATTCTATACATATATGGACGTACAAGTGTGTGGACCATGTCGGGGAATTTACCAATGCTTATTAGGTGAAAAACAAATGCAACTCGTCTTGCTACATTCAAAAGATTATGTTTCAATTATTCATACTATAACGATTGTATTCATTTATATTATGATACTAGCTGACCCAGCAAACGTTGTATTGCCGTTATTAAAATCGCGATACAAAAGTAACTCTTGATCGTAGATGGGTGAAAATTTGAAGTTGAATGTATTTTTTATTGTTGACTCATATTATAACAAATTTAAAAAAAAATGTCAAAAAAATTTAAAAATAAAATCTTGTACCACCCTTAACATTTAGGGGGATGAAAAATAGATGTTGTACGATTCTCAGACCTACCCAATATGCACTCAAAATTTCATGACAATCGGTCAAGCCGTTTCGGAGGAGTTCAAAGTTTAACACCATGACACGAGAATTTTATATAATAGATAAGGGCATAGTATTAGATAGTAACAGTACAATGAACGTAGAACAGTCTCCCTAATAGAGCCTTTAATAGAGGCATTATAGTTAAATGCACGAATGGAAGCAATAAAGTAATTCTCAGGTGATGGCCAATTACAGTGCTAACGATTTAGGTTTTAACCACATTACGATACTAGAAATATTCAGGTTTACTCACTACGCAAGACAATATCACCAAGCCTATAATAAATAACCGGATACTCATAAAAAACCGACGAGCGAGTCGTACTAGCACAAGAATAATAATCATTAAATTTGAAATCATAATTTATGAACGATGCGGGACTCGAACCCGCGACCTCTTGTGTTCCGTGCGCGCGCTCTTCCACTGAGCCTACCATTTGAATGACTGTCACGTTCATAAATCTTGATATGCCTTGTTCGACTCTCAAGTCTTCAGCTACAGGATCTACTTTACAGTTGATAACCTGCTCAACCCCACTATTTGCATAAAAAAAACTTTAAAAAAATAAAAAATTGTTATACAACCATGTTTTTTTAAGTGAACCTTTTTATTAATTAATTAATGCAACTCATGCCAGCCATTTTGAAATACGCCATCTTGGTTTTTGTTATTTGTTGTAAAAGCGGCAGTAGAAAAGCATGTGCTATTAAAATGAAAGATGTCTTAGTAATAGGCACAGATTAAAAAAGTAATAGGGTTCTCATTATTTTCTCTTCGGAAGACCTGACGCCCAGCCCGAAAGGAAAATAGTAAAACAATTCCAAAATGAACCATTGATATAACGTAGTTAAATAAAGAAATTTAATTTGTATCAAAATTCTAAGGCAATGGGGGACTCGAAGCCCCGCTTTGGGTTCCGTCCGAGCGCTCTTACCAACTGAGTCAACCGTCCAAGTGCCGCATCTAGCTTAAATCTGGTGCCTTAGACTACTCGCCCAACCGGACTTGAAGTTCAATTTTAAGAGTCAACTGCACCCCTATTCCGCGGCCGGCTGTAATGCGATATGCTACAGGTGAGCGAAATAGTTTGAGGCGATGTTATAGATATTTCAGTTTAATAACAATTTTATCAAAAACAAATTGTACAGTGGGTAAGACTATGTCTATTCAATATTATTTCGCACCTAATACAAATGCTGAGGCTTTTAGCAGGAACATAAAGTTATATAGCTTCTATTGCGGCTCTATAGTTAGGACAGAAGTCTGTGGTATGTATTAGGACTCAGATTAAAATGCAAAAACAAGAAATAAGCATTCACGATTCGTGGTCACACCAGTTTGTCACACCAGTGTGACTACGAGTAATTTTTATTCCTCGTGGTCACACCAAGGGTTTTACTACACCCTGTTGGTAATTGATATTAAAAGTGATGTGTCAATTCTATTCTCATAATATCGACATTCTCAACGTTTTAACTATTTTTATATTTTAATAAAATAGTGTAGTTAAACCCGTGGTGTGAAGACGAGGAAAAAACAATTTATATCCTTAATCATTCGTTATCTAAACTATCGAGAATGTCGATATTATGAGAATAGAAATCGACACATCACTTATAATATCAATTACCAACAGGGTACCCTTGGTGTGACCACGAGGAATAAAAATTACTCGTAGTCACACTGGTGTGAGAAACTGGTGTGACCACGAGTTGTGAATGGAAATAAGCTTATCAACCTTCAATATTACATAAGCCTGTCTGGATTTCGATATTACAATGCTCAGTCGAATTAAGCAATTTATCGAGCAGGAATATATTGCGAGTAGAATACCGAAAATATAGCTTACAACTGTGGCGGTGACGTGGGACGGGTCGTGCCCTTCCCTAAAATATGGTTGAGGGAGGCGATGGCTGGCTCATGCGTCATGCTCGTGAACGAGCGCTGCTGGTGGTGGCAGGATGATCCTGAAGCCGGGGAATCGGTTTCAGATTCTTTAAAGTTATTTTGTGTATATATATGTATGGATATATACATATTTATTTATTTATAATCGCTTAAAAAATGCTCACATAATACCTTTATTTATTTATTTATTTATGGTGTATGCGGATGATGCAGCAAATGTACTCAATAACTTTTGTATTAATTTACATAAACTTTTTTGACTTACTCGTGTAAGACATTGACTATTTGACGTTTGAGTGTGTCTGTTGCATCATTTTACATATTATATTGTAATTTGAAATGATTTGTAAATCGATGTACTTAAATGTAAATCTTGATATAAAAGAGTGGCAATGAGTTTCTTGCTACTTCTTCTCATTAGCTCAACCCTTTACGAAGTAGCGGTAGATTCAATAAGATTTTTTTTGACATTCATAAGTGTCATTCCGTGACCTACGTGAATAAACTGATTTTGATTTGATTTGATTTGATTAGTGCTCAATGTAAAAAATCCGCATTACAACAATTATATTAAAATAGGCACGATACGAAAAAAAAGTACACAAAACAAGAATTAAATTATGGCTCAAGTTTGATTTTCTAAGAGTTCCTATTGTGCAATATGCAATCCACTGAATGTACAACATTCAGAAATGTGACCAGACATATTTTCATTTTATCAAAATGAGTGATTTTGCACCAATTTAATTAAATACTTATTACAATTTACACGACTAACAGCTCCTTTGCACAGCTAGATTATGGGTACCACAACGGCGACTATTTCTGCCGTGAAGCAGTAATTTGTAGGCATTACTGTGTTTCGGTCTGAAGGGCGCCGTAGCTAGTGAAATTACTGGGCAAATGAGACTTAACATCTTATGTCTGAAGGTGACGAGCGCAGTTGTAGTGCCGCTCAGAAATCTTGGGGTTTTCAATCATCTCAAGCGGAACTGCATTGTAATGGGCAGGGCGTATCAATTATAATCAGCTGAACGTCCTGCTCGTCTCGTCCCTTATTTTCATAAAAAAAACATACATACATTGTCCTGGGACAAGGCTATATGTGCAAATATCTTAGCCAGGATTTATATTACATTGATCAATGTAGAGTCTACTCATTTCCAAATATTGTGTAACTGTTTTGCAAGAATTTAAGTATTACGTTATATTAAAATACACCTAGGGTGGGTAACTACTATATTTATTAAGATTCGTAAGGAAATAACGACATAGTTCTAAGCTTAATCCACTAATCAAAAACTCTTTCAATATTTGCAAAATATATTAGATTACCCAAACAACTCTATCCAATAAGTCCTCATTTTCCTCACAAAGCGAACAAAACGTGTCCCATTTGAAGCGAGCAGTCCATTGGATTCAGTTTGTCGTAGTGCAGTTGGTAACATTGATATAATTCCTGGCACAGTTGGCAGCGCGCCAGGAAAAGCCTACATCTGCACTACGGTCCAACTTATACAATTACCCGTTTTTTGTATGATCATGCTCTAAATACGCTACGATTTCAACGCAAACTCAATGCTATATCTTTTTGTAAAATGAAATGCCATAATAAACTAATATTTCGGATCTCGGATGAAGCAGAGTCGTGGATCTTGAAATTGACAAACTTAAAGAAGAGGTATAATAATCTTAGATCATTCATACGTCTAGATAAACTATGACTTTAGAACTAACCTCTATTTTGAGCAATGCACGCACACTAACACAGTGTCATACAAATCGCGCACACCAAACTAATGTTGCTGGCCTGTTTTTATCGGTTGTCTTACAGCAAGATACCCATCTAGACATATAAATTATCTAAGATAATAATAATAATATTCATTGACTGACAGATAACTAATATACATACTTGTATAGCCGAGTGGTTAGCGATCCTACCTACTAAGCTAGAGGTCCCGGGTTCGAAACCCGGTAGTTGCAAGCATTTATATGATAAATATGGATGTTTGTTTCCGAGTCATGGATGTTTAAATGTATTTATGTATGTTTATATGAATTTATGTATGTTTAAGTAAGTATATTGTATTAAATATATCGTTGTCTTGTAACCCATAACACAGGCTATATATGCTTAATTTGGGGCAAGATAATTTGTGTAAAAAGTGTGTTAATATTATTATTATTATACATGTTTTTCATATATTGTGTTAGTAACCAGGCTTGAAAACCAAATGTTAGTCGTCAAATGTAAGTTACTTAACATATTTCTTCGTTTTTTCGTTCTTATTTGCTAACTTTTTTGAGAAAACAATTTATATATTTTCTTGTAATCTTCACTAGTTAATTCAAAAATTATGTTAACTTTTTGTTTTCATGTTTCTCTTGAATTATGCTTCAGAACTGTAAGTTTATCTAATATTATGTAGTTATACTCCTTCGAAACGGCTTGACCGATTCTCATGAAATTTTGAGTGCATATTGGGTAGGTCTGAAAATCGGACAACATCTATTTTTCAGCCCCCTAAATGTTAAGGGTGGTCCACGCCAATTTATTTTTTTATTTTTTTGACATTTGAGTCAGCATTTAAAAATACATACAACTTCAAATTTTCACTCATCTACGATCAACAGTTACTTTTGTATCGCGATTTTAATATCGGCAATACAACGTTTGCTGGGTCAGCTAGTAATTGATAAAATTGAATCAAATTGAGTAACAAATTAACATTGGCATCATTAAATTGGAATATTTTAAGTACGTTAATACAACATTAAATTAATTTAAAATCTAAGTATAGGTGCTCTGTGATATTAAAAACCGAAGAATGTTTTAATAATATTGAAACATTTATCCCTAAATAAATAACAACTGCACGTTACAATTTGATAACAGAAGAATCATCTTTACAGATAAGTCATGCTTTAGGTGTTCATATTTTTGTGGAATCCTTAAAATACACGAACAAATAAAAGTGTTAAAGATATTAATATGAATACATCCGCCACATGTACAATAGCGAGATCGCTATCATCATCATACATGTTGTTAATAGTATTATTCTTCAATATTAGCAACTTAGATAATTTATACGTCTAGATAGTCTCTTGCTATTACACATACACAACCTATAAAAACAGGCCAGGTGTAATACTTGACGCGTGTGTGCGTGACAAGCTACGTCTTACACTCGCGATTTGTATGACACTTTGTGTCAGTGTGCGTATATTGCTCAAAATACAGGTAATATCTAAATTCGCACCCGCGACCTCTTTCGTTCCGTGCGCGTGCTCTTCCAACTGCGCCAACAGTTCGAAAACGTTTGGATAAATTTTGTATGCTTTGTTCAACTCTCAGGTTGTGGCTTCATCTACAGGATCTACTTTATAGTTGATAACCTTCTCAACTCCAATATTTGCATATTAGGAAATTGACTTGAGATGTCGCTCTTGTAAATCTAAACAATCAATTTTAATTTATCGACGATATGTCACTCGAACGGTTGCTTCAGTTGGAAGAGTGCTTGGTCACGGGTTCGAGTCCCACATCGTTCATAAATTTTGTTTACAATATTACTATTTTTTAATAAATTTTCTTGTTTTAATAGTAAAGAATATGAATGATTCTGAAAACGCATGACAAAACTTATAATATAATAAAATACATTATAGAAGCAATGTGCATCATGTAAATATAATGAAAGTTTTAGTAAAATACTTAGTAAATAAAGATTGAAGATGTTCAGATTATTGAAAGCATTAGTATACAAATTCTTGTTTAATACCAATAAATTCTAAAGTAAGCTGTAATATGATATATAAATTACCGTTGCTAAGCATTAATATCCGCAAGCCGGATATAAACAAAAGATTATCTATAAACATGGATTCAACGCAAATCCCCAGGATTACTTGCGTCTTGAGAGCGTAATAAAAGTCAACTAAACGCATACTCTTGATGCCTTATGATTTATATATAACCGCTAGGTTAAGAACAAACCATTAATGACTGGGGAGGAAATTTAATAAGACTGCACCCGTGCCAAGGAGCGTAGTTATGCAAATTTTATTGGGAAAAGCCTTTTAAAATATACGGGTATATATTTCGTAACTTAACCATATTCTTAATTTTATACATATGTGCGTATTGCCTAAAATGGGATGAGAAAATTTCTTGAGTGAAAATTTTGTCTGTATTTTTAATTTTATTTATTAGCTCCATAACAATAAATGGCAAATTATTTCTATCAATAACTAACATCTTGAAATCCGGATTACAATAAAGTTAAACACCTGAACTAATAAGACGTGGGTACATGTTAAAGGTTAAGTAAATGCTTCTTTCTTGATATTTCGGTTTTATTTAAATTAATTTCAAGTTCGCATTTTTGTTTTGTATTTGCTTGATTAGATGACTAGAGAGTATTAATAGTGAAGTTGTTAATTGTATAACCCGTCTCATTAGAATCAATAATTCGCTAGTAAAGTTCTTAGCTATCTCTTTCAATCATAACTATTTTTAACATTAATATTAGAACATATGGGAAGATGATATGGATAGCAGACCCGCACAGTTTTGTTTACGAAAAGAAAACAAAACTTATATAATCATGATCTTATTAACACTATAATGTTACAAAAAAGGTTGCGAATGCAACAAATAATAGACAAAAGATAGCCATCACAATCCAAATTATACAATTTAGAGGTTAGTGAAAACAACAAAACAAATTTTGCATATTTGATTTGACTTATTATATCTTATTAGACAAATTAAATCAAATTTTAAGTTTTATTAAAACGTAATGTAATTATGATTCAAACCGATCAAATGCAATCAAACTAATATTTTATATAACTAATATTAAATATTGCGGAAAATCATGCAGAAATTATGAAGAATACCATTGTTCATGAAAATGCAAAAATAATAATATTGTTACTAGTAGGTGCTACAATTTGAATGGTAGTAGTGACAAAATCTTCGACTCGCATTTTACCAAATGATAATATGGTGATTTCGTTTTACATGTAAATACCATAACGTACTTAGGACGTTTATAAACAGCTTAGCGGTTAAATTCGAACCACACACCCGTGTGTACACGTTGTTCTTGGTCGTGTAATCGTAACAAACTCGCTGAAACGCACAATATGGTAGATGGGTAGATAAGAGTAAGTGTTCAGCGTTTACTGTGCTATGAAGTTGGGGGGACGTTTCGGGAAGGGTTCCAATATTGGTGATGTAACGGCGATTCGCCGCGTGAGACGGTTTTATTTCAGTGATATTTTATTCCATGGGCGGTTTTAACCCGAGATTTCAGTAAATCAATTCAATACTGGTTCAAAAGTATTTTTAGCTACAATACGTTTATTCATCATATGTAATTAATTTATACCTGTGAGCCAAATCGAAATGTTTACCAGACTATTATATTATACTAGTTGACCCGACAGACGTTGTTCTGTATATAATAAATAAAATTATGTTTTTTATTAATTTGTCAATAACATAAGATCAAGAATTATTTCGTAAAATATGCTCCCTGTTGTTGTAATGAAATTGTTTCACAGCAGAACTGTCAAACCGTGCGTCAATAAATTCTCTCATAGAAATTATGTATGGACACATCAAAGTAAAAACAAATTTGTTGTTTTTATTTAATTTAGCAGCATTTTCCTATTTATTTGCCTTTTAAACCTTCTCTGGACTTCCACAAATAATTCAAGACCAAAATTAGGCAAATCGGTCCAGCCGTTCTCGAGTTTTAACGAGACTAACGAACAGCAATTCATTTTTATATATATACGAGTTTTAGCGAGACTAACGAACAGCAATTCATTTTAATAAATATAGATATATAAGCTAAGTCTTAGCAAGACGATTTATAATAACACGATACAATTAAGTCATGATTTAGGACTAGTATTCGTATCCGTAGAATGGTTATTCTTAAGTCTACTTTTAATATCTATACTCCTTTATAAATCTGTAGTCTCTGCGTGTTATTATATTTTTTGTGATACTTTTGATAAAAAGGCAGTTTTTGCACATCAGACGTTACTCAGAAAACTAGACCATTACGGAATTCGTGGTATCGCTCTGAGTTTTATAACATCTTACCCCTCTGATAGAAATCAGAGAGTTGATATCAATTAGGAGTGAAACGTATCTATCGTCACAGGTATATGTAACAGGTATAACAAAATATCACGGGTCGTCACTGTGACAAAATATCAAAAATCACAGTGACAAGCGAGATAGAGTATTAATTAGTATCGACTGTTATTTGAGTAACAACTGTTACTGGTTACTGATAAGAGTATTTAGTAACAACTAGTATTTTGTCACAGCTATTATTAAGTATGTGGTTTGTATTTCTTATATTATTTTGATTTACTAATAAAATACTTATGGCTCACCTAAGAAAAATATTGTTTACTTATATTATGAACTACTGAATATTTTTATTTTTTCGGCAATAACATATGCACAACTTACATGCATTTATTTAACATACTATTTGATTACATAATATATGTAGTTAAGTAAAATATTAAAGTACATGTCAATTAAAACCGTTTTTATTTCCACTAAGTATCTACTTATTATTTTATTTTTGATCTTTTTCGTATTTGTTTATTAGTCACAGCGATTTTGTGCCTACGAGTAGCATATTGCGGCGCGAGCGTATCGCTTCGTAAGAAAAACCTATATTGATAATTTGATAGTAATTCATTTGTATATTAAGGGCAAATTTTAATAATGCAGGTACCAGGTTAGATTCACTGCTTAAGCATCTACTCAACATACGAAAGTATAATAATAATTATTATGGCATTATAATTATTAAGTAAAACAATTAAGAATATAATGTATTGCATTGTAATGGGCAAGGCGTATCAATTATCAGCAACTGAACGTCCTGCTCGTCTCGTCCCTTATTTTCATAAAAAATTGTACTTAAGTTCTGTTTTAACACAAAAAACAGAACTCTTAAAATTCGAAGTTACTACAAGAGAAAGGATTACGTAAAGATTTAAGATGGCGCTTACAAGTTACACTAAAGTCAAAAAACGAAAAATATACGCTCCAGTACAGTAGCTAGTACATTATTAACTCAGGTAGTATTAAAGTAACAACTAGTATTTTGTAACAGGGATTTGTCACTGTTACTTTTTGAGTCGCAGTCACTGTCATACCTAGTATTGCATTTTGCCGAGTACGTCCCAACTCTAATATCAATTGTAAATTTTCATCTTGTAACAACGGGGATGTCCCAGGGCTTAATATTAGGGCCATTTATGTTTTCTTATCTAAATTAAAGATCAACCTTACCTTTTTAGCAAAAAATCATTATATAGTACTGTTTTCAGATGACACATCCTTGATCAGTTCAAAGTAAAACGTAGACAAGCATTTATCAATGATATGAGCCGTGCTCTTTCTAAAGCTGTCTATTGCTTTCGTGTAAACCATTTATAATTGAATGACAAAAAAATAACAGGTTGCTCTCCGGGAGTGCCGGAAGTGAAAACTTGAACATTATACATAACTACATACATATTTTGAATATTTTGGAATGTTTAGGGAATAATTTCCCACGAATTGCTTTATTAATCAGTATAAAAGTACTAGCATTTATGTGGTTAAATACAATATTCATTTATTGCGCTGTTATACACAAAAATGACAATTTATACGAGTATTACATAAAAAATCAAACACTTCAGAACTATTACAATTATTTTAGAGTTCCTTGAGACTTCTTCTCATTAAAGCTCAATATTTCCGAAGTGGTGGAAAATGTTAATTTTATGTGAAACCAATTTTATCCTTTAATTTGAAACTTTTTTATGAATATAAATGCAACTCACTAAAAATAATAATGATAATTTTCAAATTTGGATTTTATACGGATTTCCGCAAATTAACGCCAAATTCAATAAATTACTATATCAATCATTTACATTGCTGTAACTGACGATTCTGGACAGTCATAACTGATTAGATATCCGCCCACATCATTAATAATGCCTGGCAAATTCAAAACAAAGCTCTGATAAACAACCAGACATCATTTAGTATCACATTAAATTGTCTCCTACAATTGTTCAGTCGATAATAGGTAGTTCAGTAAACACAGAGGTTCAACATAGGAAATATGTTTTCAACTGTTTATGTAACGTTATTTTACTTAATTAACATCTCATTAACTGAGAAGGTTACGTGGTTACCAAATACAAATTTTAATTCACCATTGAATTTTAAGGATGGCAAGATCCCTTGCTCAAAACAAAATGTGATCTTTCCAGATACTCTTAATGGCATTATAAATTTGGAATCTGATATATCTGTCAACAGTTTTATTCTGCCCATGGATGGAGAATTGCTTATATCAGACGGCGTCATAATGCTTGGACCTGGAAATGATAATTGCACGGAGACCGGAAATGCTTACTTCTTAGAGAAGTCTGTTTCTTCTTGGGCTCAAGCAGGCGTGTGGAGCTCTCCGAAATTTAATGAAGCGACGCCTGATGCAGAACGAGTGCCTTGTTTTGATGATGTTGTTGAGTTTCCTGAGAATTCAGTTTTCACTGTTGTACTACCCGAAAGAGAGCAAGTTGTAAAAAGTGTTAAAATACGTGGTGTAACCTATAATAATAATGGATTAGGATTTTTAAAGGCTACTCACGATCCATCACAACAATTTCTTTTACCATTGACTAATTATTATTTTAATTTTAATACTGTAAAAATTATTAATAATGTACAATGTCAGTCTCGTAGTGGATGTCCCTGTCAGGATAATTTCCTCAAAATTGATTGTTCTGTAAAGTTTTGTTCAGTGCCTACGTGTATGGATCCCATACAGCCTATCGGACATTGTTGTAAAATATGTGGTGGTGTTACGGTTTTCGATGTGGACCAAAGTTTCGATTTGATGGAATTTCATGAATTTGTCGATAAAATAGTACAGAGTTATGATAAAGATAAACTAATTGTACATGTGGGTAGATTGAAAAACAAAATACAACTTGTTGTAGTCGAAAAAGGAGATTATACTGGAATGAGTGCTGAAGTTGCATATTTTATTGACCGGTGGTTACCAAAACACTGGGGGAATGGATTGAGGCAAACTCTCATAAGCGGTAGTCCAAGAGATAGTTATGGACAGAGTGGAAAAATTATTTATTTATCAATACTCTGTGTAGTTTTAGTTTTCGCAGGTATTTATCTTTATTATTACAAATTACCAGCCTTGAGATATCCCCTAATTGGTGGAATAGGTCTATCAAGGTATCAACGACGAAGCGATAGTGTCGTCTCATTGACGCGGAGAGATTCTATTATTTCAACTGGTACTCAAAGAAGAGCTGCTTTTAGGAATCCATTGTATGATTCAAGAAGAGGTCGGGTTATAGTTGAGGAAACCTCTAGTGATTATTAAATCAATTTTTATTGGTTTGAATTCAACCACGACAGTAATCCATGAAATCAATTTAACGTTCTTTATATCAATTAGAACAATAACTATTTAAATGTATTTTATTTGATGCTCGTTACGAGAATACTGCTCAATATCAGAATATCATATTTGTAATACTTGTTTGTAAATTGATGTAAAATCGTTGTGCGATATAAATGACATTCGGAACTGTTTTTATTTATCTTAAAATAACAAGTCGTGTTCATGTACTGAATAGAATGCAATAGTATTATATTGTAATGCCCATAATTCCAACCGTGTTTTATTTGACCCTATTATATTATATTATCCGTTCTATAATAATAACGTGTCCTTCCATAACCCTATCTATATAATTTGTCGTCAATACAATGCCCTACTACTCGAAAATAATGAAGTACCTGACATCTACAGTTCATTTGTTTGTAAATGGATATCTAGTTTATATAAATTCCTTAATTACTTTAAATTATTTTAAAAAATCAAATATCAAAATCAAAAAAAAAGGGAGCTATGTCACTTGCGCGCCGAAAATCAATCGGCTAAATTGAGTCAATCGTCCTTTTGTCGTAGTCGCTCTCTCGATACCAAAACGGTACACACGCGTTTGTTGTTGACAGAATTGCTTACAATTTGATATAGGTACAACATTAAAATGCCGTCTTGTGTTATGGGAAGATGCACTAATTACGAAAGTAAAAAAAAATATAAAAAAGAAGAAATCATGAATTATAACATTTTATTTGATTTCATTATTTATCTAACAAAATAAATATGTTGCCATGACAACGCCGATCGCCGCCAAGCCGATCATAGATTAGCGTACAGAAATGACAAAATCTTGATGCTGTCTGTTGCGGGACGATCGAGGTAGAATATTTTAGGAAATGATGTAAAAAAGTCATTGTTGCAGTGAATGTAATAATTTTTAATAAACAAGTGCGTATATAGGTAACTGAACTATCAAACTACTAAAACAAGTTTTAGGGTAGGTAGCGGATGTAGACAGTGAGTGCTATTTGTTTACGTAGGAGTTTTTTCAGTATATCCCTTGCTAACTGCAGAAGAATCAATGGATCATTTTCTTCTTCTCCCATTACCTTATTGTAATAAACCCTCAACAAAAAGGCATTCATAAATAATATAAGATAAAAAAAATTATAATTGTAATCTTAAAACTTTTTGGGAGACGTTGTTAGTAAAATTGTAAAAATGGTGTCTGTATGTTTTTTTATTATTTTATATATAAATAATTAATATCATCAATGTGGCTATATATTATAATCAATATTAAATTATTTTTTTATAAAATCAATGACACATTATCTACCTAAATTAATGCAGTTTTACTACTTTATAGCTTTTACTACTTGAACTCATGAATGAATCGTAATTTAGGCATAAATCACGGTGTACGGTAAAAATCATATCTGATGAATTAACTGTATTTTTTCTATACAAATACGAAGCAATTAGCAAATTAGAGTTATCTCTTTTTCGCTTGCGATAATTGCATTTACTATCTTTCTTTGACGTGTAATTGTAATGTAGTGTGCTATTGCAATGTTAAGTTATTAAAAGGCATAAAAGGCATTTATTTTCTCAAAATTGATTCCTTTAGAATTCTTTTTGATGTCATTTCTAATAACTACTAGATACTACTACCGCTTCGGAAACAAATCTGAAAAAAATTCTCTGAGAGAGAAGAAGCGGCGCAAGAAACTCTCCCAGCATTCTATTTTTATGCGCTCTTTTCAATAAAATATACAATATTGTACAGTCATTTCTATCGCTATAAAGAAATCATAATCTAGTCCCAGGCTGTTCGATCATTTAGATATTCAGCAGTGGAGTAATAGGATTTACGACAGAGCCATTTTTTTATAAAACATTTAAATTTATTTATAGATAATGCCTGAACAGTGGCTGGGACTTTATTATAGAAGTGTATACATTTACCCTTAAAGCTATTATGTATCTTATGATTATTCATGTGTGTGTTAGTGTATCATTTTCAAACACCGAATGTTGTCTGCGTAACCTATCTATACTAATTGTAAATATCATTGACCCTTACCATAATTATTCAAGTCTATTTGTCCAAATATATATTTTCTCTAACATTTTCTTTAACAAGCTAATTTTAAAATCACTAATATTATTGTATTTTAATAGTTATTATTTTATGCTAAGCATGCTGTGTAGGCCCTCGTGGAGTTTGAGCCTATCTTGTATTTAGCTGATAGTTTTTTTTTAAATTATGTATTTGTTGTAATTCTGTTGTGTGTACCTATTAAATAAACAGATGAATAAATAAATTATAGGACCCCAGAGGTCTTGTTAAAACTGAAAATTGTATGTGCCTAGTATATAGCATTCGGAAGAGAAGTCCACAATAATCCAAGAATATTGATGAAAAGAGAATGAAACGTGACACTCAAAGTACATTCGGCCGCGAGTCGATTCTGATTCTCTTTGTCCCTTTTGAACTGCAACTCAATCAATAGTATTGGGTTTCATCAAAATAACCCAAAAGGCGAGACTCATGGAAGTCGTTTATCATTTTTCACTATTGCTCATTCAACAAAATGTAGTGCATTTATTTCAGTAGAGCATTTGTGATTTTTCTCAAAACCTTCCGCCTTCAATAACTCGTGTTTCAAATATTTAGAGAAACATCGTTGAATTACGACTTATTTGCCATTAAATTCAAATAAGGTGTGATTGGTAAATATATATTTAGAATGGTAATAATTGTAAAGAGTAAAGTGTAGAGTTTGTAGTAAGAGATAAATATAAACAGCAAAACAGATCGAATTATATTTAATCATGAATTAAATTTAGTTAGTTTATTGTAAGATTATTTTGTTAATTTAAATATAATATAATTTAATAAAAATAAGATTGTAAGTAAGTGAATTTAATAAAAACCATTTCATTGGAATGCAGTTTCAGTTAGAGAGTATATTATTATCGTTTAATTATGACTGCTTCGAAAACGAATACTTTCTCTTCCGTAGGTGTTGCACTCATTCACATCGAACGTAGTGTACAGACGAAAGCCGCAACGACGCGTCGCGAACAAACTCACGAAGTGTAATTGTCACCACGGCATTGTTTCTCTTCGGTGATTTATGATCTCAGTGTTCTGAGCTCCACGTTACGCGTCAGTGTCAAACGATGTCATTTAAGGAGCTGTCAATAGGATGACGTAACTGCTTTGTTTGTTACTACAACTTGTTTTTTTTTTATAGGAGAGGAGGACAAACGAGCGTACGGGTCATCTGGTGACACCAGATTCTTCAGGCGATAAATCGCCCGTGCGATCGAAATGTCGTCGAAATCTGCGAGCAGCTCGACTAGAACACGCCTGGGCATTATACCTAGAAGGTCACCAGTTGTTCATTGACTTCTGGTACACCTAACACAAACCTAAAGCAAGGGAGACGGTCTGGCTAACGCCTGGGTACAGCGAAGGGTTTTGATCATGTATGCCACAAGGCGCTTCTATCAAAACTTTAGGCCTCGACAAAAACGCAAAAAATAGCAGCACTAAGCCTAGGCCCGGGGGTAGTACAGGCATAAGGAAAACAGGTAGAAGCGAAGCAAAAAACTCTCCCAACATCCTTTTTTTTTGTTAAAGGGTTACAATACGATTTAGGTTATTTAATGATTTGTTACAACTCAAACTAATATATTCGTTTTCAATTAATCTAAAATTTCTGAAATAGTAGGCACGTAATGTTTTAATATTAATTCTGTTTTAGTGTTTACTGGCACTCCAAGAGTTATCCTGGCACATGCTGAAAAGCAGCTCTGTAGTCAGTACTGCCTTACAGCACAAGCTTTTCTTTTGCGACACAGCATGTTTAGTTTAAGTAAGGTTAAGGAATTTATTGATTTCTTGGATGAAATTTTATGTGTTGGCTTATGGCATGGTATAAATTTTTCTTGTTGTTCTAAAATAAGTCTTCAGACTTAGCGGTCTAACGGCCGATTAATATCTACTTAATATATATTTTTTTGATTCTTAAAATATATTTATAATCATAATATTAATGTAAAATGATATAATGTACAAAAGCCAGTGTAAATTAGGTAATAGTAATTCATCATCTGGTAGTGGGCAGGGCACAAAATGGACCGACAATTTGGTCAACATCGCCGGAACACGTTCGATGAGGACAGCGCAGGACCGACCGTCATGGCGATCTTTGGGGGAGGCCTTTGTCCAGCAATGATGCAGCAGAGATGATGATGGTACATCATCATAAAGTAAATACGTTTTGCGAACAAATAGGATAGATAAGAATGTTATAGTTATAAACATTAGTCATAAGAAGATAATAAAATAATTATGAACTAGATACACGTAAATTCATAGTTATTATCATCGTTTTGACTTGAATATCTGACTAACGACATTGAGTGGAAAGTATTGGTGATCTCTTTCGGGCTCGTTTGGAATTTAGAGGCCGATTTGTATAAACGCGATGGATAGCTGATATGGATCTGTAAATTAAGAGTAATACTGAAATGTAGATTCAGGATTGATTGATGGTTGACATAGAAACTGTATCTTAATAATTTTAAAGAAAGGCGGCAGTAAGTAAACACTATTTTTTATTATTACAAACGCTCTCTGCGAAATAGTTTCTAAGTCATAAAACTTTAAGTTTAAACTATTTTGAATGTAAACTGAAGCACGTTCCATATCGAAAATAGTTGGAATTAAATTCTGACTTGTGTTACGTTGCAAATAGTAGTGCCGGACTGTTAGCGTAAATAAAGTCAACTTTTATTACAATATTTTGCATAAGGGTCCTACATTCTTTCACTTTTATGCAAATAAAAACGGCAAATAGTCTATTTGCTATAAATGCTCATGATGCAACATTAGAATATGTATGGCAACTCGACCCCCTGAGTAAGAACATAGCTGGATATTATGACACATACTTTTCTTAAAGAGATTCCAGATATATATAATATAAATCAAGCTATCAATCAAGTACAGTAATCCAAGCTAAGCAATGGATTGATACCCCATAGAATCGTTTGTTTAACTTTTCGTTAACCAATAACGAAGCATAAGCTGTGTGGAAAATCTAGAGAACTGAGATGCACAATGGACTCTATCTCCTTTCGCTATGGCGTGCGTCTGTACTAAGCCAAGCACTGTACTACAAATATTCGATGTTTGCTTAACCAAAAATATGCATCGTAGAATCAGATTTTCATTGTTGCATACTTAATACTTATAATGAATCAAAATATTTTAATAACTAACTATATCTATATAAAAAGAGAAGGATATTAAGAACATAAATACTCACAATTTTATTGTTGTTATTTTGTGTGTTTTTTATAAGCTCTGTAATATTTATAATTCTATATAGTTTGTTTTTGTAATAAATACAATTATCATTCATTCATTCAAATAATTTTACCTTATCAGATGAATAAATTCAAGATTGAACTTTACGAGCACAATCCTCAATGAAGTTTAATATAAAAAAATGTCTAATTACAACCGCTTATGTTATATCCTTTGCTCAAGGGTCGGGTCAAAATTTTCTAAATATGGAAAAATGAGTTATGTGAAGGTCGCTCACAGTCACACCACACCTTATTGAACGCATTTGTCATGGTAAGCGCTAGGTCTGACGCGACGTCGCGCTTTACGACGCTATAAACCACCGTCGTATGTGACGTCTTATATTTTAGCGCTTTTCAATATTATACGTGGAATATTAATACTCGGAGCTATTGTGGAGCGCATAAGCGCAATAAAAATTCGTTGCGGGACCATAAAATTGAATCAGTTTGTTTTATTTTCTTATTGTTACTTGAGAAAATTCATTCGCTTTTACTTTCTGTGCTAAACCGATTGTACCCAATGAGATTATTGAATAAGAAGTACAAAAATACAAAATCTAGCTCTATTTAAAAGCGAAAACTTACATTTACTATAGCATAAAGGTTAAAAGATCATAATGTATAGAGAGTACCTATGTATGTAATGAAACGTAGTAATCAAAAATTAATGTAAATAGGTATATTAATGAAACCTCGTATCCGAAATTAATTCATACAGTAATTATCCTGATTTCTGCTCTTTCAGATAGAAGTACAAGAAACATCCTTGGATGTGAGTATTTCCAACAATTATTTTCTTATTACTTATATACCTAAATAATATACCAATTTTAGGAAAAATCTTTTTATATTAGCTAAATATTGTCTGAATCCTGGGGTCCTTGGCCACGTGAGTTCTGCATACAATTAGGAATGTGATGAGTTTGAATATTATTTTACTGTTATACGAATTTACGAAATTTATTACGAATTATTCAACACTGATTTTTTGGCTTAGTAATTTTTTTTATGAAAATAAGGGACGAGACGTGCAGGACGTTCAGCTGATGGTAATTAATACGCCCTACCCATTACAACACACAGTTTACAGTGCCGCTCAGGATTCTTGAAAAGCCCAAAATTCTGACGGAACTACAATTATTGCGCTCGTCACCTTATGACATAAAATGTTAAGTGTCATTTACCCAGTAATTTCACTAGCTACGGCGCCATTCAGCCGGCCGAAACACCGTAATGTTTACACATAACTCCTTCACGTTAGAAGTAGGCGTCGTTGTGGTACCCATAATCTAGCCGGCTTCCTGTGCAAAGGAGCCTCCCACTGGTAAATACCGTGGTAGTCTTAAAACCTAACCACTGGTTAGTATCATATTACTACATCAGACTTCCCCATTCTGAAATTCATTCCTAGTCTGCCAGTCAACCACATCACACTGCCTGATTATTATTGTACACGAAAACCATTTGCAATTAACTTAAGTAAATTTTTAACCCCAAAATTTAGGAGAACATCCGAAGCAGACGTAAAAAAAATAAAAAAATGCGCAATGGAAAAGAGGAATGATCCTACGCGTATGAACAAGATATTTCAAAGTAGCCTATAAGTAATAAATTATGGATAAAGTAGTTCTTAACACATAAACTATGATACATGCCTGTGACAGTCCCGTGAAAACAACTTCGGACGTTTTGGAATAAGGCTGGAACAAATATAAAAGGAGTTTAAGGTTTTCTGTTGCAAGTTTTTATTTAACATTCATATTATTAACAATTTCTTATATATTTGAATGAATTGAGAAAAATATTTAAACAAAACAAATCTTATAAGTGTATTTACAATACTATGACTACATAAAATTAAAACTATCATTACGTGGAAGCGTACCAAGAATACTGGCAGCATTACCGCGTTAGATAGCAAGGCTGATCCGTTGACCGAAATAGCTGCCAGCGCTTGGGTTTCCAGTAGCCTTATTGAGGCACGAATATAGTATTTTGAACATTCTACGCGCCTCTGGGCCCAACGGGCCAAGTGTCTCGACACCAAACAGCACAAAGATGTATAACTCATTGAGACCAACATGTTTGCAACGCTTGCTGTCTTCGGCAGTCGAAGCAGCAGCCCCAGCACCAAATGACGTAACTTGGACATGAGAAGGAGCCAGAGTGCCCAAGCCACCAGCGTCATTCCATCTGGACGCTTGCCATCGCCATTGCTCGCCATTTGGCTCTCAAACAGCTGGTATATTAAGAGCGGGAAATTCCCTGCGGATGACTTCATTAATGCTGGCGTGACGTCTGCCGATTTTAGGCAGGATAACCCGTGACGTCCAAGAGCATCTGAACGCCACATCTACTGATGTGGTTTATTCAGTTTTATACCTAGCCGGAGTGATACGCATATTGACAATGTCATATTGTCAAGTAGCGTTCCAATCGGCGCAGAAGGCAAGGCTTGTAACCAAAAGCCCGACTCATTTTGTGTCACGGCCAAAAGACGAGCACGCTCCGTTCTGTCAGTAGATGAGATCAAAAGATCATCAAAGGCTGACTTACAAAGAAGTGCGTCCCATGCTTTTTGACACTTTTATTCGTCTGGAAAATTTTGAATGTTTGCAATATTTAGCCAAGTATTGTTAGCTTCGTTCAAATACGCAATCTCTGTGTTACCTGGTACATGATTTACAATTCTAGTAACCAAAGGCTGGGCACTATGAACTAAAGATAGAAATGCTAGTAATTCATATTATTAATTCCTGTTATAATCAGTTTAATAATGTTTTTGTGTATACAATATGTTCCTTGTTAATTCAATTATGAATCTCCAAATACAGTCTCAACTAACAATTTATACAGATCTCGCAATACTTAATACAATTAATGTACGCATTCCGTCAGACATTGAGATCTTATAGCGTAATTAATCGTCATTCAAACGATTAAGGAAATTGAAACGGCGAAAATCGCCCCAACACTATTCATCTTATTTAATTCACTTACATCCCCTACCACTCGGATTGCGGAATTATTCTCGAATCAGTAGAAAATGAGACGAGCGATAATCGAGTTATAACCCTCGGGTACACAACTTACAACTGCGGTTGAACTTGTCGAATTGAAACTCGACGCGATGAAACTTTAAGAATATGAAGTTTGTAAGATAATGTTTTTTTATTTTGAAAATAAGGAACGAGACGAGCAGCACGTTCAGCTGATGGTAATTCTAAGTGTTGTATGTGATCTTTACTTTTAAGGTGTTGTGTCATTGAGTTAGTGCAGTGCCGCTCAGAAATCTTGAAAAACCCAAAAATTCTGAGGGGCACTACAATTGCGCTCGTCACCTTGAGACATACGAAATACGAATATTGACTAATGATTTTTCAACTTATTGCCAATTATAAATTTAATACCAACACAGAAACATAAGGTTGAATGATAAAATTTAGGCTTGATTCACTATTTGAATCTTCATAACATTTTACATATTTATCTTTTAACATGAAAAATATTCGAAAAAAGTGGAGCCTGTGTAAAAAAACACAAGACAATCGCTGTCTACATATTTAACCAATAGGATTTGTACATTTACTATATTTAGAAGTTGGCTTACATCTAATTCTGCATTCAATCTTAGAATTCAGAAAATCGTTGTACAGTTTGATACATAAATGTGTATTCCATTATTGTCTAACGTTATGGGAAGTCTCTTAAAACTATTTGGAAATGTATGAAACACTTCTTTCACAACCTCATCTCATAACAAAAACGCGCACATTGAGAGCCTCTAGATATTCTAATCCTCGTTCAAACTAATCAAGCGTCAATTGCGACAGCGGACCCGTTTACTTTTAGAGGTATACACGGTATGGCTTGAGAGACGAGCATTAGCGGGGCGATTAGCGTGATAACTCATAAGCAGAAAACTTGGATATAATACAAAAGATAAATAAGTTCTAAGGAATAAGAAAACAATGACAGAATACAGAATAAATTTTATTTGTAGCAAGTTCATTATAATCTCTTAGTTTTGTTCTCGCTAACTGTTTATTCAAGGTTCAAACTTCAAATCCCAACAGGTGCAGCTTTTGTATGTTGAAGAATGAATAGGTTTAAAGGTTTGTTTCCGATTCATCGATATTAATGTCAGATATTAGGCATGTATATGTTATTACCGTTATATATGTATATCGTTGACCCCTATCGCACAGCTTATTATCTGAATTTTGTTTCAATCATACAATCAAACAAAATTTAATAAGCTTCAGGTGGCGGTCAAGACCGTGTAAAAGTGCGGTGAATTCGCAACTGCACTCTGTATTTTCACTAATGGTTCCATTGAGGAGTAGACACAGATTTTGTGGGTGCAAGCCCCACACAATCCCTTTATTCCCCTTTTATTCATGCATTTTCTGTGTTTAAGAAAAGGATTAAGAATATATTCATATAAAATATTACCTTCCGACCTAAGGGTCGGAACATTATATATAAGTATGTAATGTTCTTACCAGAAGGCAACCCCATCCAGTTTAGAACAATAGAAAATTTAAACGGTATTTGATTAAAATCCGCTATACGCCTCGCCTACGCCTTCAACTGAAACCATACACTTAAAGGTGTACATTAGACACCATTGTGGTACTTAATAAGGCAAGTACACTTTCCAGTGTCTATAGAAGGAGCCGGCGCAAACGAGCCTAATTCACACGAACTAACAGCCGATGCATTGTTCTGATACCAAGTAATTGCTTAGACACTAGGCCTGAATTGTTCCGCTGACAGGAAGTTGGCCTTTTTAATTAACGATACACAAATGTTCGACATGGGGACTTTCTTAGCGTTGGATCTAATGGTGAATACAACATTCCATATGTGTATGTAATTATTTTGTTTAAACTAAAGTAATGGCTATAAATACACGAAATGTTGGACTTCTTGAAATTCAATAGAATTTACTTGGGATTCAAAAGACATTCAATCGAGTGAATGAAGTATCATATAGGAATGAACTGGAGCGGATATTTAAAAGCACTTTCAAAACTCAATTTTTAATTAATAAAATTAAAAGAAAATGTTTGAAATTTATCTTGCCAAATGAAAAGCAAGTACACACAAAAGTAAATATGTATTAATGAAACAGTATTGAAAGTTAATGATAATTCAGAATTTAAGGGGTAATATTACATTTAAAACTTCAATGGGGGCCTCATATTTATTTTAAAAGGCATAAAAGGCATTTATTTTCTCAAAATTGATTCCTTTAGAATTCTTTTTGATGTCATTTCTTATACTACTAGATACTACTACCGCTTCGGAAACAAATGGCGCTCTGAGAGAGAAGAAGCGGCGCAAGAAACTCTCCCAGCATTCTTTTTTTTTTTTTTTTTTTTTTTTTTTACTAGTAAATTAAGATCAGCACCTTTTGCTGTAAATAGGATACGGGAACTTACTGACATATTTTTGATATAGCAAGAATTGTCTATTTTTGATATTTTCATAGCGTTATGTCGTACGGTATTATATTATGAAGTAGTACAGTGGAAGTAAATAATATCTTCATACTTCAAAAGAGAGCTGTACGTACCAAATGAGGCCACGAGAACCTCTAAGGGAAAATCTCAAAGAAATTATTACTATGTACGGCTAATATAACAATCTCCTGCACGTGCATAAACATTATAATTTATACAGTAAAATTAGCGACAACTACTATTAGAGAAAATTTATTGAATTAGGCGTTACTTTGCGGAAATCCATAATTATAAAAATGATTTATGTTTTCTTTAGTGTAAATACCGCCAATATTTGTTTTTAAAACAATTCGACACGTGTTTCGCCTCTACACGAGGCATACTCAACGTGTCGAATTGTTTTAAAAACAAATATTGGCGGAATTAACACTAAAGAAAACTGAAATAATTTGTATAACTACTATAATAGTTATTAATTATAAATAACTATAAGCTTATAGTGCCCCTACTAGCCTCTGTAAAATAAACAATTCTTTCGCATGCAATCGTATTAAATTTTAAAATAAATTACCCAAAAGTGTACCTGAATTATCAATAAATAAATTTAAATCATTAATTAAAACATAGATGTATTAATTATAATTTTGTCAATTTTGTTATTTAGACATTATTTCTGACTGTAGTTTATATCACAAATTGTGTGTTGTGGGTTTGGGTTTTGGGACTTCGAAATTTAAATTACCTAATGTTATTTATTCTGTTTAATTAATGTGTGATATTTGATAAGAATTTGTGGTGTCATTGGAATATACCGTCGATTTTTATCTTATATCTTTAAACGAGCAATTCTTGTATATATATATATTTTTTTTTTTATTTATTTATCATATTACATATACCGATATAAAACTAGGTCAAATTAGCATCTAAAAAAAACCACGAAGGTTAACAACTAATGCTAATAACACTTAATAATACGTCACAACTCAACAACAACTTATGCTATAAATTAAATGAACACAGTGAAAATATTTTAAAAGACTTAAAAACGAATAAATATAACTTATATATATATATATAATCTGAATCTCGGAAACGGCTCCAACGATTTTCATAAAATTAAGTATGCAGGGGATTTCGGGGGTGATAAATCGATCTAGCTAGGTTTCAATTTAAAAAAATGGTTTTATCCATGTTTGAATGAGAAACAGCTACAATAACATTAGAATACAAAGGTAAATTTCGCCACTATATACAAGACTATTATAGCTCAGATGGGACATTGGGTGATCCGGAAAGCAGAAGACCCCGGTTCGAATCCAGATGTCCTATTAGTTTTTTGTTTGTTCAAGTTTTGTACATTCTTAAAAATCCGAGCAAGGCTCGGTCGTCCGCATATTGAACATTATATTTGACTTGAGTGCGTGTGATCAGTTTATGTCAATGTAGCTGGATAAACTATGCAAGGCTATTGTATTGTGTACAATAACTTATGAACTGTAGTTCATTATTATCTCTTAGGGTATGAGGAACATCATTAAAAAAAATATTTTTTTTATTAAACGCAAGGTAATCCAAAAATTAAACATTTTGTTACTTTTTTTTAAGTATCAACCTTCATTTCAGTGATTAATTACATGGGGTTGAGCAGGTTATCAACGGTAAAATAGATCCTGTATATGAAGCCTGAGAGTTGATCAAGGCATACCAAGATTTATGAACGATGCGTCACTCGAACGGTTGGCTCAGTGGAAGAACGCTTGGTCGGACGGAGGGGTCGCGGGTTCAAGTCCCGCATCGATATAAACTTTGTTAACAAATTTAATATTTATAATCGTAAGCTATGCAAGAAATACGTAAAAAGGCGGCAAAATTTGAGGAGTGATGGATGTTAAAGACCAATTCTTTCACTAACTATCGAACTTCCAGCGAGAATTTTGTCACCCATTCGGAAAATAAATGCCTCAAGTAGGAGATATGAGGGATATGAGAACTGCACGAGTCTATACAGCTAATTCATATTAATAAATTTTCATCGGTAGTGAAAATAAGTTTCAGGTAATAATGGTAAAGGCATATGTTTTTCTTCCTTGGATAACGAAACTCGCATAAGTTAGATCATCTTTATTAAAAATGTAAATTAATTTAAATCTCTCGGTTTTCAGTTTTAAGTAGTTAGGAATATCTATTGTAATGTTAACACCAGGAACAGACATAAAATTATATTGCCTACTGCTAAGTCGACTTAGTAAGTCTTTTGTGGGGCGATGTCATATACTTTTACAACAAGATCCCAGAAAATGTTCAAAACAAAAGTAATACGTTATTCAAAAGAATTGTTAAAAAACGTTTGTGTGGTAAATGTTACTGTAACATAAATGACTTTCTAAATGATACCACAGATTGGGAACGGAGCAACCGCCCTCAGGCTATTAAAAAATAAGTTTAATTGTATTATATTACTTTGTAAACATATTTTAATATGAACTAAGGCTCGCTGAGTTTGTTGCGCCCATTCTTCTCAGTCAGGGTAGTATAAACTCGAATCTCAAAGCAGTATTACCACAACGTCTGCTATTGGCAGCAGTTGTCATTAAGCCTGATTAGAAACTTATGAACGACATCTCTGACCATACAGAATATACTGTCTCTAACCATACGGGCTGTCAGCCAAACTAGAACGTTATTAATCATTATTATAAGTACGCCATGTAAGGTTTCTATATTATGAAACTCTTTAAACAAAACTTCTTAATCTTATTAAGTTGATAAAAATATAAGTGTAAATTAAATTTATGTTAATGTTGATTTTAGATTCGATTATATCGACCTGTTGGTCTGGTGTCATACATTCACCTGCCGCCGAATTCCACCTTAGCACTACACGCCACAAATTAGGATATCATCCCCACCATCTGGTTGTGAGGTGGTGCTCCACAGTGCGGTTTTCATGGAGCTTTCTTCCTCGTACTACAAAGCTGTGGAATGAGTTTCCTTGTGCGGTATTTCCGGGACGATACGACGGCAACGCTCCTGAGATTCCTCTGATGTTGCGAGAGAATGTGGGCGACGTTTGTCCTCCTTTTCCATAAAAAAATGATTGTAGCAAAAGTTTAATGTACCAGCGTGAAATAATTATCAGTATTAAGCGAGGAAGAATTCCGTAACAACAGTAAAATGGATTTGAAACTATTTCTATTTTTTAACATTTAAATTACTCTTGGAAATTCTACTGACGCAATAAGTCATAATTGAGCTATTATTTGTGTCCCTAAAAAAGATTTTTTTTGGGTTAATTATAAATGTTGGCATTGGTCATGAAAATATAATAATAAGTTTAGTGAAATGCTTTTTTTAAACACGTAAAAAAGGTTTGATTGATGTTTTATCAAAATGTAAAAGCAATTTATTATTCTTAAATAGACACTTAAATGAGGTGCTGTAGGTTAGGTAGGTAATTGAAGGTTTTTAATTCAAAAATACTTATCAGGTTATTTAATCAATGCCCAACATTCTCATGGGATATGACTTAACTATAAATTTATTTTAAAATAATAATTTATCATAATTTGAATATCACATATTTATCTATATCTCTATATCTTTTTTGTTCTTGAATTCCACACACTACTTCTGAAGTTAAAATAATTTAAAAATTAAAGTGTCTATCATTTTTTTTTCGATTCCATAATTAGGTGCAACAGAAAGTTGTCAGCAAACATTAGATCGAGATACAGTCATATGGTAGTTTGGTTTTAATTTTAGTTTAATATAGGGTACTGCAAATAGTACCCATTATCAACAGATAATGGGTACTATTTGCTAAGGTAAGGTAAGTAAGTAAGTAAGTAAGGTAAGGTAAGGTAAGATAACAATCTTCCTCCAATACTCGAAGCAAAATAAAAGGTACAACCGACTTCAGATAATATTATACAGTATTCCAACAATAGTTAAGAGCAAATACTATTTTATAGAACTTAATATGCCGACAGTACAGGCGGCAATTCTGAAATCACTCGACACTCGCATTACGCACAATGGTAATCAGACGTGAGGCATGTGTCGTAGTGTCAGCGCCGCTAAGAGCTCTCGACTCGAGCGCCCTCCAACATCTGCCGCGTAAAACGTAGCACGAATAGGGCTTTGAGGAGCGTAACTTGCAGTTTTGTGGTTGAAAGAAACTGTGGATTGCTGTTTTGAGGATCGAATGTACTTTGGAATGTTACTTGATACTTTATATGTATTAATGAGTTTGAATATAGGGTTATTATTGGATTTTTGTTGCTTCTAAGTGTTGCATGTGTTCTTTACTTTAAAAGTGTTCGAAAATAGTGTCATTGATTTTAGCCTTTGATGTGAATCTCTTCAATAAGTTTACCTTCAAAATAGCTTTAGTCTTAATTCGGATTTATTGTTCGTTAGCCAAAATTCGGGTAGATGGACAAGGAATGTTAGTGTAGCCTGAATAATTTGATCCTTCAATTTTGTTTAACAAAATTGTAGGACTTATGGGTTTGAACACATTTGACAAGGGAATGTTTGTAAATATACTTGCCCGTCCTGCATCTAAGGATGGTATAAGTCTGTTTGAATCCTTATTTTAATTGGTTGTTTTTTTATTTGAGTGTTAATGTATTTATATTATAATGGGACTAACATGTACTTAGATATAAAAGCCCCTAAATAAATATAGGAATAAAAATACATTTTTACACAGGTTTATGCCTCGGCACTGCGGAATCGAAGGCAATGGAAAAGCTGACTCACCAGCTATGAAGGAGATGTGTCTGTTGGTGTACCAATAGTTTACTAGTAGGTTACAATATAATGTACTCTCACTGTAAATATTAGTATTGAATAAAAACCTTTTCTTGGTGTTATAATATATTTCTTTGAATACTTTAGTGGCGTAGTGGTATCAAAGTGCAGGTGTAAGTAAACTACTAAGATATACGATTTGATATCCTCCTTTGCCCAGAATGCCGGCTAGATTATGGGTACCACAACGGTGCCTATTTCTGCCGTGAAGCAGAAATGTGTAAATATTACTGTGTCCGAAGGGCGCCGTTGCTAGTGAAATTACTGGGCTCATGAGACTTGACATCTGATGTCTCAAGGTAACGAGCGTAGTTGTAGCGGCCCTACAACTGCGCTCGTTCAGAATTTTTGAGTAATTCAAGAATCCTGAGCGGCACTGCACTGTATTACTACACTATATAATGGGCAGGGCGTATCAATTACCACCAGCTGAATACAGCTTCGTTCTGCTCGTCTCGTCCCTTATTTTCATTATAATAATGTGGAAATTGAGAGACTTGAAGTTTATTAGGAATATTCCTTTCACCGATTAGGTCAACTAAGAACGGATTTTATGGAAAGCCACCTACATCTGCTCATACTAAGAGTAAGATGACGTCAGCTATTTATAAATAAATGTAAAATTGTAAATATCTGAATAACACAAGAACGACTTCCTGTCCAGTCTGTATATTTGTATTAAACACTAAAGAATTAGTTACCATAGAATTACTTACCCGTGGGGTGTTTCGAGAACCAATGTTGTATCCGGCAAAGGTTGGGTCGCTTCATATAAATCCACGGCAAGAAAGGTACGCTACTTATTGAGGCAATAAACAGGGCTATATATTACCATGGGGTGTGTGTTATCCATCAAACTGTATAGGGTTCTATTGTTACTAACTAATAATTAGAGGATCAACCTGATTTTATGTCGTAGTCTAACTTAGATAAGAAACCAACCATATTTTGTTGAGCATTTTAAAAAAACTCATAATTAAAGTGGAGACATATCAAAATACTCTGAATGTCTTAATCTAGTCTTGCCATAAATACTGCTACAATTAAAAATAAACAAAATATTACATTTGAATTTGGAATTTGTCATTTTTATACGATTGTTTATTGAGTTTTTTTGAAAGTTGAATACATTGTAGAATATTTTGCGATATTAAAATGGAGTGGGGTTATAAAGAGAACCGAATCGCTGTGATTGTATTACACGAAGTAGGTATGGAGCCAAATGCAATTTTTAATACTCTCCATGGTATTAGTAAAATGTTTGTGAACCTACTATTAATAGGTACAATGAGACCTCCTCTGCTAGTGACAGACACAGATCTGGCGGTCCACGTAGTGACGTAAAGACTAAGTATAATCGAACTAAATTGGTTCTTAAGATACCTGAAGACATCATCTCTTGCATCTTTTTTAACAGAACTCTCAAAAGGTACTTTAGTCTAAAAAGAAAGAACATACACAGATTCCTTGAAAACCGCACTGTGGGGGAACGCCACACATTCAGATAGTGGGGATGATATCCTAATCTGTAGCGTGTCGTGCGAAGGTGGAATACAGCGGCAGGAAGATCAAACAGCTCTTCGGAACACTCCCCGTGATATTTTTTTAATGAAAATAAGGCGACGAGACGAACAGGACGTTCAGCTAATGGTAATTGTTACTCCCTGTCCATTACAGTGCAGTACCGCTCAGGATTATTGAAAAACCCAAAAATTCTGAGCGGCACAACAATTGCGCTCGTCACTTTGAGACGTAAGATGTTAAATCAAAATCAAAAATCAAAACGTTTATTGAACTCATAACACTGATTTACAATGGCTTAAGTTCAGTCATACACTTAATTTCATAATGATAAATAAATAATATCAAACAGATAAAATTAAAGTCAAACAAATCAAATAAGTAATATATGGCCAATCAAACAAACAAACAAATCAAACAAATCAGTTAAGTCATATTTGGCCAGTAATTTCTATAGCTACGGCGCCCAGAAATAGGTACCGTTGTGGTACTCATAATCTAGCCGGCATCCTGTGCAAAGGAGCCTCCCACTAGTGTGTAAATGCGGTAGTACACACATACGACCAACCTGTGGAATGAGCTTCCTTGTGCGGTGTTTACAGGACTATACGACATGGGTAACTTCAAAGAACGCGCGAACACTGTTTTAAAAGGCCGGCAACGTTCTTGTGATTCTTCTGGTGTTGCAAGAGAATGTGGGCAGTGGTGATCACTTAACACCAGGTCAACCGTATGCTCGTTTGCTCACGGACAAGTAAACAAATAAGGACTCCGTGTCACCTTACATAACAATGTAGCACCAAAACAAGCCGATTAACGTGTAAATACATAGCCCCACGCACACACTTACACTACTACAGGCCGATAGGCGGCCATTATAAGTTGTCATCGTCTGTGACAGATCAGTTTGTGTCTCAATAAAATATTTTAAAAATGCCTTCGTGCGTTGCGAAAAAGTGTAAAATACTATATAAGTATTTGTGGCCATACATGATTAATTAGGGAGAAAAATTGTGTAACTAGTATCCCCCCGTAACCGCACACACACCAGCATAACAGGGCTTCACTTGCTAATATCACGGCGCGGAGTCCTACTTTTTTTACTCGTCCGTGCGCTACTTGTACATTTTCCGTCTCTTCTATTCAATTTAAACAATACGGATCTGTGTTGAAATTGGACACCAAATATGGATTAAAGAATAATACACCGTGCTGTAGTTAAAGTTGAAATATGGCCATAATGCTAATCCTCTGAAATATAATATACAAAAGTAATTCAATTACTTAAGGTTACACTTACTGGGGCCTAATTAGAACATTTTTCTACTGGTTATTTGTTTAGTTATTTGAGGTTTAAAATGGGCTACAAATAAATAAATAAAAGTAAACAATTACAGAACATCTACACCATCAAATAGCCATTAATATGCAGCAATAATTTAAAAGCAAAAGCTTTAACCTAAGTAACACAAAGAATACTGAAAGAAATTATGAAGCCCTTTCTCTTTAAGGGGCATTTGTTAAAACAAAAAGATTATGAAGATTATCCAAAGGAAACAAGTTTGAAATAATAAGGGGGCCTTTTAAGGAGTAAACTTGTAATCCACACTCTCTTAAGCCCTATAGCTGTTGTAAGCGATAGTTCAACAATACCTACATATGTTGGATTGAGCCCACAAAACACTCAATCAGCAGACACCAGATGCTTAGTGATTTTCATTATTATAACACTAGAAATAAGGGATTGCTTGTAACTAATTCTAGTAGGCTTCATAAGATACATAATAGCTTTAAGGGTAAATTTATACACTTCTATAATAAAGTCCCAGCCACTGTTCAGGCATTATGTATAAATAAATTTAAATGTTTTATAAAAAAATGGCTCTGTCGTAAATCCTATTACTCCACTGCTGAATATCTAAATGATCGGAGAGCCTGGGACTAGATTGTGATTATTTAATAGCGATAGAAATACAACATTGTACAATATTGTCTATTTTTATTGAAAAGAGTGCAAAAACAGAATGCTGGGAGAGTTTCTTGCGCCGCTTCTTCTCTGTCAGAGCGCCATTTGTTTCCGAAGTTGTAGTAGTATCTAGTATTTTTTAATGCATCGTATAAAAACGTACATAATATGAATTCTAAAACCTGAAACACATTGGTAGTACGTGGCTGGCGCGGATCTTACCGGGGGAACTGCGGTAAGTGTCGTAGTGTTAGTAGTAGTATCTAGTAGTTATAAGAAATGACATCAAAAATAATTCTAAAGGAATCAATTTTGCGAAAAATAAATGCCTTTTATGCCTTTTTAAACGTTCGAACTTTGAATACCTTTTTCATTTAAATATATTTTTAAACAAGTTCATTAGGCGTGGTTAAAATGTTACCCGTCAATAAATCACCAACTCCCAAAAAGAGGGGTTGTAGTTTCAATAACATTACGATATATCAGAGAGTGGGAGGGATCTTGTGACATATTACATGTATTTTCGTGCTATTTTCCGAAGAGAGGAACTCTTTCTATTATCTGTACAAATAATAGATTGAAACTAGTTCATAGATGTTAACACTATGTCATAAATAATAGCTTAATATTCATTTTAAAATATTGTTATATCTTAGGCACAAACAGGTGTGTTTTGTTTTTAATTTATAGATCAAACGTGAAAGGAGTCTACCCACTATCATACCACATTGTTCTATATTATGACCACCTCACCAGTGGGAGGCCCTTTGCACAGGATGCTGGCTACATTATGGGTACCACAACGGCGCCTATTTCTGCCGTGAAGCAGTAATATGTAAGAATTACTGTATTTCGGTCTGAAAGGCGCCGTAGCTAGTGAAATTACTGGGTGAATTATACTTAACATCTTATGTCTCAAGGGGACGAGCGCAGTTGTAGTGCCGCTTGGAATTTTTAGGGTTTTTCTAGAATCATGGGCGCCACTGCATTGTAATGGGCAGAGAGTATCAATTACCATCAGCTGAACGTGCTGCAAGTCTCGTCCCTTATTTTCATTAAAAAAAACAAAGGAAGTTAAAACTCTCATAAAGTAGAACATTTCTTGCGATGAGATCAGAGGACGCTTGCCGGCTACTGCGTGAGTGCTTGAGTGATTAATAATAAATTATTTTCAAAAGTCCAATGTCAAAGCTAACCTTAAATACCATTGTTTTGTATTGTGTTGAATAAAAGGTTAGTTAGTGACTTTTCATAAAAAGGTATTAAAAACTAACAGAAGTTTACGTCTGTTTTGTAGATTTGATCGATCGATTGAAGATTTGTTCGTAGAGTCGTGACGAGATCCCTTCTATCGCTAAATCTGTGTGAATCAATGCTAGTCAAGAAGATGTTCTACTTACTCAAGGTTGCATGCCCCAAGTGCTTTGCCACAATCATGCTATGACAGAATAACACGGACGACTATGACCACTAGAACGTATCACCAACTAATCATACGATAATTGTTGACGCTCTGGGCATGGTGCGAGGGTGTTGGTCAGCGATAAAACGGTTTAAGGGTCGTAAGTAATAACATACTTCTCAATAATAATTTTTCCTTGATATGATTCTTACATGGTCATCATATGGTACGTAGTAGTGGGAGACCCGGTTCAATACATATCGCTGTTGACACAGTCCAAATTTAGTTACATTTATAAGCCTTTACAGCTTTTAATATAAAATGTATGTGCGTCATAAAATAAACTTATTCATAAAAAAAAATGATTCTCTATTTATTACATACATTTTTTGGAATCATGTTAAAGTAGATACCGCGCCCAACAAATGACTGTTTCTTTCTGGTGTTAACTTTATGAATATCACAATTTCTAGCAAATTCGTTGATGTGGCCGTGAACATACAATAGCACTATCAGGAATATATTGAGAGAATAACAATATCACTACTAATAATATATATCTTAAACGTTTTCGTTACAATTCTAGTAAAAATAATGCCAATTCCAATATAGCTAATTGTTTTCTTTTTTTATATTAGAGTCCTCAGTGCAAATCCAGAAATGCGTTAACGGTATTTATTTAATTGTAAAAATAAACAAATTCAAATATTTCTATTCAAAATAGGATGTGACATCCCTTAATATAAATTTACTTACATATAACATATAGATATGATAAATAATAAAGACTGCACTAGCCAAAATATAAAAATAATCTTTAGGTACCATTAAATTTTTTAACAGAAGATTTAAAACTACACAAGCCATGGAAAATGGTGTAGGCTTTATGGTCAATTACCAATAAAGTCAATATTTTAAGTGTATCTGTAACATAGATATTCCATGTAGAATTATCCCAAATTTACCCTCCATATATGGCCTACCGACTTTCACATCTCGTTCCATAACAGATGCCTGAGAGGAAATCATCAATGCGATTGACGAATATAATTCGGACCGAACTAATACTGTATAATTTAGACACGTTTGTGATTCTGATTTGGGCTGTGATTGCATTACGGTGAAGAGTTGTTTTAAGTATTATAATTTAGTTTATGTGCCGATTGGAATGTATCGTTTCGTAATGTTTTAAGTGTATATTAACTGGACTATACTTTTGGAAGTACGATGCAATACATTCAAAGTATTCATAGTTTTTTTTTATAGAATAAGGGATGCGACGACCAGGACTTTCCGCTGATGGTAATTGATACGTATTGCCCATTACAATGCAGTGCCGCTCAGGATTTTTGAAAGACCCCAAAAATTCTGAGTGCCACTACAATTGCGCTCGTCACCATGAGACATAAGATGTTAAGTCTCATTTGCCCAGTAATTTCACTAGGTGCAGTTTTACACATTACTGCTTCATGGCAAAAATAGACGCCGTTGTGGTACCCATGATCTATTCGGCATCCTTTAACACTCACTGCAAATAATTTAAATTACAATCCTTAATATATTTATAATACTAGTTACTTAGATGAAGGATTGGTCTCCGCTGCGCTCCAACTAGATATCGCACTACCAAAGAACAATAGTTTTTTTATTACGCCAACTATTAGATGTTTGTGTGCGTGGGTCTTGACACCAAAAATACCATTGAATTTTTCAAATTTTGTATCATACGCTTCGTGCTATTTTACATTGAAATTAATAAAAAACAAAATACTTACTGATTATTTGTGATCCCAGTGTCTTTCTTATTTCTCGTAGTATTATATTTACAAAGTTTTATTACGCAAACCGAGATTCAATTATTAGCAAAGTTTAACAGAACATGCGGCACGTCAACGTCACACATTGTTCGAGACTGGCTCGAGTATGCCCACTTGGGCGTAGTATTAGTTGCCGCATTTTGCAACTACACCTGTGGTATCTAGTTGGAGCACAGTGGAGACCATTCCTTAATCTAAGACTAGTAAGTTATTTACATGCTATTATTGTTAGTTGAAATTAAATTAAAAACGGTTTTGCAGTGATATAATCAAAAGGGATGGACCTCTGACCTCGAAACTAGTTAAAACTGTATCTTCGGGGTCAGTGATTCCTATTGCTGATTAAAAGATACGGTTCGCTGACAGACTGACAGGGAAGTTTTACTAATAGAATTCCCGTGGGTTATCTATCCTTCAGGTGTGGAACCCTAACAGCCGTTCCAAAATGCTGTTTAACCAGATTCCTGCCGCCGAATTCCACCTTCGCACGACACGCGACAAGTTAGGATATCATCCCCACCATCTGGATGTGTGGCGGTCCTCCACAGTGCGGTTTTCAAGGAGCATTCTTCCTCGTACTACAAAGCTGTGGAATGAGCTTCGTTTGCGGTGTTTCCGGGACGATACGACATGGGTACCTTCAAAAAAAGCGCGTACACCTTCCTTAAAGGCCTGCAACGCTCTTGTGATTTCTCTGGTGTTGCAAGAGAATGTGGGCGGCGGTGATCACTTAGCACCAGGTGACCCGCACGCTCGTTTGTCCTCCTATTCCATAAAAAAAAGCCTGACAGGGAACATAAAAAAACCCAACAGAAATGTTTTTTTTTTAATTGGTGAATAACGAATACAGATCTATGATGGACATGATACGAGTAAGCAAGACATCGTAGCGAACTGCCCAGCGTTTATAAATAAGCACTTTAACTTCGAACAAACTTTAATACCGAGTTAACAGAGGAAATCTAAAATTCAACAAATACCAAAAGGAGTCTGGAACCCTCGCCATAGACTTAAATCAGAAAAAAGACGGAGTTTTCATGAACTGCGAACTAGTCGTAATGAAAAAAGTTTAAATATAGTAGAAAAAAAATTAAAAAGAATTCAAGGATTAAATATTATACGTTTTTTTTATTTAGATTAGCTGTACACGTTATGTGTTTCAATTCCAAATCTATTTATAAATGTTTTTTATATAGTTTGTGTATGCAAAAAGTGATTTATTTATAGATTTGGGCCAGCAACTGTTGCGGGCGTTCCTAGTTTCATCTCAATATGGTCATTGGTTTCGGTAGGCATAGAGAAAAAACTTAAAAAATTTTTGATTTTTTATGACAATAAGGAAAATGCAAATTGATACGTCCTGTCCATTATAATGCAGTGCCGCTCAGGATTCTTAAAAAAATCCAAAAATTCTGAGATATAAGATGTCTCTTGAGACATAAGTCTCATATGCCCAGTAATTTCACTAGATACGGCGCCCTTCAGACCTAAAAACAATAATGCTTACACATTACTGCTTCACGGCAGAAATAGGCGCTGTTGTGATACCCATAATCTAGCCGGCATCCTGTGCAAAGGAGCCTCCCACTGGTGAATTTATAAATAGATAGAAGAGTGGAATAGAGAGATCGAGTTCTTTGATAAAATATCAGACATCATAAATCGAATGATACCGAAAATAAAAATACCACTTCACGTGTTTCTTCTATCGGTTCCTTAGTCTATGTACTTAAATACATTGGAAGAATTTTAACGAGAAGCTAACTTGTTTATAAATTGAATCCTCGCCATCGGCATAGATTAACTTTCCAAGTTGGATGATTTTTGAGCCTCGCCGTAATTGGCCCTAGCTTATTGGCAATTTTTCCGTTGAAAAATAAATTGTTTGGTAAGATATTCCCGAAGTTTTAATCTAATATAATTTGTTACAGATTTGTTTTTAGAAGTGTTATCGGTGTTATTTCGGGAATATTCTCGAAACACTTTTTTTATTGCTTTGTCGAATTTTGTTATCTTCATAACTGAGTAGGCGGAAATATTGAGGAATACAATAATGTTTTTATCTATTTAGATGCTTTCACTGGTTTAGACAGGTTCATTTTGAGATGGGATATAATAAGGGTTGCCTACTTTTATTAGAAGAAATATATGAGTATATCTGACCTCAAAGGAGGTAAAAAAAAATACGGACTAAACAATCTATATATATATATATATATATATATATAAGAGATAAGAGATTTCCACGTTTATAGTACTCATCACGATATCTCTGGAACCATAAGGCGTAGAGACTTGAAATTTGGTAGGAATGTTCCTTTCGCTGAGTAGAGGTCAGCTAAGAATGGAATTTACGAAATTCTACCCTCAAGAGTTTTTTTTTTTATTATAAACAGAACAACGTCTGTCGGGGCAGCTAGTATTACATAAACTAATAGAATATCGTTACAAATTCTAAGATTTAAAAAGTGCGTCATCAAATAGAACAAAACCCGCAAACTAATACTATACAGACTGTCGTTATTTGTAAGTTTCGTAAAAAATCTTATATCATCGCACGAAAAAAATAGTCAAAATGGTTTGTTGGCTCCTTATCGACAAATTTTACGATGTCGTTGTAAACATAACGTAATCATGTCACACACAACAATGCCCAGTAAAATTCATCGCAGTTAATAAATAGATCGACTTTAACAATACTAACGGACGCCACAAAGAATCGTAAAATGTTATTTTATTATGCGTAAACACTAAAGTAAGAATGGATTGTGATAACTTCAATCCTAAATATTGTCACTGCTATGAGGACCATGCTTTTGGTCATAAGTTGGTTAAAATTAATAGAAAAATCTTGAATTTTGTAAATTTTAAGTCTAAGTACTACATTAGATACTGTTTATACTGTTTCTCAAGGATATTTATCTGAGATGATGAAGCAGCTTAATTAAATATGTTTATTACTGTATATATGTAGTTTTCACAATCACAAGAGAATAGACAGCTTTTTACGAAGTACTTTACATTATAATAATACAATGTAATCACTTTACTTCATTGGTGACCATTATTGTGTCAGTTAAGATTAGTGTCTGATGATAGTTATAGAAACTACTACGTAGCTAGGTGTCTGCGAGTTCTTATTAAATGTAATAAAAACATAATTCCTGTTTAGTTAAATTTTAATATTGTCCAAAATTGCAGGCAAAATTTACGGACTTTACAATTTGCTTGGAAAGCCTTGAATTTTAAGGTTACTCGAATACCAATACATAACACAGGAATTTTTGTGTAAGTAAAATAGAACATTTTTGGCAGTGAGGTATATTCAACGAGCAATTTAAAAAAAAAACGTGAAAGCTATAACTGTAAAATCATGGCCACCCTACGAATAGTATAAATCGACTCGTGTTATGTCCAACATTACGCTGAACTACGTAAAGGCTCTTATTGACTACTTTATGCTTTATAGAGGTTTTATTGTTATATTTTATTAATATAGCCAGCTTCTTGTGACGCCTTCTACATTACTGAGCCATCTGCAACTGTGTATGAACATTGTACAAGTTACGGAAATAATTACGACAGAGAATTGTAATTTATTTAATGTTTTATAGGGACGTATTACTCTGTGGTATTCGAAAAAAAATAGTATCAGTTTCTTGTCCACCTGCCTGTTACGAACCTTATCTCAGGAACGTCATATCAAGTGGAAATAAACATCAAACACCGACATCTGTGGTGCCTTGAAGCCGTGAGTCAGTCTTTTCAATTATCAACGAGTGGGACGCTGTTTTGTACAGAATACTTGCTAAAATATGGTGACCATAGCGGCGTCTTTTTCTTTCTTCACGCAGTAGTTTGCCAACATTATTGTACTTCGGTTTAAAGGCCGCCGAGGCTAGTGATATTACAAGGCTAATAGGACTTTACGTCTTATGTCTCAAAACGCTGAGTGCACTGTGATGCCGCTCACAATTCTGGCTTTTCTAAGAATCCTGAGCGGCACTGCATTATAATGGGCAGGGCGTAACACTTACCACCACTGAGCGTCTTGCAAATCTCGCGACTTACTCTCATAAATAAAAAAAATCGCAATGAAAAGATACGGCCATTTACATGTATTGTAACACTTCTCAGATAAACAAAGCCAAAAAAAAAAGTAAAAAATTAAAAATAAATAATACTTAAAAAAAAACTAAAAAAATTACACTATTTTGAACTCAAATTTATTAAGATTTATTTTCTATTTTTTGTGGGATTTTCTACAAAAGCGTATTTTTTAGTTTTTTTAAACTATTATTTATTTTTAATTTTTTAGTTTTATTTGTAATATTGAATTGTCATCGGTCCTTAATAAGTATGCCAAATTTCGAGTTAATCCGATGTTTTGAAGGAGGTCAAAATCATGTTCAAAGATTCCGTTACATACTAACATACATATACATTATACATACATACACATGAAGCTAATAAAAGCGTATTAAAAAAGGACCACACACGCAAATAAAAATAAAAAATTCATTCTTTTATAGTACTTAAAAAATTAAAAAGTAGTCATGTACGACCCGATTTGCACTTGACAGAATATTTTATTTCCAAGTACAAAATTATAATCATATCATCTTTTCACAAATATAATTTGAAAAACAAAATGTTATGAACGATGCGGGATTCGAACCCACGACCTCCGGCGTTCCGTGCCGGTGCTCTAACCAACTGAGCTAACCGTTCGAGTACCGCCTCGATATAAAATTCTGTTTGCTTTGTTCAACTCTAAGGTTGTAACTTCATCTTCGAATCCCGCATCGTTCCTAAAATTTTGTTTTTCAAATTTTATTTGTGTATTAATTCTAGAAGAGAGGGTTATCACTTTAAAAATATAACATATTGTTCATATTATCTTTCTTTTTAGTACGGATATCCTTATAACAATTGAGTCATATATTTGTACGTAATCGAGCAGACGTATTAAATATCCTCGTACACAAATAAACGATCGGCCATACATAGACTGGCATGCAGCTTAATTCATGACAATTAGATATGTAGAATGTATGTTAATTGTGGCGTGGTGGGCTATTTGCATAAGTTCGAATGTCGTAAGTTAGCTAGATTTATCGAGCTCGTAAATCATCGAACGTGGCGTTGTTTGGGACATCAAGTAGTTCAGCAAATATTAAACTTGTGTAAAGTTTTAACACAGAAATATCTCATTTTAATAACAGACGAAGGATGAAGATTGAGTGGAACTTAAAGTTAGTGGAGGGTACCTAGGTACTAGTGGTTAATACCTAACTATATCTGACAATGTTTACACAACGAAAATTGGTAAACAGATATCATTAGATAAAGAGAGAAATTTTAATGACCTTTACACAAGTTTTTGTTATCATTACTTCTTTACACGCGCTGAGAAAATAAATCGAAGTATACAAACTATACTAAAATCATCCACGTAAACAAAAATATTCATAAAAAATGTTCATAAAATGAAAACTACTGGGACAAAATATCAATTTTTATGGTACCAAATTGCAAACATGTCGCACTAAACTAAAGAAGAATCGGATCATAAATCTCCGCGTAATCCGTGTATATACATAAAAAAATACCTCCTTTTAGATGTCGGTTAAGGACATACCCATAATAGTCCGCTAACTTTAAACAGCCGCTAAGGAGTGTTTTTTCTCATTCTGACTTAGGTCAATAGTAAAAGACAGTGCGAATTAGCAATGCTTTAAGTTAGCAGACTATTATGAATAAGGGGGATAGGCGATTAAGATATCCTAATAGTACTTGAGGGTAGGACAACAGTCAAATATATTCTCAGTTTTGATTAAATACTGTAGCAAAATATTATGTTTAATTATTTCTCTTTTTTGCGTTCTAAATGATAAAATAATACTTTCTTGTTCACTATGAAATAGTGACGATGAAAAATGATGCAAACAGAATATAACTATATGTTTCAAACTTATTGTGAAATATACTGTGAAACGATATATGAACAGGGTTGCCACTATGTATTTTTAAAAAATTGTCTAGTTGTCATATTGTTTGGAATGAAAATTTATGTATGTTATATAGTAAATTGTTTAGACTTAAGACTAGACCTTTGCTAGAATTATTTTTTGATAAATATGATTTTACAAGTATGAAATATGTTCTTTAAAATTTTGTCATCCATAATATGAAATATGAAATAGTTTTAGTCTGAATAATTCACGTCAAGCTTACGTTGCCAGCACTTTTACATGACTTTTAATACCACACTTTTGTTTAATAAAATAAAATAAAATGGCTTTATTAAAAAAATAACAGGAAGCTAAAAATTTCAATTATTTCGATGGAAAGATTAAATACTTAAATATTTTTCATTATTTGATCAAAACATTTACAACTCGATTTCTATTACATTTAAACTGACACATTGACACACACTCATATATTTAAACGACACATTATTCAACGCGCACAAATACACTCATAAATATAGAGGTTAATACATTTTAAAAAAAAGTTTGTGTATACTTATGTATGCACGCAAGAAGTTATACTTCTTTGGCCTAACAAACCAAAAACCCTTAAAATTATTTATTCATTTGTTTGTAGAAAGAACATGAAATAATTATTTCAAGCAGCATAAGCTTTTTTTATGAAAATAAGGGACAAGACAAGCAGGACGTTTAGCTGATGATAACTGATACGCCATGCCCATTACAATGCAGTGCCGCTCAGGGTTCTTGAAAACCCCAAAAATTCTGAGTGGCACTACAACTGCTCTTGTCACCTTGAGACATAAGATGTTAAGTCTCATTTGCCCAGTAATTTCACTAGATACGGCGGCCTTCAGAGCGAAACAAAGTAATATTTACGCATTACTACTTCGCGGCAGAAATAGGCGCCGTTGTGGTACCCATAATCCAGCCAGCATCCTGTGCAAAACAGCCTCCCACTGGTACCTAAGCGAGCCTACTTTGTCAGAATTAATGTTTTTATAATTAGTTGATTTTGTATATTGAAATTTACTTCAAGGCAATAAATTGTATTATTATTATTTTTTATTGAAGTAGGCGTTACTCTGCGGAATTCCATAATTATCAAAATGATTTGAGTTTTCTTTAGTGTTAATTCCGACAATATTTGTCTTTAAGCAATTCGACACGTGTTTCGCCTATACACGAGGCATCCTCTGGACGTGTTGATTCGCCAAAATCTGACACGAGACTGCACTAGTCTCGTAAAGACAAATATTGGCGGAATTAACACTAAAGAAAACTCAAATCATTTTGATAATTATTATTATTATTAAAATGCAAATCGTGGTCCAGATAAATATATCACATTATCTACTCGTTGGATACTAAAAAAAATTCTGCGAGCGACAACCCTGATCGCCCACGTTACACATACAACGCGGAATTCGTATCTCCCGCGCGTCTCGAATTCATGAAATGCCATGAAATATGAACGGAACACTGTCTTTTACATTTTCATTTCAGCAATATTGAACGAGAACACCGTTTAATTTTCAAAATTAAAGTATGTTTAATGTTGTATAAGTGAAAATTTGTGAAAATGCTGAGATGCCTGTAAATGTGGATTGAAATTAATATTTTTTTTATTATAGAGGAGGACAAACGAGCGTACGGGTCACTTGATGTTAAGTGATCACCGCACCCCACATGCTTTTGCAAAACTAGAAGAATCACAGTAGCGTTGCCGGCCTTTTAAAGAGGTATACGCGCTATTTTTGAAGGTACCCATGTTATATCGTCCTGGAAACAACGCACAAGGAACCTCCTTACACAGCTTGGTTGTATGTGGAAGAAAGTTTCTTGAAAACCGCACTGGGGAGAAACGCATCCACCCCATGGTGGAAATGATATTGTACAAATATTTATTGCAATTCTTTTTCTGAATTCAAAGAGCTTCCGATTAATTATCGGCTTTTTGTAAAAAAAAAGAAATAGTAACTTTAAAAAATTTTTAAATTGATATATTTTCTCGAATGGATTTTGACTGGTATACCATGTGTTGATTTTACTACTTGATAACCTGCTCAACCTCAATAATTGCATATCAGAAAATTTACTTGAGATGTCGCTCTTTCAAATCTAACCAGTTTGTTATTTTTAAAGTGATAACCCTCACTTCTGGGACTATATTTTATACAAATTGAACTTGCAACCAAAATTTATGAACGTTATCAACTATAAGGCAGATCCTGTAGATGGAGCCACAACCTGAGAGTTGCGCAAGACATAACAAGATAACAAAATGGGTCAGTCAAACGGTTGGCTCAGTTGGTAAGAGCGCTCGGACGGAACCTAAGAAGTCGCGTGTTCGAGTCCCGCATCGTTCATAAATCTTGGTTGCAAATTTAATTTTTAATCTTTCATTTATACTTTCGAACAAATAATAAAACTTTAGTCAAATTTGAATTGACAGCCATATTTTATATAAAAATCACTATAAACAGTAACTTAAGACACTCTAAGGTTTCTAGTATTTTTTTAATTTTTACCCATTATTTCTTTTAGTATCAATTTTTTTTTTATATAAATAATAACAATAACAATTCAATAAATCCTCCTCGCTGTCATTACGAGGGGTACCTTGCACTCGCAGCGAAATTAAAAAGCATAAATTATCTTTATCGCCGGGTCTTCCCGCCGCTGAAATATAAAAGCTCGAAGCACTTCTGATCTTTATTTAATTGCTGAAAAACGAGACAAGGAAAACAAGCATTGGAATTAATGGTTAATTTAATTCTTTAAATTGTTTTGGTTCAATAATCGGTCGCTATCAAAATTACAGAATTGTAATATGTGAGGGATGTATCACTTAATTATCAGTGGCTTACAAAGTAATTTTAATTATGGGGTCCAGAAAGTTATTATTTGAGTGTATTCATTCACTACTTTATATGTTAAATACCTAGTCTTGCCATAAATACTGAAATAAAGAAAAAAATTGTTTCTATTCCAATTTATCACGGGGAGTGTTCCGAACCTGATTCCTGCCGCCGAATTCCACCTTCGCACGACACGCCACAAGTTAGGATATCATCCTTACCATCTGGATGTGTGGCCGTCCTCAACAGCGCGGTTTTTAAGGAGCTTTCTTCCACGTACTACGAAGCTGTGGAATGAGCTTCCTTGTGCGGTGTTTCAGGGACGATACGACATGGGTACCTTCGGAAAAAGCGCATACACCTTCCTTAAAGGCCGGCAACGCTCCTGTGATTCCTCTGGTGTTGCAAGAGAATGTGGGCGGCGGTGATCACTTAACAACAGGTGACCCGTACGTTCGTTTGTCCTCCTATTCCATAAAAAAATAAATAATAACATTAATTACTTTTACATTGTGCTAGTTTAAAACATAAATCTAAATAATTTTAAACATAAAAGATTGTTTGAAGTGGTCTCCATACAGTCCTTTAAACGTTGAATACATTGTAATATGTGTGGGATGTATCACTTATTTGTCAGTGGTTTACAAAGTAATTGAGTGTTTTCTTCATTCACTACTAGGATTATTTATAAGTATAATAAAATAAAAATAAAATAAAAAATAAAAAAATAAAAAAGCCTTTTATTCCTATACATACATAATTACATAATTAAGTTAAGCTAAATTTAAAAATTAAAACAAACTTATAATTATTGTTAGTAAACTTAACTTAAGCCTAATATTATAAGAACCTAAAAAGAGAATAGTTTTATGTTAGTATTTTTTTTTATTTCTTAATAATAAATATTTAATTGGTAGTATGGGCCCCTCTTTGAGTGAAGGCCTCCTCCATTTTTATAAGTATATCTACAATTAATTTATACCAATATTTAAAGGCGATGCGGCTGCAACTCGCACCTTTGGGGATAACGCTTCTAACGCTCTCAGCCCCACCACTCTTAGCCCCATATCTTGAGGGTTGAACAAACATTAAAAAGCGTCAGTGGCGCCATAAGTAGAACTGATGACACTTACTGCGGTTCCCCTCGTAAGATACTCGCCAGCCACGTACTACCAATGTGTTTCAGGTTTCAGATTTCATATTATGTACGTTTTTAAACGATGCTTTATAAAAGGCATTTATTGTCTCAAAATTGATTCCTTTACAATTAATTCTTTCATTCGCTTCGGAAACAAATGGCGCTCTGAAACAGAACAAGCGGCGCAAGAAACTCTCCCAGCATTCTTTTTTTGCGCTCTTTATAATAAAATTAACAATATTTTACTGTAATTCATTTATAGATGAGTGATTTATAAATGAATGAGTGGCTGGGACTTTATTATAAAAGTGTATACATTTACCCATAAAGCTGTTATGTATCTTATGAAGCTTCTAGAATTAGTTACAGGCAATCTCTTTTGTTATAATAATGAAATTCACTATTAAGATATAAGGTTGGAAACGCTTTTGTGATTGCTCTGGTGCTGGTAGTGGTGACAAGTATGTGCCGCGGTGATTACATAACATCAGGTTACTCGATATGTTTGCTAGTTTGTCATATTCTTTTATAAAAAAAATACTTAGTAGGTACTTATAAACCTATATTTATACCTCTAAGACACCCGGCTAAGAGATAACACCCTTTGGGTTTCAACCCCGCATCGATTTTGGTACAAATGAATGTAAATGAGAAAATACTTGAAATCGATAGTAAACTCTAAAATTTTAACAATTTGAAGTGATAACCCTCACTTCTTGGATTAATTACACAAATTAAATTTGAAAACAAAATTTATGAACGATGAGGACGTCCGAGCGCTTTTCCACTGAGCCGACCGATCGAGTGACGTCAAGTTCATAAATCTTGATATGTGTTGTTCAACTTTCAGGTTGTGGCTTCATCTTCGCACGGAACGCGAGAGGTCGCGGGTTCGAGTCCCGCATCGTTTATTAATTTTGTATTCAAATTTAATTTGTGTAATCTCTAAAATTATTAACAGTAATGCCACGTCTTATAAACAGTGTCAATATATAAGAAACATGGCGGAATAAATTCAAACTAAATAGAATCTATACATTATAAAAGATGAAAATAGCATTGGGTAATTGATTCCGGATTACATATCCACAGTACATATACTTACAGTCAGTGAAATGAATATCTCATCAATGAGACCAATAATTATTTATATTTCCAATATTTGTTTTGTATTTTCTATGAGAGAATTTATCGCACGGTTTGACAGTTCTGCTGTGAAACAATTTCAATATAACAACAGGGATCATATTTTACGAAACTTTGAATTTTAACGCTATATTCTAAGTTACGAAATAATTCTTGATGTTATGAAATATTATGTACAGAACAACGTCTGTACGGTCAGCAAGTAATACCTACATAAATCTATGCAGCAACAAAATAAAGAGTTTTCTTTTAATATATTATTCTTCTCCAAAACATGATAATAATTCTGTCAACCGTACTAACTACAGTGCTCGTTGCCAAAATATGACGATGGTGCAAGTTGTAGACTGTTAGGTTTTAATATAGTAAAATATGTTCACCTTAAAAACTTTTTAAAGGATTACAACACGTGTAATAATTAAAACTTATTTTTTAAATTAATTACAAACTGACTGATAATTTCGACTTGAAATGACAATGATACTCTGGGATTATATTATTATGATAATTTTATTAGGTTTTCAATTAACTATACAGCTATAATAGAAAATCTATTGAAGTAGGCGTTACTTTGCGGAAATCCATAATTATACAAATGATTTAAGTTTTTTGCCAGATTTTGGTGAGACAACAAGTCCTGAGGATGCCTCGTGTAGAGGCGAAATACGCGTCGAATTGTTTTAAAAACAAATATGGGCGGAATTAACACTAAAGAAAACTTAAATCATTTGTATAATACAGCTATAATGTCAATTATACCACGCATCTCAATTCGTTAGAATTTTAAATTTATTTATAATTGGTACTTAATTAAAAATACGTCCCAGGACCATTAGTGTCGTAAGAGGCGACTTAGGGATTCTACTTATATATGTTTTTAAGGAAAAGAAGGTTAAACGAGCATACGGGTTACTTTGTGTTAAGTTTAATTATTGACGCCCACATTCTCTTGCAACACCAGAGGAGTCACAGAAGCGCTGTCGGCCTTCAAGGAAGTATATGGAAGAGTCACGCTCGGGAGATGACGACATCACGCACGGGCTATATGACCTGATTAGTACGACAGTACATGGTCTGGTCTGGTCTGGTGCACCCAAGTATTAGCCCGAAATATTCGACCATTTGCAATGAAGCTTGCCAATCGCTAGAGATCCAGTATTCTGTGAATGACTCGACCACTTAGTGCTTCGTAGAGACACCGACAAAGACGTGTTCCGAAATGATTTTAATCTTATTTCTGCCGCCTACGTTACCTTACTTCGCATATTTGGGGCCACGTGCCCCAAATATGCGAAGGCACGAGAGGTACAAACTCCTACAACTCATCATGATGGGAAAAGTTGCCAGACGATGACGTGTAGGTCGCAGCAAAAAGTCTTGGCTGCGCAACATCCGAGAGTGGACTGGCATCGCGAGAGCAGCAGAACTATTTCGCCTCGCGAAGGACAAACAATTGAAACTACAAAGCTGACCGCCAACCTTCGCTAGTCGGAGAGGCACGCGAAGAAGAAGAAGTTACCTTACTTGTTGGAAAGGGAAAACTAGCTCTCCATGGTTATGTGCAAAACGAGATACAGTCCAGTTTAAAAGATGCATTGCAGGATTTTTGAAGTGAGACTACTCTCACCTCAAATAAAAGTCCATAAGTCATATCGGTTCGGTATACTGCAGTCGGAATACGAATGCACGAAGTGGCTGTTTTAAGTTCTTTTTAAAGGCAAATTCTTAAGCGTAGATTAAAACGTGCCTATCGAATGCCAGAAATCAACGTGGTGTAAGGGAAACTTTACATCTAGTAGTTTTATTAACATATGTAAAACTGGCCCAATTGTGAATAATTTTAGTTTTTTTTTGTTTTATATGCACTAATACACAATGTTGTTTCTTTTAACTTGGGTTGTCGATACAAAGGGCAAATTGTCGTAAACTAAACATAAAAACGTCGGTGTGAATGTACTTACAGTTCGTAAATTTTATGACATTTACAAGTGTTCTATGAATATATGTACGAGATATAAACTTTATGACAAAACATAACTTGAGGAGTCCTTGGTTATGATTAAATGTAAAGTTATATATTACGTTGTCCTCAGAATGGAAGTTTCCATGTGACGGGTTTTTACGAGGAAACATTAATCTTTAATGAATAAACAAATAAAGTATTTAGTGGCCAATGTTCATTTCCAACATTTTTCTATTAAAAACGGGCATGGCGTTACAATTTTTAAAATTCAAATTTAAAAATCGGCCTGAAGTGCGAGCATCGATATTTATTTGCGATATTATTAATAAGATATTGTTTAACTGCTTAGGATCATGGGGGAAATATATATGAGGTATTATATGGAACGTCTGTATGAAATATTTTTTTTACTGAAAAATGCACCGCTGATTATGTTTAAGGCTTATAAGTCACTCGAAAGCTGAAAGGTAAAAAATAAAAATAAATTCGATCTTTTTATACTATATGCCATCGGTGTCTAGCACCGGCGCCCAAACGAGTTTCACAGAGATCGATTCGAGGATTACTTCTAAAACAAAACGTAACTAAATCATAAACGGTATTTAAGCTGCGTCAAACAATAGAAGATATCCCCATTGTTTTCACCGAATAAGCGTTACCATAAAAAAGGTTTTCAGTGAGCAAGTGAATCATAATTTATGAATTCCGGTGTCGGACCGAAGCTCCGAGGTTGCGAGGTTCAGGAGATTTACGCGGGGTCGTTGTGTCTCTCTCGCGTCTAATGTAGACCTACGTAACTGTAGACGTATATTATAATAATAATAATAATATTGACACACTTTTACACAAATTATCGTGCATCAAACAAGGCATAGCCTGTACTATGGGTACAAGACAACAATATATTAAATACAATATACTTACTTAAACATAGATAAATATATATAAACATCCATGACTTGAAAACAAACATATATATTCATCATATAAATGGTTGCACCTACCGGGATTCAAACCCGGAACCTCTAGCTTAGTAGTCAGGGTCACTAACTAATATATTATTAAGAATAACTTTTTATGGATTTTCAACAAAAGACGGGTTATTATGAGAACATATTTTAGAATATGTTTTGAATAATTTGCAAATTTATTAATCGACAGTCTGTAAAAATGAAGGTTTTGCTTCAAAGTTAGTCGGGGACCACTTCTGAATTCATAAATAAAAAAATATTTATGTTTTAATAACACATTATACGTAATACGTATTTAAACTTCACTATCTTTTTTTGTATTTATTACATTTTAACCTTGCAATGTTCCTTTCTCAATTTTTATAATTAAAATGTGGTTAACGGTACTGGTGGCGTATTTAGTATTATCTTATAATGCACTTTAGATAGTAAGATCTAATGTTTCACCGTTTGTTTAACTCAATAAATAAAATAAAATTATATAATATTAGTCTATTAGATAAGTTAAGATCATTATTTCCATCATCATCAGAACTTCCACATTCAGTCCCAGAGTCCCGGGAAATCTCCTTCACCTATATTATTGATGATTTGGTTAAAATAAAAAAATCAGAACATACAGAGCAGTTCCTTCATAGTTGCATATCTCCTGACCAGCGTTGTGAACACAATCAAATGATTGGTTAGCTGTTCGATCAATCAAAAAAATACTTCCATCGATGAATGCTTTCTTCATAACCAAACCGCTAGAATATTACCTTCTCAATGGCTGTCACTACATATTCGATATTTATCTAAATGCAAACTCCAATTCTTGTGTCTCAAGGCAGCGAACGTGTGACAGCACATTGCTGCTCAGAATTTCGGGTTTTTCAAGAATCCTTAGCAACACTTACTATCAGATTGTGCTGCTCGTCTCATCATCTCTTGTCATAAATAAATTATTACATTAGACAACGCTTTTTCGTATCATCAAAGAAAATCTGGAGCTCGGTATACAACACTATATATTGTAACGGTTGGTCAAAGGATCATTATTACGAAAAAGATTTTAGTTAAAGTATAACAAGAGAGATTATGTTTTAAAATCTCGTCCTGCAAGACTCCGCATCTGGTCACAGGAACAAACTACGCAAGTTTGAGGGGAAGTTAACGTTCTGGATTTTGTTAGAGCTGAAGACTGGCTATGGTCAAAACTAAATTTGGACCCTTGGACTACAAATTCTGGTCAGTTTTAGAAGACATGGCCTGCTCTAGACGACACCAATTCGCTTAAGAAATCTCTCGAACAAGCAGCAACTAAATTTGCCATGAAACCGGTGTGTATTTGAACTTAAGCCAAAGGTAGTTTACTTATTTATTAATAAGCTATACTCACGTTTTATCGGTGTGGGCAGATGGGACGTTATCGCGAACCCACTACACTCACTCTGATGAAGGACCTCCGAATGGTCTGAAACTAGGCGGTACCCACACCGATAAAAGATGAGTAAAGCCGTATTAATAAATAAATAAATAATGTTTCTTTTTCATATATTGCTAAGACTTCTGTAAATACATTTAAGTTAAATTAAGATTATGTTACGTCATAATAGTGCATTTAATTTGTAAGATAAATTTGGTACGACTATGTACATGTGTACGTACAAGAATTATTCATTTAATAGTATGAGCACAGAGTAGAGATGGATACTTACGTATGTATGGGTGACAGAAGATTCGAGTAGAATAATAAACTTATTATCCTATCTAAATGTAGTATATCTTCAGTAAGCCATAGTTAATGAAACATAAGGGTTGTGGATCCCTCCACATCTCTATATATCTCTGCTCATCTGCGGGGTAAGCTTGCAAATATATCCGCTAATCGTTCTACGCTGCAATTTAACAAAAATCACCCGTATTCCCTTAGCGTAGATATTAAATTCTTCTAATGGATATCAATCTGCTGATAGTTAGCGATGTAAGAATTTCGGTTGAGTAATTTTTAAGAAAGGTTGTAATTTGGTATGGTTGATAAATAACTGAAGATTGATGTGGCCATGGAATGACTTTTTCTCAAAATATTATATATAGTGTTCAGAAATGAGCGTCAAGCTCTACTGGTCAGACAATCATGTTGATTCATCTTATTAACATTAATATCCGCACGCGACTTCTTAATGTGAATGACGATTGGGATTGGATGTTATATAAGTACAATTGAACTAAATAATAATAAATTTGGTGTGTAAAACTTAGCCAGTATGCGGTTGTTCTGATGTAAGTAATTCAAATTCAAATCCAAATATTTTTATTCAAAATAGGATTTAAAATCACTTATTGAACGTCAAAAACTACCACCCATTCAAAAGAGACTGCCTCAGACCTGAGAGGAATGGGCGCAAGAAACTCAGCGGGCTTTTTTTTATATAAAATATCGTAAAATAAACATTTATAATTAAAGAGCCTGAGGGTGTTCGCTTTATTCCCAGTCCGTGGTGTCATTAAGGAAATCGTTAATGCTATAGTAACTTTTCCCACATAAAAGTTTTTTAACTATTCTTTTAAATTTCGTAACACATTTGTTTTGTACAATTTCTGGGATCATATTGTAGAAGCATATACATCGCCCAACAAAAGACTTACTAGCTCGACCCAACCGAGTAGTAGGCATAACAAGTTGATGTTTGTTCCTCGTGTTAACATTATGAATGTCACAGTTTCTAGAGAATTCCTCAATGTGCTTATGAACATACAGAATATTATCAAAAATGTATTGAGAAGCAACAGTCAAAATGTTTACTTCTTTAAATTATTCTCTTAATGATTCTTTAGGAAAAAACCTAGGTTATAAATCGCGCGAATAGCCCTCTTCTGCAGCACAAAGATGGTATAAATATCGGCCGCACTGCCCCATAACAATATACCATAGGACATAATACTATTGTAAGTTATCTTTTGTAAGTTATCATAATAAATCTATTGTAAGTTATCTGATGTGTTTCTGTTCAATCTTTTCACAAAAAAATACATTATCAAATAGAATAAATCTAACTAAAAATTAAATAAAGTAACATCTACTTACTCCAGTCAAAATTTCGCTTAAATATTTAATGCGTGATGATTTAATTTTGGGTGAACATTAAACTAAAAATGAATAGGTATTTTTATATAGACATGTCAACACATCTTTTGTGTGTTATGTAGTCGCGTTAAATAAAAATAAGTCATCGAAAAAGCAACAATGTGATGATTTTTTTTATGAACATAAGGGACGAGACGAGCGGGACGTTCAGCTGTTGGTAGTATCAATTACCCGCCCATTACAATGTACTTTTCATTTTCATTTGGATCCAAAAATTCTGAGTGGCATTACAATTGCGCTCGTCTCCTTAAGACATAAAATGTTAAGTCTCATTTGCCCAGTAATTTCACTAGCTACGGCCTTCAGACCGAAACACAAAAATGTTTACACATTACTGCTTCACGGCAGAAATTGGTACCGTTGTGGTACCCATAATCTAGTTGGCATCCTGTGCAAAAGAGCCTCCCACTGGCAGGAAGCTTGCTTTTTGACACGTAATACTGAGTTAGATTTTTTTTTATTTATATTTTATTTTATTCGGTGTGTGTGGATGATGCAGATACTGTTCTCAATAACATTTTATTAATTTACATTTACTTTTTTGAATTACTCGTGTAAGGCATTGACTATTTGACGTTTGAGTATGTTTGTTGCATCATTTTACATATTATATTGTAATTGAAATGAAATCATTTCAAAATCATCGATTTGTAAATCGATGGAAATGTAAATCTTGATATAAAAGAGTGGCAATGAGTTTCTTGCTAATTCTTCTCATTAGTTGAACCCTTTACGAAGTATCGGTAGATTCAATAAGAAAAATATGTGTTTGACATTCATAAGTGTCATTTCCGTGACCTACACGAATAAAGTGATTTTGATTTGATTTGATTTGACAATAGACAACAAATTATGATTCAATTGTGAGTTGATGCAACTCTAACTAAACATTTATATTTCCCAAGCAGTTGTAAGGCGAACGCACGTAAGTTTCACAAAACAAACATGTGATCTGTAGATAAACGGAGGCATGTATGGTGAAATGGGCTGTCACTTGAAGCGGTCTATTGTGTGCCTTGTCAGAGACCGGCTACAAAGAAACGTGCACGTTGCAGACAGTATGCTCGTATTCGAGGACGATATGTGTGGGGTTCATGTTGAAAGAAATACTGAACAGTACCTACTTGTATGTGTCTGTATATGTACAGATTAAAAACAGGCCTTGACGTATAAATGCTCTATTTTAAATGTAACCTGTTGGCTCAATTATGATAGTAATAATATTAACAATAATATCGACACACTTTTTCCACAAATTATCTTGCCCCAAGTTAAGCGGGTTACAAGACAATGATATCTAAATATATAAAAATGAATTGCTGTTCGTTAGTCTCGCTAAAACTCGAGAACGGCTGGACCGATTTGGCTAATTTTGGTCTTGAATTATTTGGAAGTCCAGAGAAGGATTAAAAGGTGAATAAATAGGAAAATGCTGCTAAATTAAATAAAAACAACAAATTTGTTTTTCCTTCGATGTGTCCATACATAATTTCTATGAGAGAATTTATTGACGCACGGTTTGACAGTTCTGCTGTGAAACAATTTCATTACGACAGCAGGGTGCATATTTTACGAAGTAATTTTTGATGTTATGATATATTATTGACAAATTCATACAAAAACATTATTTTATTTATTATATACAGAACAACGTCTGTCGGGTCAGCTAGTATTTAATACAATATGTTTACTTAAAAATAAATATATTCATATAAACATACATAAATACATTTAAACATCCATGACTCGGAAACAAACATCTATATTCATCATATAAATGCTTGCACCTACCGGGATTCGAACCCGGGACCTCTAGCTTAGCAGGTAGAATCGCTAACCACTCGGCTATACAGGTGGTCATTGTTGTTGTTATGATGTACGTGTATATCAAAAACATTTCCTGAATTGAGGGTAGTTCCATAGAAGGTAACTCTTCGGTCAAGAGTACAAAATAGGATTTTTTTATGCTTACTTTATAGAAGCCATTTTAATTTGACACACACACATTGCCACGGAGCCTAAACAAGTAAATTCCATAATGGTTAAACGCGCTGACATTTTTAATAACAGCTATGATATGGGTATCAAAGGAAAGTGATGGCTGAGAAGACTACAAAAAAGAAATATTTATTGATTTAAAAATATATTTTATACTTATTTACAATAATTATTGAATACGTTCATTAGAATTTCGTATGTGTACATTATTAGTATAATTATATAATCCTATATAAGTAACAGTTGGTTAGAGTGAGAGAGGAGTAGCCTGCCTACCGTTGTCGTATGTGTGAGAGAGAGAGAGGCAAGACAGACTGGTGCCGTAACTCGTTACGTACGTTACGAAGCGGTTTTTTCATAAGTTGTCACTTCAATAAGCAATAAGAATATAAGCTAATTATAATATTAATTTCTAACTGCAATAATAAATATAATTAAAATCTACCCTGAAAGTTGGTATAGCAGCCGAGCAAATTCAAAGCTAGCGGTGGATGTAAGCTTAACGTGAGGGTAAAAGCACTTGTAGCAGGTATACGAGGGCCGGAATACAAAGCCTACTTCCGATACACGGTTTTATATCGCTGAAAGGAATTACTTTTTGTGCTTTATCGGTTTTGGTGTCTAACGATTGAAACCTATTTAGTATTCGATACCCTACAACGAAACAAAAGTAAACAGCTGTACGTAATATATAGAGCATTTTCTGAGAGATTCCACAATGACAAGTAAATTCTAATTAAGTAACTAACTTCTCATTAAAAATGTAAGTAGCCCATTATAGTAACAACCGCTGATCAAATAAAATATAGATTAGCCATTATATTTCCTATGAATCGAGGAGTTATTGAGCTTTTTGGAATTTAAGCGTCATGGTTATGGGTGATAAGTTGAGCGAAGCTGAGCGGAGCTCCCACCGGGTGACTCCAATTGATTTCTGTGGTAAATTGTTTCGCGGCCATTTCTGGATAGATTTAAAAAAAAATTGAACTCATAGAAAGCTTAAGAAAATTATCGAGAAAGAATTTTGCAAATCAGCACAAGTTTCTCATTGACCAAATAAGGCGCTAATTCAACATGTTTAAATATGACGCCAACTTCCAAAAGATTCTTTTTATTGTTTTTTAACCGACATCAAAAAAAAGAGGAGGTTCTCAATTCGTCTTTCTTTATTTGAAAGCTAGCTATACATACGTATAGCAAAGTGGATGATAAATTTACGAATAACTCAATAACGCGCCAACCGATTTCGATCATTCCTTTTTTATTGGAAAGATTATTTGGTGAGAGTTAGGTTCTGATAACGGAATCCATGACAAAGTAACGGAACACTGTCTGTTATCAAATTGCAAAGTACTTACGTTCATTGCTGCATTGAAAAATATTGTGTATTTACATATATTTAGACAAATTGTTAGTTAGTGTTTTATATGAGAGGGGGCAAACGGGCAAGAGGCTCACGGGATGGGGAGACGTGAGGCAACCGCCCATGGACATCCGCAACAACAGGTGTGTCAAGAAATGCGTTGCCGGCCTTTAAGGTGGGAGAGTATGCTTTTTTCTTGAAGGTCCCTAAGTCGTATCTGTTCGGGAAGACCGCTGCCGGTAGTTGATTCCACAAAGTGGCTGTGCGAGGCAAGAAATTTCGAAGAAAACGTGCGGTTGTGGAATGCCAGACGTCTACATGATGCGGATGGTACTTTGCACGTAATGTCCGATGGTGGAATTCGGCCGCTGGAATCAACCCGAACAGCACCTCTGAGCACTCCCCGTGATAAATGCGGTAAAAGATGCAGAGAGAACCCACATCTCTACGCAATGCTAGAGAATCAAGCCGATCGGAGATGACTTGATCGTCGATGATTCGAGCCGCTCTTCGTTGTATGCGGTCAAATGGAAGAACCTGGTACTGGGGAGCACCCGCCCAGAGGTGAGAACAGTACTCCATATGAGGCCGAATTTGCGCCTTATAAAGTTGCAGGCGGTGGCTTTTAGTGAAGTACTGTCTCGCCTTACTGAGTACACCAAGCTTTTTAGAGGCCAGTTTGGCCTTCTCTTCCAAGTGACCACGGAACTGAACGTCGCTCGATATATCGTCGCCAAGTATGCCAATACAGGCTGTGGCAGCTAGAGGAGTGATCTCGAATCGAGGGGATACGACAAAGGGAGACTTTTTAGTGATGAACGCACAAACTTGTGTCTTCTTGGGGTTGAATTGGACTAAATTTTGTCGGCCCCATTCCGAGACTTTGCAAAGCATAGTCTCGATTTCAGACACAAGTTTGATCCGGTTCTCGTCGACGCTATCCCGAGACATGTTGGCACGGCCGGTGTAGGAATCATACCCCGTGCTGTCGTCCGCATAGCAATGAATATTGCTGATTTGCAGCATATCATTGATATGCAGAAGAAACAGCGTAGGGGCTAGCACACAGCCTTGCGGGATACCAGAGTTTATGGGTTTTAAGTCGGAGCTTGCACCGTTGATAACAACCTTGATGCTCCGATCAGCCAAAAAGCTAGTGACCCATTTGCACAACTTCTCGGGAAGCCCATAGGATGGCAGTTTCGCTATAAGCGCTTTATGCCACACCCGATCAAAGGCCTTCGCTATGTCCAAACTCTGTATTCTACAAATTCACTAAAAATCATAAAATAAAAAAAAATAACAAAAAAACAACCGCCTTAAAAAACACTGTTCCAAAACAATAGATGTTATGCGCACTAAAAAGTTACTACTACCGCTATTACGATACTACTACCGCTTCGGAAACATATGGCGCTCTGAGAAAGAATAAGCGGCGCAAGAAACTCATACCTAATTTTTTTCGACGTTTTCACAGTTGTCAAAGTCTATCTAAACATATAAATGATATAAGCAAACTCGTTAAAAGATAAAATACCTCCCACCAAGTTTCACCAAGAAACACTTAAAACATGTAGGGTTTTCTGTAAGTGTACATTTGTATGTAGATACAATAATAAAAAGGTCAGACGAGGGCCGGCCGCTGAATAATGTAAGGAGTAATCACGAATGTACCGCAAACCCTTCCCGTATCGTACACGTTCCTGATAATATAGAAGGGACTATTTGAACAACAATTTGATGCAATCTCATTGTATATGAACTGGCTTTGTTGGACAAAATAATCTATACTATATACTTAGTCTACGTCTTTCATTTAGTCGTTTATTGATGCGTGATTTGTATTATTTATGAATATAAGGGACGAGACGAGCAGGACGTTTAGCTGATGGTAATTGACACGCGCTACCCATTAAAATGAAAAAAAAAAAAAAAACAGATAACTCTGAGCGTTAGTACAATTGCGCTCGTCACCTTGAGACAAGAATTTAAGTCTTATTTGCCCAGTAATTTCACTAGCTACGGCGCCCTTCAGACCGAAACGCAGTAAAGTTTACACATTACTACTTCACGGCAGAAATAGGCGCCATTGTGGTACCCATAATCTAGCCGGCTTCCTGTGCAAGGGAGCCTCCCAGAGTATTTTGATGGTTCGTTTATAATATTTTTTTTTACTTAATTTTCTTTGTGAATATTAAATACAGACGTAAATATTTTTTATCAAATGCAATGAAGACTGCGACTTCAATGAGACATGTTATAAATGACACGTACCATTAGCATAACCGCACGTATTTTTTTTTAAATAGTTTTGTGAATTGTCAGTTATGCTAAGACGATAAGCTAAGATAATTTATACGTCTCTTGCTGTTAGACAACCGATACAAACAGGTCAATTTTAATACTTTAGTGTGCGTGACAAGCTACATCATACACTCGCGATTTGTATGATATTTTGTGTCAGTGTGATATTTTGAGCAATGCACGCATGCATTGCTCAAAAAAGAGGTGACAAGGCATAAAAGGCATTTATTTTCTTAAAATTGAGTCCTTTAGAATTCTTTTTGATGTCATTTCTAATATACTAGATACTACGAGAGAAGAAACGGCGCAAGAAACTAATAACTCATTTTTTTCGACGTTTTCACAGCTGTCATTGTCAATCTAGATTAATTAATGATCTAAGGAGAGGTTCAATTTGCATTGCAAATAATTATACTTATAAAATTATAATAACAATATTAACATTTCGAGATGAGAATTAAAGCTATTAATTAACTTTAATATAAAATCTAACTACCCTTATTCAATTATTCGTACAAAAATATTTAAACGTTTATTGTCTTTAAATGCAGAATGATAAGTTTCTCTGTTTAACGTTCCACGGGGAACGTCAAACGGAGTAATTATAAATCATTGTAAATAACGTTAAGTTGAGTTCAGAGCTTTGTAGCCAACAAAATAAAACGATTTAGAACGTATCCCGAGTCGCCACAAGTTCCCACTACAACAGCGTGAAGTTCTTAACAATTTAAAAGTAGAAATCTAACGTCCCTACTTGTTCGTAGTTGGACAAAGCTAGTTGCTCTGCTGCAAGGAAAATGTTGGATTTTAAACTCCCTCCGCATTGGTTGGATTCGTAATATCATTTCGAAGTTTTTGACTTTATCGTTCATTCGCTTGAATTCTTACGGTTTGGTGTTCTTCATTTACTTTATCGTAATACGTCCTTACCTTCATTAACCGACTTCAAAAAGAAGGAGGTTCTCAATTCGCCGGTATGTTCTTTTTTTTATGTTTGTTAACTCAAAACTTTCGACTGGGTGAACCGATTTTGATAATTCTTTTTTTAGTTGAAAGCTGGTGCTTCCCGTGTGCTTCCATTGTATGGTGTCATCCAAGATAGGTTTGTTACAACATACATAGTTATAGGTGAGATGTGCTTGAGTCGTGAGGAGGCGAGAGGCGAGAGCGAGTCGCGGCGGAAGGACACCGATTACAAAAATAACAATAATCGTAATTAGAATTACATTAATTAATTAGATTGTATAAAAATACGCAATTATTTTTATACTTTTTAGTGCACATTATATGTATTGTTTATGGAATAGTGTTTTTTTTTATCGAAACAACAATTACAATTGTACCTTTTCTAAGCTCTATTGTTTTCAAATAGAATGCAGTTACATAAATTAAATTTAAAAACAAAATTTATGAACGATGCGATAACCCTCACTTCTGGGATTAATTATTCAAATTAAATTTAAAAACAAAATTTATGAATGATGTGGGACTCGAACCCGCAACCTCTCGCATTCCGTGCTAGCCCTCATCCGCTTTTGCGTAATTAATCCCAGAAGACAAATTGTTTAGATTTGCAAGAGCAACATCTCAAGTCAATTTCTTAGTATGCAAATATTGGGGTTGGGTAGGCTATCAACTGTAAAGTAGATCCTGTAAAAGGAGCCACAACCTGAGAATTGAACAAGACATATACAAGATTTATCAACGATACGACACTCGAACGGTTGGATCAGTGGAAAAGCGCTCGCACGTAACGCGAGTCCGAGTCCCGCATCGTTAATAAATTTCGTTAGTAAATTTAATTTATGTAATTAACAAATGTTAAAAATACAGTTAATGTGCCTGTTGCGAGGAAAAAACTGTTTTAATCACCAGTAAAATAAGTGTAGAGTAGGGTCCTATTAACAGGCGGAAGTGTTGTCTTCAATAAAATTCAATATAGCTTCTTCAATATGTATATTACTTCATTGCATTAATTATTATAGTGAACCGAACTACATGAGTTACAGACCGCTACTGAATATAAAATAAAATATAATTGATGGGAACACAGTGTGGACACGCATACATAAACAAAATGCTGCCTTAAGCATATTTGCAGCATATTTGCATACGTGTGTCCCTCACTATTCCCCCCCTTTTACAAAAAAATAAAGTAACTATAATTCATGGTACAAATACAATAATGAAAATAAAAAACGAAAAGGTAAAAATACATTTTCAGCTGTAACATTTACACACAATTATTACTAGGTGATATATTCACTGGTTAGTTTAAAAATATTATATTTTTTTACAAAAAACATCACAAAATATAAATCTAATTCTACACATATCCTGCAGCACTCGGCGCAGGCTGGCCAATTTGTCCGTTAGACTGTGCACGAGCCTGGTTGGCCTTGTCTACTTCACGTTAAAACGTAATAAATGATTATAAAAATTGTCCTAATAAGTACTGTATAAAAATGCTTATTCAGTGATCGTAATACCTATGTTGCAATAATAATAACACAATGCAATACATTACAATTATTTACTTAACCTACATTAAATTACAATGCATGCGATATTAATGCATAAAAAACAATATGATCATGTTTCTACTCTTGCACAACAACAAAATATGTAAAATTCGTACATTATAAAATTAATCATTTTTCTATGTTAAACATAAAGTGAAATAATTAACATTTAAAATTTTTCTCAAAAACCTAAATCTAACACATTATAATTAATTGACATGCAATATATGATAATACTTAGAAATAAAACAACAGTGAATATAGCTGATTCTGTGTGAACGTTCTACAGCGCGAATCGCACGGGTCGTCGAATTACACGCCCACTCCTTGTTACGCTTATGGGTGGCGCAAGCTGAATCGACTTCGTTGAAGTAGTATCATGTGTAATAATCGGATTGTCAACCTGCGGATCATCATTTATCATAAACGCTGGTTTTAACCTATCTATTGAAATGCGTGTGACTCGACCTGGAAGTTGAATTTTAAAGACTTTCGGACTACGTTCTAAAACTAGATATGGACCATCGTACGGTGGCTTAAGTGATCTATGTACTACGTCATCTCTAATAAAAACGTGACTACAATTTTGTAAATCCGAATATACGAATACTTTTTTTGTATTAGTTTTATCTCTCGTCGGGCGATATTGAGAGATAGTCTCACGGATTTTACTTACTAAACTATAAGGATCACTTACGTCACGGTCTATCGTAGAATCATCGTAAAATTCGCCAGGCAAACGTAAAGTTTTACCGAAGGCCAATTCTGCGGCACTAACACCACTGTCAGTCCGAACCGCTGCTCTCAACCCTAACATAACCGTGGGCAACTCTTCAATCCACGACCTATTACTATCAAGTATTCGTGCCATTGTTTTATATTCAGTAGCGGTCTGTAACTCATGTAGTTCGGTTCACTTATAATAATTAATGCAATGAAGTAATATACATATTGAAGAAGCTATATTGAATTTTATTGAAGACAACACTTCCGCCTGTTAATAGGACCCTACTCTACATTGGTTACCCCGACAAAAGAACACATCTTAGAATAAAAGTGAACACAGTATTTAATAAAAGTGAATCCCAGATTTTTGGATGGATCAGCCGAGAGTTTGGTTTTACAGAGTGGAAGCAATTTTGGCTCCACAAAAATTAAGCGATGAGAATAAATTCGATCTCGTCATATCAAAACTACCTAAAGAAGTTATTGTGCAGATAACAGATTTTTTAGAAAAACCGCCGGTCACCGAAAAATTCATTATACTCAAAAATAAATTATTAACATTATTCGAAGATTCAAAATATAGACAAATAGAAAAACTAATAGGAGAGATGGAATTGGGTGACCAGAAACCCTCCCAGCTACTCCATAGAATGCGTGATTCGGCAAGAGATAAAATACCGGACGACACTCTGCGAGTTTTGTGGCAAGGTCATCTGCCACCTACGATTAAGGCCGTACTGGTGGTGGCAGAAACAAAGGACTTAAATAACCTGGCGATGATTGCGGATAATGTTGCGGAAGCCACACGTTCCAGTCAAGTGTCGGAAGTGATACAGAAGAAGACCAGTCATGAGGACGTCGAGGTAGCCACACTAACTGCGGAATTGGCAAATATAAACGCGCGTCTTTCGAATATCGAACGATCCCGATCGAGACATCGGCGACCCAGGTCATCGTCACGCAGTTTTCGTGACTCTTCAAGGTCGTTGTCAAAGCGACGTCGTCCCGGTGCACCCGACTGGTTGTGCAGCTACCACTTCAGGTACCGACAGCGTGCTCATAAGTGCATTCCGCCGTGCGCGTGGAAGAGAAGCCCCAGCCCCAGTTCAGCAGCTACCCAGCCGGAAAACTAGCGCGGGAGGTGCAGATGAAGGCGGAGGTCTGTACCATTACACCCTGCAGCCGTCTTATGGTAACAGATTTAAATTCTAATTTAAGATTTTTAGTTGATACCGGTGCCAATGTGTCTGTCTTACCAGTGTCCAAAAACCCTTTTACTAAATTACTGCAATCAGATTTTAAGTTATATGCTGCTAACGGTACAGAAATTGCAACTTATGGCGTTAAATCTCTAGTATTAAATCTTAATTTAAGAAGACCGTACCGTTGGGAATTTATTTTAGCAGATGTTAAACAGCCAATTTTAGGCGCGGATTTTTTAACGCATCATAAGCTCTTAGTCGATTTGTACAGAAAAAATTAATAGATCAAACTACTGATTTGTATGTGTTAGCCTCCATAATTAAGTGTACACAACATTCGCTGAATTCTGTTTGTGAAAATCATCCATATTACAATTTATTATGTATGTATCCTAACATTATTAAACCGATGTCCTTTAAGGAAATTACACCGCATAATGTTTTACATTATATCGAGACGAGCGGTCCACCTGTTCATGCTCGAGCTAGACCGTTGCCACCGGATAGATATAAAAAGGTGAAGGAAGAATTTAGAATAATGCAAGAATTAGGTATCTGTAGGCCGTCTAAAAGCGCTTGGGCCAGTCCCCTTCATGTCGTTGTAAAGAAGAACGGCGAACTTAGGCCATGTGGCGACTATCGACAGCTTAACGCGATTACGAAGCCCGATAGATATCCAGTTCCTCGATTACACGATTTTACTTTTATATTGGCCAATAAGAAAATATTTTCAAAATTAGACGTTAATAGAGCCTACCATTGTATTTCTGTTGCCCCTTGCGATATAGAAAAAACTGCAATTATTAACCCGTTTGGACTTTTCGAATTTCCCCGAATGACTTTTGGGTTAAGAAACGCAGCACAAACATTTCAACGCTTCATGAACAACACGGTTTTACAAGGTTTAGATTTTTTATTTAATTATTTGGATGACGTAATAATTGCCAGCGAAAATGAGACCTTACATCAAGCACAATTAAAGTTAGTATTCGAACGTTTGAATACCTATGGCATATCTGTAAACTTAAGCAAATGTAGCTTCGGACAGTCGCGTATAGAATTCTTAGGCCACGAAGTAAGTGCAGATGGTATTAAACCGCTTAAAGATAAGGTAGAGGTCATTTTAAATTATCCTAAGCCCGTAACAGTATCAGACTTAAGACGTTTTTTGGGGATGATAAATTTTTATAGACCTCATTTACCTCATTTGGCTTCACATCAATGCGAACTCAATAAATATTTAGTAAACGCTAAGAAAAATGATAAATCGAAAATCATTTGGAATGCCGACAGTGATAATGCTTTTGTGCAATGTAAGATAGGTCTTCAAAATGCCGTCACATTGTCACATCCACTCTTAGATGTACCCCTTGCCTTGATGACGGACGCTTCTAATACCTGCATGGGTGCTGTTCTGCAACAGCGAGTTAAAGGTAAGTGGATACCCTTAGGATATTTTTCCAAAAAGTTTTCTCCTACCGAACAAAAATACTCTACATACGATAGGGAGTTGTTAGCGATTTTTCAGGCCATAAAGTATTTTAGAAAATTGTTTGAAGGCCGTCCTTTAACAGTATTTACAGATCATAAGGCCTTGTGTCATGCATTTTCTAAA